>SJYA01001187.1:8109-114499 GCA_006410615.1 Neotragus moschatus
GTGAGAAAAATGTAAGGAGGAAGGAGTTTTGTGAGGAAGTCTGTATTGCAAATTTATAGTAAACTACAATCCAGTGATAGTGGAAAACAATTGAGAATGTTAAATCATGATCCACTATTCCCCAATTGTAAAATTTTAGGCCAGTTGTGGAAAATATAGAATATTTCTACAATTCCAACTTTATGGATGAAGAAAAGGGGTCAGGGAACTTGATTGTACTTTAAACTCAGAAATGTCCCTTTTAATATCATGTTGAATGAAGGAAAGATTTGTCTGCCAAGAACAAGTTTTCTGACTTTTAACCTTAATTTTCTCACAAATGGAATAGGAAAAGAAGCCCTTTGGAGGATTTTTCAAATGCAGACATAGTTTACTTCTCAGATGTTGTTAATGGGAATGTTGTAATGTAGATTTTCTTTTCTTTCTTTCTTAGAAAACAAATATTCCTGAGAANAGGAAAGATTTGTCTGCCAAGAACAAGTTTTCTGACTTTTAACCTTAATTTTCTCACAAATGGAATAGGAAAAGAAGCCCTTTGGAGGATTTTTCAAATGCAGACATAGTTTACTTCTCAGATGTTGTTAATGGGAATGTTGTAATGTAGATTTTCTTTTCTTTCTTTCTTAAAAAACAAATATTCCTGAGAAGCAAATTAATGCAATACTTTAAAATGCAATACTATAAAATGTCCCACTTTGGGCTTTCAGGGATGGAACCAAAGTTTCTCATAGGTGACTTCCCATCATGTAGGGCAAAGGTTCAGCAATGTAAACCTTTCAGAGATTGAAATTTATTTTTATTTTCCCAGAGGTTTCTGAGAATTGGTCTGTTATTGCTCTTTGACTGTCTTCAGAGATGGTGTGACCTGGTATGTGACCCTCAGCATATTAAAATTCTGAGACAATGAGTTTAAAAAAGAAAACTCCACAATTTATAGGCTGTCATTAAAAGACACAGGGTTGTAAATAAGATGATTTTTTGAAAATAGAAGTAGAAGAAGAGACATTCTTAGAAGATATTATTAAGGTCCTCATTATCCCTCGTATACTCCTGTCCTGTCTGCTTATCTGTCTGCTGCCTGGTGACCTCCATCCAAAGGCTCTTTCTATTATAATATGATTGTGTTATTGCCCTGCTTAGAATTCCCCAGTAATTCACTTTGTCTATAAGGAAAAAAAAATCTAAATTTTGTTTTATGTCTCACAGTGAGTTGTATGTGAGCCATTCCACTGTCCTTCTTGTCTTAAGCTGCAGTAATGTGAACTTCCTGTCCTTTTCTCAAATGTGACATTCTTTCCCATGCCTCCTGACAAGTTTCCCTAGCTTTCTTCACTTTGGAAAAGCTCTTTTATTCCAAAGTCCATCTAATCCCTCTTGTACTTTGTCCTTGTTATTATTAACTTTTAACAAGCCGCATCTTGTCCAGGCCTTGTACTAATACTTTTTCCTTCGTGAGGCCTTAACTACCCAGGTTGTCATGGATGTGCCTTCTTATATACCTTTCTGTGGGAGGTTGAATAGTGTCTCCCTCCTAGGATATCCAGGTCCTGATCCCTGGAATCTATGAATTTTACTTTATACGACAGATATGATTTTGCTGATTAAGTTATTCTGTATCATCCAAGTGGAGGCAAAAGGAGTATGTAGTGACAGATACAGAGATTGAAGTAATGTGCCTTAACGATAGAGAAAGGGGTCATAAGCCAATGAATACAGGCAGCCACTAGGAGCTGGAAAAGGCAGGAAAATGAATTATTCCCTAGAGATTTTGGGTGAGTGAAGCCTTGCCAACCCTTTGATTTTAGGCCAGTGAAACCCATTTCAGACTCCTAGTCTCCAGAACTACAGAAAATAAATTTCTTATGTTTACACCACTAAGTTTGTTTCAGTTGCAATAGGAAAGTAATACATTTTCTCTGCACTATATATTCCTCCATTTTAGCAATTGTTTCATGATTAATAGCCATTTAGTTGCCCTGTGAATAAACCCTTTCTTTGCTGTAAATCTTGGCATCTCAGTGTTTGACTTGCTGTGTTAGGCAAAATGAACCTGGTTCCATAGCATTAGCGTTTGTGAGCATTTGTGCTCACTTGCTTCAGTCATGTCTGGCTCTTTGCAGCCCCACGGACTGTGACCCACCAGGCTCTACTGTCTCTGGGATTTTCCCATTAAGAATACTAGAATGGGTTGACATTTCCTTCCTTAGGATTTACCAATTATCTGACTCTATTCATTTGCTCTAAGTTTTGACTCTCCCTCCAAATATGCCTGCTTATTAGTCTCCAGAATCCTCCAGATCTTTCCATTGAGTTTTTTGGAGGGTGGGGGGATTTGTTTTTTGGACTTTTTTTTTTTTTTTTTTTTTNCTGACTCGATGGGCATGAGTCTGAGTGACCTCTGGGAGTTGGTGATGGACAGGGAGGCCTGGCGTGCTGCGATTCATGGGTTTGCAAAGAGTCGGACACGACTGAGTGACTGAACTGAACTGAACTGAAACTATAGTGGAGGTAATGGAGGTAATGGCAACCTCCTTCAAGAGGTCCCATGCATGCAATTGTACACTCAGTGCCCCCCCACCCTGAAGCAAGTCATCACCGATCCATGCCTCCACCACAGAGTCCTGGACACTCATGGCATGTTTGAGTCAGTCACATGTTGGGTCAATACTCTTTTCTTCTGGGTTCTGGTGCACAGCAGCTTTTGTTTTTGCCTTCCCACAGTCTGTTTCCCAGTCCTGTGTAATTTCTGGTGGCTCTATGTTTGGTTAATGATGACCTCCTTCAAGAGGGCTTAAGCTCTACCCAGGTGTCCCTGTCCCTGCAGCAGTCTACTGCTGACCTATACCTCCTCAGGACACACCAAAACACAGTTCTGTCTCAGTCTCTATGGGGTTTCTAAGTCCTGGTGTGCACAAGGTATGTTTGAGCCCTCTAGCCACCACTAGTTCCTAGGATGGAGATTATTCCTAGTGGATACCATCAAATTCAAAGTCTCACATTGTTGTGAGAATGTAAGCCACCTGGTGACTTTAGTTATGAAGAAATGCTGCAAAATCAATAAAAAAGCAGGCTTTTTCTAACCCAACACCTTTTCTGTCAACAAAAGTATACAACTATATGATGGAAAATATGACATTTAGGGAGATTTCAGTAGCACTAAAGACTATAATCCACTTGATATATTCAAAGACAGTTTGTAGGTGACATGTTTAAACTTACCTCTAAAGAGTGTTAATTTGCTACGTCTGAAAGGGAAAAACTGGGACCAATGACTGAGGTCCACAGTTGCTATCTAGGTTGCTCATAACTTTTCTTCCAAGGAGTAAGCGTCTTTTAATGTCATGGCTGCAGTCACCATCTGCAGCCTTTCACCCCAGCAAGAGCATTTCTTTGGTGAGAGCCGCCACCATTTCCTGCCAGTGCTGTTGTAACCACCCAGGAATATCTTTCAATTTATCTTCTCTAATTATATTCTCCACATTCCCAACTGTCTTTAATTTTTATCAATTATGAGAATAAGGGATGTTTAGAGTATAATATTTTGGAAATGTTTCTACTTCCCTCNCCAGCAAGGGCATTTCTTTGGTGAGAGCCGCCACCATTTCCTGCCAGTGCTGTTGTAACCACCCAGGAATATCTTTCAATTTATCTTCTCTAATTATATTCTCCACATTCCCAACTGTCTTTAATTTTTATCAATTATGAGAATAAGGGATGTTTAGAGTATAATATTTTGGAAATGTTTCTACTTCCCTCAGTATTGACACAGTGTTGGAGAAACCCCAGGAAATGTCTTGAGTACATTGCTTGGGAAGACCAGTCCAAATTTTATTTCAGTGATGGTGGGAAGAAGCACAGACTAGAAATTTAGGTGAGTATGAAGAGTCAACAGTGCTTTCCTTACTTCATTATATCTTAAAAGATAACATGCCTAAATAGATGCTTACTTCTTCATTGGGATGTTTCTGTGATTTTTTTTTTCCTGTATTTTGAATTAAATGTGTTTTTCTTATTCATTTCTACATGGAAACACTTTATTTTATTGAGGTAATTCACATACCATGAAAGTCACAATTTTAACCATTTTAAAGTGTAGAGTTCAGTAATCTTTATTATATTCACAGTGTTGTACAATCATTGCCACCACTTAATTCCAGATCATGTTCATGACCCTAAAAGGAAATCCTGTATCCATTAAGCAGTCACTCTGCATTTGCACCTCACCCTAGCTGCTGGCAATCACTAATCTGCTTTTGTGCTTCTGTTTATTTGAACCAGTGCAATTGTTGGGCCTTATGGTAACTCTGTATTTGTCTTTTTGAGGAAAGATCTGAATGTTTTCCACAGTGAATGTATCACTTTACATTCTCACCAGCAACATAATTTATGTTCTGACCAATACTTGCAATATTCTGGGTTTTTAAAAGTTGTTTAAAATATAGTTATCTTTTGGCTTGCAATATTCTGGGTTTTTAAAAGTTGTTTTTTTAAAATATAGTTATCTTTTGGGTGAGAAATAATATTTTGTTCTGGTCTTTATTTGCATTTCTTTAATGACCAGTGGTGTTCAGGATCTTTTCAATGTGCTTATTGGTCATTTATATGTATTCCTTGGTAAAACGTCTATTCAAGTCCTTTGTCCATTTATTAACTGTCATTTTGTTGTTGTATTGAAAGAGTTTTTTATATAGTCTGGATACTAGAGCTTTCTCAGATAAATGATTTGCAAAGACTTTCTCCTATTCTATGGACTGTCTTTTCACTTTCTTAATAGTGTTCTTTGAAGCACACGATTTTTAAATTTTGACACAGTTCACTGTATCTAACTCTTGTTCCTTGTGGTTTTAGTGTTATATTTAAGAAGCAGTTAACTAATCCACAGGCACAAAGACCTGTACTGATGTTTCCTTATAAGGGTTTTATAAGTTCTTAATTCGGTTCTTTGTTCAGTTTAGAGTGATTTATATATGGTATGAGATTAGGGTAAAGTTCATTCTTTTGCATATGGATATTTCTTCATTCTAGCAGCATTTGTTAAAAAGACTATTCTTTCCTTGGTAAATGGTCTTGGTAATCTTGTTGAAATTCATCTGATCACTGATGTATTGGTTTATTTTTGGATTCTTAATTGTATTCCATTGATTATTGTGTTTGTCTTTATTCTAGTATCATGATATTTTTATTACAATAGCTATGTATTAAGTTTTGAAATAGGAAACTGTGAGTCCTGCAACTTTATGTTTTATTTTTCAAGATTCTTTGCCTATCATGTGCCATTGCAATTGTATATCCATTTTAGGATCAACTTATTCTTTTCTGGAGGAAAAAAAAAACGTTAGTTTTGTTAGAGTGTATGTTGACTATGAAGATAAATTAGGGAGTATTGCCATATTAGCAATATTAAGTCTTCTAATCAGTGAACATAGTATTTCCATACTTAGGTCTTCCTCAGTTTCTATGTAACAATATTTTATAATTTTCTACATACCCTACACATTATCGGCTAAATTTACTCCTAAATATTTTGATATTTGATGCTATTTTAAAGGAATTATTTTCTTAATTTTATTTTCAGAATATTCATTACTTGTATATAGATATACAATTATTTTTGTATTTACCTTTATTCTGCAGCTTTGCTGAATTAGGTTGTTCTAAAAGTTTTAAAAGTAGATTCTTTAGGTTTTTTATACAAAGATTTTGCCATCTGCACAATTCCTAGTAGATCTTTTATTTATAACCATCTTCATAATACCTAGTGTTATTTCTTTCTCTCCAAACTTTTTATCTCTTTATCTTGCTTAACTGCCCTGGTGTGAACTTCTAATACAGTGTTGAAGAGATGAGAGTGGACATCCTTGTCTTGGTCCTGATCTTAAAGGAAAGCTTTTAGGTTTCCACTGTTAACTATGATATTGGATATAGGTTTATTTCATATATGCTCTTTATCAGTTGAGAAAGTTCTCTTTTTTCCTAATTTGTTCAATGTTTTTATCATGGAAGTATTGTTTTTTGTCAAATGATTTCTCTATCGAGATGATCATATGGGTTTTTTCCCCTTCATTCTATTAAAAGGTATATTATGTTGATTGGTATTGTATTTGACCTATTCTTGCACTGCTGAGGTAAATCTCACTTGGTCATGCTGTTTAATTCTTTTAGTAAACTGAGGAATTTGATTTGCTGTTATGCTGATGATTTTCATGAGTATATTCATGAAAATTAGTGGCCTGTAGTTTTCTTTCCTTACGCTGTCTCTATCTTCTTTGGTAATAATGATCCCATAGAATAAGTTAGGAGGTATTCCCTCCTCTTGTATATTTTGGAAGAGTTTGGGGAGAATTACCATTAATTATTCTTTAAATGTTTGGTAGAATTCACCACCGAAGACATTTTGTTCTGAGCTTTTATGAGAAGTTTTTTGATTAATAATTCATTTCTTTACTTTTTGCGGGCCCATTTAGATTTTCTTTTTTCTTTTTCTTGAGTCATGTTAGTTGGGATTTTGGAAAATTTGTTCAATTCTTGTAGGTTATCTAGTTTGTTGATCATATAATACTAGATCTGTATCATCCTTTAATTTCTGTAAGGACAAATATCTTTGCTTTAATTCCTGATACTACTGACTTTAGTCTTTTCTCGTCTTTATCTCAGTGAGTCCAGCTAAAGGTGTGTTAATTTTGTTGATCTTTTCAAAGAACTGAGTTTGATTTTGTTTACTCTCTCTATTGCTTCTTTGATTCTGTATTCATCCTTGCTCTACAGTTTACTATTTCTTTCCTTTTCCTTAGTTTGGATTAAATTTATTGTTCTTTTTCTAGTTTTCTTAAGGTGGAAAGCTAAGTATTGACTGAAGATTTTCGTTCTTTTTTAACATAGATATTGAGAGCTATAAGCTCCTTGACCACTATTTAATCTACATTTCATAAATTTGGATTTATTTCGTTGCTATTCATTCAAATTATTTCTAGTTTGTCTTGCAATCTGTTTATCCTACTGGGTATTCAAGAGGTTGTTCCATTGTATTGTTTAATATGCTATGTTGTTTAATATGCTATATATGTATATCCCCCCCTTTTCTTTTGGCTGTTTATTTTCTAATTTTATTCTATCATAGTTGGAGAACATACTTGTATGATTANATTTGGATTTATTTCGTTGCTATTCATTCAAATTATTTCTAGTTTGTCTTGCAATCTGTTTATCCTACTGGGTATTCAAGAGGTTGTTCCATTGTATTGTTTAATATGCTATATTGTTTAAAATGCTATATATGTATATCCCCCCCTTTTCTTTTTGCTGTTTATTTTCTAATTTTATTCTATCATAGTTGGAGAACATACTTGTATGATTACAGTATTTTTAAATTCATGAGATTCACTTTGTGGCCCAATGTGATCTATTCTTAATAATATTTTAATGGGAATACCAGACCACCTTACTTGCTTACTTAGAAATCTGTATTCAGGTCAAGAAGCAACAGTTAGAACTGGACATGGAACAACAGACTGGTTCCAAATTGGGAAAGGAGTAGAACAAAGTTATATATTGTCACCCTGCTTATTTAGCTTATATGTAGAATACACATGCAAAATGCCAGGCTAGATGAAGCACAAGCTAAAATCAAGATTGCCAGGAGAAATATCAATAACCTCAGATATGCAGATGACAAAACCCTTATGGCAGAAATTGAAGAGGAACTAAAGAAGATGAAAGTGAAAGAGGAGAGTGAAAAAGCCGGCTTAAAACCCAACACTCAAAAAACAAAGTCCACAGTGTCTGGTCCTGTCACTTCACAGCAAATAGAAGGGGAAACATTGGGAACAGTGACAGACATTATTTTCTTGGGCTCCAAAATCACTGTAGGTGGTGACTGTAGCCATGAAATTAAAAGATGCTTGCTCCTTGGAAGAAAGCATATGACAAACATTGACAGTATATTAACAAGCAGAGATATTACTTTGCCAACAGAGGTCTGTATAGTCAAAGCTATGGTTTTTCCAGTAGTCATGTATGGATGTGAGAGTCAAACCAGAAGAAAGCTGAGCACCAAAGAATTGATGCTTTTCAACTTTGGTGTTGAAGAAGACTCTTGAGAGTCCCTTGGACTGCAAGGAAATCAAACCAGTCAACCCTAAAGGAAATGAGTCTTGAATATTCATTGGAAAGACTGATGCTGAAGCTGAAGCTCCAATACTTTGGCCACCTGATGCAAAGAACTGATTCATTAGGAAAGACCCAATGCTGGGAGGGCTTCCCTGGTGACTCAGCTGGTAAAGAATCCTCCTGCAATGTGGGAGATCTGGGTTCGATACCTCAATTGGGAAGATCCCTTGGAGAAGGGAACGACTACCCATTCCAGTTTTCTGGCCTGGAGAATTCCATGGGCTATTCCATGGGGTCATAATNCCCAATGCTGGGAGGGCTTCCCTGGTGACTCAGCTGGTAAAGAATCCTCCTGCAATGTGGGAGATCTGGGTTCGATACCTCAATTGGGAAGATCCCTTGGAGAAGGGAACGACTACCCATTCCAGTTTTCTGGCCTGGAGAATTCCATGGGCTATTCCATGGGGTCATAATGAGTTGGACACGACAGTGATTTTCACTGATTCTGGGAAAGAGTGAAGGCATGAGGAGAAGGGGATGACAGAAAATTAGATAGTTGGATGACATCACTGATTCAACAGACATGAGTTTGAGAAAGTTCCAGGAGTTGGTAATGGACAGGGAAACCTGGCATGCTGCAGTCTGTGGGGCTGCAAATAGTCAGACATGACTGAGCAACTGAACTGAATGCACTTAAGAAGAATATGTACCTTGCTGTTGTGAGAAATGTTTTAGCTATGTTAGGTATAGGTGATATAGTGTTGTTGAAGTCTTATATTTCTTTGCTAATCTTTGTCTAGTTTGTTCATTATTGAAACTGGGTTATGTCTGGGAAACTGGGAAATGTCTGACTGTAATTTTTGAACTGGCAATTTCTCCCTTAAGTTTGAACAGTTTTTGCTTTATATATTTTTGAGTCTGTTGTCATGTTCATGTGTGTATCTTCTTGATGAATTAACCCTCTTATATAATTTTTGTCTGTCAAATCAATGTTTGTCTTCAAGTCTGTTTTGTCTGATATTGGTACAGACACTTCAACTCTTTCTGTTATTGTTTGCATGGAATATTTTTTTCAGCCCCTTTTCTTTCAAATAATGTATCTCTTGTATTAAAAATGAGTCTCTTATAGACATTTTAGTTAGATCATTTGTTTTTTTATTCTTTTTTTTATTTTTTTTTAATTTTTATTTTTTAGTTTGTTTTGTTTTACAATATTGTACTCATTTTGCCATACATTGACATAAATCAGCCATAAGTGTACCTGAGTTCCCAATCCAGAACCCCCCTTCCCNAAGTGGGCTTTATCCCAGGGATGCAAGGATTCTTCAATATCCACAAATCAATCAATGTAATTCACCACATTAACAAATTGAAAAGTAAAAGCCATATGATTATCTCCATAGATGCAGAGAAGGCCTTCGACAAAATTCAACATCCATTTACGTTTTTTTATTCTGATATGTTACCAGTTAATTGGAAATTTTAATATATTTATTGTTAATTTATTTACTGATAATCACATTATTGTTAATGTGACTACTGATAAGGAAGAACTTATGTCTGCTGTTTTACTATTTGTTTTCTATGTATTATATCTTTCTTTCCCCTCAGTTCTTCCATTATTTCCTTCTTTGGTTAGTTTTTTGTATTATTTTAATTCACTTTAATTTCTTTTGTTATATATTGTTATTTTTTAGGATTGTGCTGATTACAATGAGGATGTTAATTTATAACTACCAGCTCAGGTTAATATCAACTTAATTGTAATCGTATATATGAACTTTGTTCTAATATGGCCCTAAAGTGAAGTGAAGTCATTCAGTCATGTCTGACACTTTGCGACCCCATGGACTGTAGCCTACCAGGCTCTGAGGAGTCTCTCAGTCCATGGAATTTTCCAGGTAAGAGTACTGGAGTGGGTTGCCAAGTTTTTATAGTCATAAATTATATTACTGAACTAATAATATAAATTTAATATTGTTTTATGCAGTTTTTAAAAATCACATAGAAAAAAGGAGTTATAAACAAAAATACATAATGATTTTATATATATTTCTGTAATTATTTGACCAACATTCTTTATTTCATTTTGAATATTTGACTTACTGCCTGTCCTTTCAAGTCTAAAGGATTCCCTTTAGCATTTCTTATAGGACAGGTCTACTAGTAACAAATTCTCAACTTTTGTTTATGTAAAAATGTATCAATTTGTTATTCATTTTTAAAGATATTTTCACTGGATATAGAATTTTTAGTTGACAGATTATTTTGTTTTTTCTTGTTAATATTTGAATATGCCATCCTACTGGATTGTGTCCTCAATGGTTTCTGATGAGAAAGCAGTTGCTGGTCTTTTCGCTACTCCCTTGTAAATAACAGTATGTTTCTCTCTTGCTGCTTCCATGGTCTCTCTTCATCTTCATCTTTTGACATTAATAATGATGTGTCTTGGTGTGAATCTCTTTGAGTATATCCTGCTTGGATGTTTTGAAGGTTCTAGAATGTATAGGTCAAAGGTTTTCATTCAATTTGAGAAGCATATGGCCATTATGCCTTCAAATATTCTCTCTCTCCTCCACCTTTTAATTACCCCCCACTTTTTTTGTCTCTTTGCTCCTCTGACCATATAATCTCAAAGACCTATCTTCAAGTTCACTGATTCTTCCTTCTACTGTCTCAGTTCTACTCTAAGGCAACTTTAGTGAAATTTTTATTTTAGACAACGTAGATATCAACTACATAGTTTCTATTTTTTCTTTTAAAATTTCTGTCTTTTTATTGATAGTCTTATCTAGTAAGACACATTTTCATGGTTTACTCGTATTCTTTGTCCACAGTATCCTTTAACTCTTGATTATATTTATTACAGTTGCTTTAAAGTATTTTTCTAGTATCCAGTGTCTGGGCTTTCTCAGAGACATTTTCTATTAACTACATTTGTTCCTATGCACACAGCATAGTTTCTAGTACATTCTCTTTTTAATACTGGATTAAACAGTGATAACTATATAGAACTTGCACTGCTTTTGAACTGTGGTGTTGGAGAAGACTCTTTAGAGGCCCTTGGACTGCAAGGAGATCCAACCAGTCCATTCTGAAGGAGATCAGCCCTGGGATTTCTTTGGAAGAAATGATGCTAAAGCTGAAACTCCAGTACTTTGGCCACCTGAAGCAAAGAGTTGACTCATTGGAAAAGACTCTGATGATGGGAGGGATTGGGGGCAGGAGGAGAAGGGGACGACCAAGGATGAGATGGCTGGATGGCATCACTGACTCGATGGGTGTGAATCTGAGTGAACTCCGGGAGTTGGTGATGGACAGGGAGGCCTGGCGTGCTGCAATTCATGGAGTCTGAACTGAACTGAACTGAGGAGGTATTCACCTTGTAAAATGGCATGAGGATGAGGGAGGCTTTTTCTCTTTCCAATGTTCCCCCAACCAAACATACATATATTTTTACTTTGTACAATTTCAGTACTGAAATGGATGTAGGAAGATTAATGATAGGTGATAGAGTCTTCTGTTTGCCTGTAAAACTAAATGAATGTGTACCTGGTTTTGTTATTTGGCGTGGAGCACACAGTTAGGAGAGGTGAAATGACTTCTTACCCTATTTATTTTCTGTTTCATAAAACATTGCTTGTACAGCTCTAAGTGTATTTTTCTTAATACAGCACCTAGAGCTGAGAAACAGTTGCAAATTCCAGAGTTAAGTAATTGGTTTTCTTTGAGTCTTCATTTTTGGAAGGTGTGAATTTTCATCTTGTTCTGTTTCTTCATAGGTATTTTAGTGATAAATTGAAGAGGCTTCAGCAGTAGTTCCCAGCCAGATGCACTTTAAGCTGGAAGGAGAGAGTGCGTTCTTTGTGTTCACACCTGTCCTGCAGCCAAAGTGTGCTATCATATTCCTTTGGATTTTATTTAGAAAAAATATATATTTTTTTCTCCCAGCAGGACCAACCCTCACTCAAAATCTTTAAAGTTGATGGACTGTAAAGTGATCAGATTTACTTGACACTGAAAACACAAAGCCTTTGTGTTTCATTATTTGTGCTGAATTTAATGAGCCATTTGAGAAAAATAAAATTAGTACCTCATCATCATGGGATGTTTAACATAAAAACAATTAGCAGCACAGGGAGATGTTCAAGCTAAGCTAATCTGAGATCCTAGCAAACTTAAGGGTTAGTTTTGTTGTCATTGTGCTTCTCAGGGGTTGTGGACCAAAATTTCTATTTGGTTAGGTGCTGGCTTTAGATCAAAACATAGAGCATAAGCAATTAGAGAGACAAATGCTCTGTATATGTCCTCTTATGTTGACCACATCAAATCCATTTTCCTCTTCAGTTCTGATTCTCTTTATAAACTTTTAAAAGAGCAAGGTTTGCAATTAAGTAAATGAGTCACCAAGTGAAAAATACTTCATCAGCATAGCACATCTGTAGCACACATGTGATAAGTGAGCAAAAGTCACAAAGACTGCTGACAGGGACCAGTTATTTCACTTCCATCAAAAAGGATATTAGCTTTCTTAAAACAGAGTTAAGAAGAGGAAGCTTTAAACACACACACATGCATGTACACGTATGAGTTGCCATTGGTTTCATTTATCTCTGCTCTGAATTCATGTTACCTAAAGCAGAAGCTTGAAGTCTAACCATTTAGTCAGATTAAACTTCTATCTAGGGGTCATCTGAGAGCACACCTATGTGCAACCTTATTCTAAAACTGAATATTTATTAGAAGTACTGTAATAAGAAATATGTTCATGGCAGTGGTTAAACTAGAAATAGAGAAATAGATTGACTTGAAATGACCTTATGTTATTTAAGCCTGTGATGTTACTTTATTTTACAAAAATATATTCCTTTATTTGACTTGATAGCCTTCATTTATATGGTTCATCCTACTTGGCTGCCCCCTGTACTTCTATACCAAAATTGAATTACCTCCCCTGACTTTACTCTCTATATCAGTTATGTCCAAAAGAACTTTCTGTTGTTATAGAAATGGTCTATATCTGCACTGTTTAATAAGGTAGACAATAACTGCACATGCCTATTGAGCACTTGAAATGTGGTTAATGCAACTAAAAAATAGAAATTTTATTTATTTTAGTTTAATTAATTGAATTAAAAATTTAAATAGCCTCATGTGGCTGGTAGCTATTATATTGGACAACATAGCTCTAGTTTCTTACTATTTAAAATTTTGTCCCTATACCAGTAGCATTTCCTAGGAACTTTTAGCTATTCAGAATCTTGGACTCCAGCCTAGACATAGTGAATTTGAATCTGCAATTTAACAATACCCCGTGTAATTTGCAAATTGAGAAATACTGCTTTAGGCAATTACTCATCCTTCAGAATTCAAGTCAAAAGTCATTCCTTTAGGTAGCCAAGGCCAATTTGTAAGCAGTAGACACAGTGATGAGGATCCACAGTACTTTTAGGGACCTTTGAAAATGTTTAAATTTATTTTAAAATCAGAAGAAAATTGTAAACATTCAAGTCAAAGGAATTAAATTATATTAACATATTCATATTTATACAAATACAGTCATAAGCTGTCATATATATATTATATATATATTCTAATATGTAAAAGAAATATGTTGGTTGCAGCAAAAGGTAAAAAGAATCAGTTAGATATGTGTGTATAATTGTATCATAAATCAATATTTTATTGATTTGGTTTCAGTGTCCCCATTAGAATGTAAGCTCCATGAAAGCAGGGTGCACTGAATAAATACCTGTGGACTGGAGGAATAAGAACTGAGAATATTGAACAAGGTCCATTGTTTAGATGTAGGATCACAGTCTGAACACGTGCTTGTTATTGCTGTTGTATTGTATTCTCTTTGTTCTTCTTTTTAAACACATCTTCCTTATCAAATACCAACAAAACTCTCCCTCTGTGGTCTCAGCTCGTTGACTTACATTCTAACCTTGCTTTCCTTCCTCCAGCCCTTTAGCATTTTTGCTTAGGTCCTTTGCCTTGCTCTTTCAACCTCACAGGTCCCTGCCACTTGCCCTTCTTTGGTATAGCATTACAAAATCTTTGAGGAAAACAATATTTTACTCTTTAAAAGTAAAAGAGGTACTTTTGCCCTGGGGAAGGAAATGGCAACCCACTCCAGTATTCTTGCCTGGAGAATCCTGTGGGCAGAGAAACCTCGTGGGCTGCTGTCCATAGGGTCGCATGGAGTCGGATACAACTGAAGTGACTTAGCAGCAGCAGGTACTTTTGGGGTGGTGGTGGTAGAAAAAGGTGGTTGGAGGAGGAGGTGAAAAGGGAGAAAACTGAGTTGGCAACTTCAGGGTTTACTTTGGTGGGCAGGGTGAAGGAAGGCATTTTTGTGAACATTATAACACTTTCATGTTTATACTTATTATTTCATCAAAGAAGAGCTGTGTTTTCAAGATGTCTACAATCTAACAGCAACTAAAAGTCATATGAGTAAAAAAATAACAATACTAAAAAAACTGATAATTTTCTATTAGTCTGCTTAGCTGTATGTTTTAGTTATGTGTTACTGTATAGCAAATTACCCCAAAATCTAACAGCTGAAAAGAACAAAAATTTATTATCTCACAGTTTCTGTGAAGCAGAAATCTAGCTGTGTCTTATGTTGTTACTGGCAGGATTCAGTTCCTCACAGGTTACTGGACTGAGTTCCTTGACTCCTGGATGTTTCCAAGAGCAGCTCATGGCAGCTGGCTCTCTTTGGGGCACATGAGTCATAGAGTCAGGGAGAGTGTGCAAGATAAAAGCCACATCTTTTTGAATCTAGTCTCATGAATGACACCTCTTGCTCTCACCTTATTCTCTTTGTTAGAAACAAGCCATAAGATGTAGCCCTAAGTTTAGGGTAGGGGATTATACTAGAGGTGAGGATCATATAATGAGAGCCATCTTAGAGAATACTAACCAAACTGTAGTTGCCACTCAGTAAGTACATTTGGAACAAATAAGTATATTGAGAGAGGCACAGATAGAGGGTAGGTATATTGAGTGAAAGAAAGTCTCTTGAGAGAAGATACTTTAGTTGGACTTAATTGGTGAGTAAGATTAGATTATGTAGAAGTGAATAAAGTGTGTTTATAGTAAAGGATTTGCACCAATGAGAACCTGGAGGAAGGAATGCAAGAGACAGGAAGACTGTTAGATTGCTTATTTCTTTAAAGGTGTCACTATATGTACACCATAAAGACTTCTATTACATGTTAAAGTAATGAAGTTTTGTTCTTGGTCAGTGGTGTCTGGTCATCTTGGGTAGCTATTAAAAATAAATAAGAGATATTGAGTAAGAGATATTTATTTCTCACTGTTCCAGAAGCTGGTAAGTCTGAGGTCAGGGTGCCAGCGTGGGTCAGGTTCTGATGACGATCCTCTTCCTGGCTTAAAGACAACTGGTTCCTTGTATCCTCACACAGGGGAGAGAGGGAGGAAGAGAGAAAGAGTGCTCTCTGGTCTCCTCTTATAAGGACACCAATTCCATCATGAGGACCACATCCTAACACTTCATCTAAACCTAATTATCCCCCAAAGACTCTACTTCCTAATCCCTTGGGGATTAGGGCTTCATCATATGACTTTTGGGAGGATATATTCAGTCCCCAAAATGGCCTTGTTCAGAATTTGTGCAACAAAACAAAACAAAACAAAACAACCTTGAATTCATTAAGAGTTAAACTACAGTTAAGAGGTTCTCCTAATCCAAAGACTTTTAAAGGCAGGGGTGATTGTGTTCATTTAGTCAGCTTCCTCCAATTTTGAAAAACACCCATACTCACCCTGTATCTCTTTCTCTTCTGCTTTGGTTAACATACTTGCCTTACAGCCATCAAACTTTTCAAACCAGGCTGAAAGTATTCACAAATTGGATTGTTTTAGAAGTCCAAAAGTAAAAGGCGCAAGTGATTCATGGTGACAAAAGGTTTTGAGCTGAACAATAAATAATAGGATTAAGTAGCAAGGATAGTTTTGGTTTCAGTTTCCAACCAGAAGAAACTTCTTCTTCTAAGCCTGGAAGAAAACACTAAGCATTAGGCTTATACTCGAAAGGCCAGTAGTAGTACATTTCAAGTAAAAAAGGAACAGAATCTTAAGAGTGGTTTTCACATCTCTTTGTCTTTCGTCTTGTCAGTGACAGTATGGGTGCAATAAGAGAAGAGGTATATTTATCTGCGGCTGCTGCTGCTGCTGCTAAGTTGCTTCAGTCATGTCCAACTCTGTGCAACCCCATAGACGGCAGCCCATGAGGCTCCCCCGTCCCTGGGATTCTCTAGGCAAGAACACTGGAGTGGGTTGCCATTTCCTTCTCCAATGCATGAAAGTGAAAAGTGAAAGTGAAGTTGCTCAGTCGTGTCCGACTCCTAGCAACCCCATGGACTGCAGCCCACCCGGCTCCTCCGTCCATGGGACTTTCCAGGCAAGAGTGCTGGAGTGGGGTGCCATTGCCCTCTCCACATTTATCTAAGTGGAAACAAATGTATCTGTAGTAAAGAAATCTAAAGTATATGCATTTGGTTAAAAATAAAATAATGTACATTGATTCCTTGAAAAAAATTATTCAATGTGGTATGTATCAGGTGAGTTCCTGAATTAAATATAAATGTTTCAAAATCTATGGCTATATTTCAAGTTGCTTGTCTTTGGATGATAGAGAGGAAGAATAATTGAGAATAATAATTAAGAATTGTTTTATCTTTTCCATTTATAACATTTTAAAAAAGAATCATTCACTTTTATTTAAAATTCTTGGCAAATTTCAAAGTAGTACTTTGACTTGTCTATTAATACAATATGGAAAGGTCTGAAATTTTAACTTTTAATAATGTTTTGACATTTTTGTTCATTTTACTATTCAGTCTATTGCTTTAATACCATCAGAAAATGGGGAGAGAAATCTAAGAATATAAAATGACTGCAAAGGAAAGGCATTCTTAAATGATCTGTTGTCATAAGCTGTAAAAATAACATTTCCTTAAAGGTGCATTGTTAGCACTGTGTGTGGTTGTGTCTGTAGGGGCACATGGGGAGGTGGGTGTGGAGATTATGGGGGTGTGGATGACAGTGGGATGGAGGAGGGTTGTGTTATATTATTCTGAATGAGGGTTTATCTTCTTTCCTCCCTCCTTCTCTTCTCCCTTTTTCCCTCTTTCCCTTCCTTCCTTCCTTAAATAAAGAACTCAGTTTCCTGTAAATTTGAGAACAAGACATAGATAAATGTGGAATTGGAATGCATGCATGATTTAGGAGAATCCTAAAGTCCATCTAAAGTCTGCTTCCAGGCCTTTCTAAAAAAGCATTATTTTTTACTTGTAGAGGCCCTATGCAATATCTATAATGTATAAAATATTAACCATAAGTAAAATCGATATATTACCTTTTTCTATTTTGACAAGTGATAGTGATTCTAGGGCAGAAGATTCAGAGGCAGCTTTCTGTATCTTGTACAAAAATGGCCAATAATAGTTGATCAGTCATTCCCACATACTGTTTTCTTATGTGGGAAACATAAGAAACATACTTTCTTCTTTCTTAGATCCAGAGACTTATTTGGTGTGCTCTCTTTTTTCCTCCAATGCTCTGAGCTACATTTCTTCTCTTAATGAACCATTTGAACTTCTGGAGTCAATCAGTATAAGAATCATAATGAATTCATACCAAGACATCTATTAAAAGCATTATATGACTTGATGTCATCTTTACATACTTTGTGTGTCTCATCTTGCTTCTACTTCTACTTTCATCACTATCCTTTATTAAGCCAATTAAGTACCATGTTGAGGCTGCCCCAAATGTAATTGCTATCTCCTACATATACACATCTAAATTCACAAAAGCCCAATATGCATTTGACAAGCTATTGAATACTAAAATACTAAACAAAAATGTGCTTTAACACCTACACCTGTGGACTGCTGCTGCAGTAAATAAAAGTTTCTGGTAATGAAGGTATTTATCCTATTTGATAAATCAGTTAAATCATTTCAAATGTTGAATTTGAAATGTTGATTTTCCCAATCCTATATGCCTTTCCTTGGTAGTTTGAACATGACCCTTTGATTCTTTAGGCTCATGACACAATGCCACATTAAATATCTTTCTAACTGCAAATTTGATTTTTAGTCACATTCAGGCTTATGTTTGTGCATTATACCTGTCAGAGTATTCTGGCAGTTGTTCCTTTGGAATTTGGATGTATTTGATGATCTGCACAATCAGATATTTAAAATATCTGATAGCAAAAAGTAAAAGTGAAAGCAGCTCAATTGTGTCCGGTGCTTTGTGACCCATGTGCTATACAGTCCATGGAATTCTCTAGGCCAGAATACTGGAGTGGGTAGCCTTTCTCTTCTCCGGGCTATCTTCCCAACCCAGGGACTGAATCCAGGTCTTCTGCATTGCAAGCAGATTCTTTGCCAGCTGAGCCACAATGGAAGCCCAAGAATACTGAAGTGGGTAGCCTATCCCTTCTTCAGGGGAGCTTCCTGACCCAGGAATTGAACCAGAGTCTCCTGCATTGCAGGTGGATTCTTTATCAACTGAGCTATCAGGGAAGCCCAACAAGGAGTAAGACACGAGCCAATTGGAACAGACACCTGANCAATGGAAGCCCAAGAATACTGAAGTGGGTAGCCTATCCCTTCTCCAGGGGAGCTTCCTGACCCAGGAATTGAACCAGAGTCTCCTGCATTGCAGGTGGATTCTTTATCAACTGAGCTATCAGGGAAGCCCAACAAGGAGTAAGACACGAGCCAATTGGAACAGACACCTGAAGGAACCCTGGGGATGGATGCTGGAGCCCCTCTACTGGCTCAGGCTATAACTCTTTAGCTAAAGGAGGATTCTTGGATGTATCTAAAGCTGCTGTATCATGGCAGTCAAGGCAATGGTAGGGGATGACAATCAGAATCAGGATGTCAGCTTTAACCAACTGGAATGAGGTAGTTCAATATCAGTACATACCTGTTGAGTTTCAGCCTTGGTTTTTTGTCTATTCAGGGGCCAGTAGAAAAGATAATAACTGTTTAGGTGTTTAGAGTTGTGTGTTAGAGTAGCTAATGCTCATCTACTTATACATTCTTTAGGTTTGCACAGTTGCATTTGAAATTAAACAGTTACTAAGAGGACAGGTTCTAGTTGGAGCAGAATTCACTCTTTGGTTCTAAGAGAGTTAATGTGTTGCCTGAAAGGTAAGGTTCTGTGTGACATGAACACACAGACTTACCTTCAGAAGTCAGATAGGAGTTGAGGGGGCTTTTCCTAACTGACCCATTTTCCTGAGTCCAAGTGATAAATAGGAAGGAGTTCTGCGTGGGGAATGGGGAGAGTGGAGGGAAGAACATTCCAGAAAGAGGGAGCATTTTGTGAAAAGGCACAGAAGGGATAAACATTATGCTATGCCAACTTTAGACAACTCTCAAGCAGGTTAGAATTGCTGGAGCAGTGGGAATCAGCATGGTCTTAGGCAGGGTTTGTGAGACAAGGTGCAAAGGTATAAAGGAGCTGGGTATAAAAAGGTCATAATGAGAAAAAAAAAATGTTCATTCATTCCGAGACAATACTGATCAAAGGATATGGAGCAAAAAGTAGGAAATTTGCCTCAGTATAGAGGATAATAGTAAATCATTGTGGGCCTCCAAGTGGGGCTCAAAGGAGATGAGTTTCCCATATGGACAAAGATAGGAATTGTCTCTTTTCATTTGTAAAATCAGAACTTTCCACAACTTTTATTACAGAAAGTTTCTTATCAGTTCAGTTCAGTTCAACTGCTGTCATGTCTGACTCTTTGTGACCCCATGGACTCCAGGCACGCCAGGCTTCCCTATCACCAACTTCTGGAGCTTGCTCAAACTCATGTCTATTGAGTCAGTGATGCCATCCAACCATCCTATCCTCTGTCATCCCCTAGAGGAGTTTCCTATCGAAGCTTCCTATAGAAGCTTTTTATAAGCACTGAATGGCCCTGGGGCAGTACTGGTGTGAAGCTTAATGGTTGAGTCAATTCATATTTATTGTTTAAAAAAAAATGAAGGAAATGAGTCTTTAGGCATGAAGTCATGATATTAGAGGCTCTCCCAGAGTCCTAAAAATATCTATTCGGTCACCTCTATCTGAGTCATAACTGAGGCCACTAATGACATGAAAATTTCCTTCCAGTGTGACTTTCTACTTCCAGCAAGGCTCAGTCAGAAGCTGCTAGCCCATGGACTAGCAGCCCAGTGATCAGAACCCATTTGCAACTGCAGCTTAGTGTGTATGACACNAAATATTTATTCGGTCACCTCTATCTGAGTCATAACTGAGGCCACTAATGACATGAAAATTTCCTTCCAGTGTGACTTTCTACTTCCAGCAAGGCTCAGTCAGAAGCTGCTAGCCCATGGACTAGCAGCCCAGTGATCAGAACCCATTTGCAACTGCAGCTTAGTGTGTATGACACTGCAGGCATGAGATACAGAGGCCTGTTTCATGATCCGACTAGCAAGGAGTTAATCCTCGTCTCTCTAGCTTCCAGAATTAGCACCTCTGATGAAAATTTGGAGACATTGAGCTGTTGAAGGGGAGGAAACATCCCCTGAGAAAGTTAAATGTGAACCAATTAGCTTCCCAATGCAAACTTTACCAGAAATACTGCTTTGTTTCCTAAATGCTAGTAGGTTTGTGATGTGGGTTTTAAAAATGAGATAATTAGGTTAATAGTTTACTTCTAACTATTTTGAAAACTTTTCAACTCTAATAATTATTTGCGTCAATAGAATGAAGAAAAGTAGGATTTAATTAAGATGATCCTTTCACTGCAGCAAAGTAGGACTTAATTAAAATGGTCCTTCATTGCAGTGCCTAATAAAATTTAGATTTCCTAATAAAATTATTAAATGATTGTATACAAAATACACCAAATATCAGTCCACATACCATCCAATATACATGAGCTGATATTTGATCCAACTTGGATGTATGGCATATATTCTGTTTCCCTTTCATACCATTATCATGCTCCAGATACTCTTCTAAGAGCTGGTCTGATCTCTGTCTAACCTTTCTCACTTCCCATTTAATGGATGAGAAAACTGAGGCAGCAGAAGACCACTTCTCCCAAAGAAATCAGTCAGTTCTAGTGGATGTGGATTTAAGTTCTAAGTACTGACATTTTTACCAGGCATTAGGGCAACTGGTTCAATCCACACAGGGGTTCCCACAGGTATCTTTTGCCTCATCTAGTCTTTAATGATCTTCCATATAGTTCATGTCTCTGCAAACCCTTGGCCATATAGCCATTTGAACTTAATGTGCACTGGCTCTGCCTACTTCTGTGACCACATCTACAGGGATCAAGACTCATGATCTTTTTTTTTCATTGCAGATCATCTAAAGTTTCATCTGCTTGACAAACTTTTGAGGTATTTCTTTACTAAAGTATTGTTATTGCAATACCAAGAAGTCATTCATTCATTTAACTTAATATGCTTTAGGCACCATCTGTGTTTATATGGGAACACTATACTAGGTACTAGGGAAATAGTCATTAAATACGCTTGCAGGAAACTTCAATTCTAGTAGGGGCATACAGGTAATAAATAGTTACTAAAATGATGACAAGGGCTGTTGAACCCTTCATTATTTATACTCTCATCATTTAGCTTGGAAGTTTCCAAATGAAGAACCTGAAATGTGAACTTGTGTATTGGCAACGAACCCAAGAAGTTAGGGTGAGGGACTGAAAAGAGTAGAACGGGAAATGATAAAAAGTCAATATAACCATGCAGACTCAAATTGATTGCCATGGTGAGCCTCTGGAGTTCAATTTTGCCTGTATTTTCTAAGGTTATAGTATGTCTTTTAGATTTTCCATTTAAGGATTGAAAGGGAAATGCAGGTTTACATTGGCTTCTGCTCCTTGTTAATTGAGATAGCCTCTCTGCCCTTCGAGGCTTCACGTGCCTGCCTAACAAATAATATTAAGATGCTGTCATTGTGCTGTGAATTGAAACTCACATGGAACTGTTCAATGAAGCTGTGGATGGAAGCTGTGGATGGAAGCAGAAGTGAGTCCAAAGTGAGGAGACAGGACAAAAAAGTGTTTAATATATCAAACTATATAGTTTGATATAGCTCAGCCCCATTCAACTTAAATCAAATATGTTAATCTTTAAGATGGTTGCCTTTCCAATACCTGCCTGTTTGTTTTACTTCATTGATCCCTAGATGATAAGATAATTGAAGGGAGAGGTTGCATCTCATTTATCCTGGTATAGCTAGCACTTAGCATGGTGTTTGGGCTTTAGCGAATACTTTATTTTTTTACTGGGAAGCACACATCCAAATGCATGTTTAGGGATCTTTTTGGTCTGCCTCTCTCATGAACAGGGGAGAGAAATAAAGACGAATCATGGGAAGGGACTTGGTTAAGTGCATTCATCCACTTGGTGAAAGAGGAAGGAATAACTCATCAGTATGGTGATTACAGCCATGAAATTAAAAGAGGCTTACTTCTTGGAAGGAAAGTTATGACCAACCTAGGTAGCATATTAAAAAGCAGAGACATTACTTTGCCAACAAAGGTCCATCTAGTCAAGGCTATGGTTTTTCCAGTGGTCATGTATGGATGTGAGAGATGGACTGTGAAGAAAGCTGAGCACTGAAGAATTGATACTTTTGAACTGTGGTGTTGGAGAAGACTCTTGAGAGTAACTTGAACTGCAGGGAGATCCAACCAGTCCATTCTAAAAGAAGATCAGTCCTAGGTGTTCATTGGAAGGACTGATGCTGAAGCTGAAACTCCGATAGTTTGGCCACTGATGTGAAGAACTGGCTCATTAGAAAAGACCATTATGCTGAGAAGGATTGAAGGTGGGAGGAGAAGGGGATGACAGAGGATGAGATGGTTGAGTGGCATCACCAACTCAATGGACATGAGTCTGAGTAAACTCCAGGAGTTGGTGATGGACAGGGAGGCCTGGCTTGCTGCAGTCCATGAGGTCACAAAGAGTCGGACATGACTGAGTGACTGAACTGACATATAAATAACGTATTCATATTATATATTGTTTCCTTATAAGAAGCAAACCTGAAGTCCAATCTACTGAAGAACATTTCCTGACCGACCAAATTAATTTAGAAAATTATCACATTTCCATGTGTTCCCACAACTTTACTCCATCCTTTTTTGTTATCCCCTGATAGAACTTGGGCTTCCCTTGTGGGTCAGATAGTAAAGAATCTGCCTGCAGTGCAGGAGACCTGAGTCTGATCCCTGTGTTGGAAAGATTCCCCTAGAGGAGGGCATGACAACCAGCTACAATATTCTTGCCTGGAGAATGATAGAACGTAAATGCAAGTAAGAGTTGGAATGATTAAAGTTGTACACTGAAAAACAGTTTAAAATTGTATTTTGTTTCATTATAAGATGCAACAAAATAAAATTGAATTGAGGGAATGTTTCAGAAGAAGAAAATATAGACAAATGATTAAGAACAAAATGTCATTCTATAAAGCAATGTGGCAATTTTTAATTAAATTAGATATTCTTATAAATCATGGGCCATAAATCCTACTCTTGAGTATGCAACTTACTTAGCCTCTTGTAAAGATTCATAAGGGAAATGTATGAAAACATTATACAGCATTGTTAGTGTAGTAATGGAGAGTTAGAGAAAACTCATTGTCTCTCAACAGAGGAATGGATAAATGTATTGGTTTGAACACGAGTACAACTGCACTAAGAAGAGTGAAACTAATATAAATAAGGTAGCTTAAATAAGGCAGAATTAATGTATCTACATCTGAGTTTCAGTTCAGTTCAGTCACTCAGTTGTGTCCGACTCTTTGCAACCCCATGGACTGCAACACACCAGGCTTCCCTATCCATCATCCAATCCCTGAGCTTGCTTAAACTCATGTCCATCATGTCAGTGATGCCATCCAACCATCTCATCTTCTGCCATCCCCTTCTCCTCCCACTTCAATCTTTCTTAGCATCGGAGTCTTTTCCAATGAGTCAGCTCTTCGCATCAGAGGCCAAACTATTGGAGTTTCAGCTTCAGCATCAGTCTTTCCAATGAATACTCAGGACTGATCTCCTTTAGGATAGATTGGTTGGATCTCCTTGCAGTCCAAGGGACTCTCAAGAGTCTTCTCCAACATTACAGTTCAAAAACATCAAATCTTTGGCTCTCTGCTTTCTTTATAGTCCAATTCTCATATCCATACATGACTACTGGAAAACCCATAGCTTTGACTAGATAGACCTTTGTTGGTAAAGTAATGTCTCTGTTTTTAAATATGCTGTCTAGGTTGGTCATAGCTTTTCTTCCAAGGAGCAAGTGTATTTTAATTTCATGGCTGCAGTTACAATCTGCAGTGATTTTGGAGCCCCCCAAAATAAAGTCTCTCACTGTTTCTACTATTCCTCCACCTATTTACCGTGAAGTGATGTGATCGGATGCCATGATCTTAGTTTTCTGAATTTGAGTTTTAAGCCAAGTTTTCCACTCTCTTCTTTCAATTTCATCAAGAGACTCCTTTGTTCATCTTCACTTTCTGCCATAATGGCAATGTTATCTGCATATTTGAGGTTTTGATATTTCTCCCAACAATCTTGATTCCAGCTTGTGCTTCATCCAGCCCAGCATTTCTCATGATATATCTGCATGTAAGTTAAATGAGCAGGGTGACAATATACAGCCTTGATATATTCCTTTCCTGATTTAGAACCAGTCAGTTGTTTCATGTCCAGTTCTCACTGTTGCTTCTTGACCTATATACCAATTTCTCAGGAGGCAGGTCAGGTGGTATGGTATTCCCATCTCTTGAAGAATTGTACACAATTTGTTGTGATTTACACAGTCAAAGGCTTTGGTGTAGTCAATAAAGCAAAATGTTTATTGCTTTGTAGATGTTTTTCTGGAACTTTCTTGCTTTTTAAATGATCCAGTGAATATTGGCAATTTGATCTCTGTTTCTTCTGCCTTTCTAAATCCAGCTCGAACATCTGGAAGTTCACAGATCACATACCATTGAAGCCTGGCTTGGAGAATTTTGAGCATTACTTTGCTAGTATATGAGATGAGTGAGTTTCAATAGTTCAAGGCTAAGATGGCAAGTCTATGATGTCTGTGGTAAACATCCCTTCTGTTTGGATAGTCTGCCATCCCAACACACTCCTCTGCCTTCCCAACACATACTTCTGCCTTGTGGTCTAAAATGATGCTCTGGCTTAAGACAGAGGGAAGGAGAGAAAGGAAGAGTGAAAGGGGTATCCCTTCTTTGTAGAAGGACAATCCAGGAGTTTGACACATTAATAACACTCATGTAATTATTCAGAACATAGCTCACTTGACCACATAACTGCAAGGAACTCTGGTAAGTGGGGTTTCTAGCTGGACAGTAATATTCTCAGCTGTCCATTATTACTAAAGACAGAAGGAGGAATGGATATTGGAGAGGAATGAGCCCTCTGTGGCATTGTGACTAAGATTATGATAAAAATATATTGTTTAAGTTTAAAGGTTTCTCAAAAAACTAGAAGTAGAATGACCATATGACCCAACAATTTCACTACTGGGTATTTATCAAAAAGAAAGAAAGAAAACACTAATTCAGAAAGACACACATACCCCAGAGTTCATAGCAGCATTATTTATAATTATCAAGATACAGAAGCAACCTAGGTGTTCATCAACAAATAAATGGATTAAGAAGATGTGGTATGTATATATACAATGGAATATTATTCAGCCATTTAAAAAATGAAGTTTTGATATTTACAACCACATGAATAAACCTAAATGGTATTATTTAGTGAAAAAAGTCAGACAGATAAAGAAGAATACTGTAGGATATCCCTTATACGTGAAATCTAAAAAATACATTAAAAAAATAGTGAATATAATCTGAAAGAATCAGATTCACAGATATAGAGAGCAAACTAGTGGTTACCCAGTAGAGAGACGGAAGTGGGGAGGGGCAGTATTAGGATAGGGTATCAAGAGGTATAAACTACTATGTATAAAATAAACTATAAGGATACTTTGTATAGCACAGGGAACATAGCTATAAATATTTTATGGTAACTGTAAATGAAGTATAACCTTTAAAAATTGTGAACACTTTGTTATACATCTGAAATTTATATTGCACATCAATATTTCTCACTCAAAACATTTTTAAAAATTAATTGTTGTGTAAAATGTGGCAACAGAGTCAATGAAATATATGTATTCCAGAAACATGGATAATTCTTAAAAACAGAATGGGGAGTAGAGAGAGGGAGAGGCAGAGGGAATGAGAATGGGCTAAGAAAGAATGCATTAATAAATAAGCATAAATATATAAATAATTCCTGTAAACAAGTATGGGGCCTTGAAAGTACAAACGGTAATATTGTACTAAGAAATAAAGGTTTACCCAGCCAGATCTAAATACTATATCTAGTTCTAGCCATATGGTCTATTGGAAATTACATAAATGCTGTAAGGCCTTTTTTTTTTTTTCTAATCTGAAAATGATAGTTATAATACACTCATCTTACAAGGGTAGGATGAGCTTGTATATTTAAAGCACTTATTACAGTACTTGATACATAGTAAAATTCTGAGTAAAAAATAGGAGTTATTACTTTTTCTTTATCACTGTTATTTTTGCAGAAATTGCATGAATATGAGAGATCAGGACTTTATTTAAAGTTGATTCTTGGTAAATGTTTGTTGGATACATAATAGAAGAATAGAGTATATTGATCACAACTGCTAGAGAGGAATGACCTTGGAAGTCTTCAGTCATATACTAAATATTTATTAAATGTTTCTTGTGTGTCAGGACCCAAGGATACAAAGGCAAGTTAAAAACTAGTATGGATCATAACCAGTACAGGTGAAGGCAATTAGTAAAAACAATCATACAAACACATGTAAGATTCCAGTTACTACAAATACAGTGAAAGAGAGAAGTATTCTGTGTGTGTATGTGTGTCTACTATATATGTACATGTGGGTATATATGAGTTCCCTATTGGCTCAGTTGGTAAAGAATCTGTTTGCTGTGCAGGAGACCTAGGTTTAATCCCTGGATTGGGAGGTTACCTTGGAGAAGAGAATGGCAACCCATTCCAGTATTCTTGCCTGGGGAATTCCACAAACAGAGGAGCCTAGCAGGCTACAGTCCATGGGTCTCAAAGAGTTGGACTGAGCAGCTAAGTACACACACACACACACACACACACACACACANTGAACATGAGTACAACTGCACTAAGAAGAGTGAAACTAATATAAATAAGGTAGCTTAAATAAGGCAGAATTAATGTATCTACATCTGAGTTTCAGTTCAGTTCAGTCACTCAGTTGTGTCCGACTCTTTGCAACCCCATGGACTGCAACACACCAGGCTTCCCTATCCATCATCCAATCCCTGAGCTTGCTTAAACTCATGTCCATCATGTCAGTGATGCCATCCAACCATCTCATCTTCTGCCATCCCCTTCTCCTCCCACTTCAATCTTTCTTAGCATCGGAGTCTTTTCCAATGAGTCAGCTCTTCGCATCAGAGGCCAAACTATTGGAGTTTCAGCTTCAGCATCAGTCTTTCCAATGAATACTCAGGACTGATCTCCTTTAGGATAGATTGGTTGGATCTCCTTGCAGTCCAAGGGACTCTCAAGAGTCTTCTCCAACATTACAGTTCAAAAACATCAAATCTTTGGCTCTCTGCTTTCTTTATAGTCCAATTCTCATATCCATACATGACTACTGGAAAACCCATAGCTTTGACTAGATAGACCTTTGTTGGTAAAGTAATGTCTCTGTTTTTAAATATGCTGTCTAGGTTCGTCATAGCTTTTCTTCCAAGGAGCAAGTGTATTTTAATTTCATGGCTGCAGTTACAATCTGCAGTGATTTTGGAGCCCCCCAAAATAAAGTCTCTCACTGTTTCTACTATTCCTCCACCTATTTACCGTGAAGTGATGTGATCGGATGCCATGATCTTAGTTTTCTGAATTTGAGTTTTAAGCCAAGTTTTCCACTCTCTTCTTTCAATTTCATCAAGAGACTCCTTAGTTCATCTTCACTTTCTGCCATAATGGCAATGTTATCTGCATATTTGAGGTTTTGATATTTCTCCCAACAATCTTGATTCCAGCTTGTGCTTCATCCAGCCCAGCATTTCTCATGATATATCTGCATGTAAGTTAAATGAGCAGGGTGACAATATACAGCCTTGATATATTCCTTTCCTGATTTGGAACCAGTCAGTTGTTTCATGTCCAGCTCTCACTGTTGCTTCTTGACCTATATACCAATTTCTCAGGAGGCAGGTCAGGTGGTATGGTATTCCCATCTCTTGAAGAATTGTACACAATTTGTTGTGATTTACACAGTCAAAGGCTTTGGTGTAGTCAATAAAGCAAAATGTTTATTGCTTTGTAGATGTTTTTCTGGAACTTTCTTGCTTTTTAAATGATCCAGTGAATATTGGCAATTTGATCTCTGTTTCTTCTGCCTTTCTAAATCCAGCTCGAACATCTGGAAGTTCACAGATCACATACCATTGAAGCCTGGCTTGGAGAATTTTGAGCATTACTTTGCTAGTATATGAGATGAGTGAGTTTCAATAGTTCAAGGCTAAGATGGCAAGTCTATGATGTCTGTGGTAAACATCCCTTCTGTTTGGATAGTCTGCCATCCCAACACACTCCTCTGCCTTCCCAACACATACTTCTGCCTTGTGGTCTAAAATGATGCTCTGGCTTAAGACAGAGGGAAGGAGAGAAAGGAAGAGTGAAAGGGGTATCCCTTCTTTGTAGAAGGACAATCCAGGAGTTTGACACATTAATAACACTCATGTAATTATTCAGAACATAGCTCACTTGACCACATAACTGCAAGGAACTCTGGTAAGTGGGGTTTCTAGCTGGACAGTAATATTCTCAGCTGTCCATTATTACTAAAGACAGAAGGAGGAATGGATATTGGAGAGGAATGAGCCCTCTGTGGCATTGTGACTAAGATTATGATAAAAATATATTGTTTAAGTTTAAAGGTTTCTCAAAAAACTAGAAGTAGAATGACCATATGACCCAACAATTTCACTACTGGGTATTTATCAAAAAGAAAGAAAGAAAACACTAATTCAGAAAGACACACATACCCCAGAGTTCATAGCAGCATTATTTATAATTATCAAGATACAGAAGCAACCTAGGTGTTCATCAACAAATAAATGGATTAAGAAGATGTGGTATGTATATATACAATGGAATATTATTCAGCCATTTAAAAAATGAAGTTTTGATATTTACAACCACATGAATAAACCTAAATGGTATTATTTAGTGAAAAAAGTCAGACAGATAAAGAAGAATACTGTAGGATATCCCTTATACGTGAAATCTAAAAAATACATTAAAAAAATAGTGAATATAATCTGAAAGAATCAGATTCACAGATATAGAGAGCAAACTAGTGGTTACCCAGTAGAGAGACGGAAGTGGGGAGGGGCAGTATTAGGATAGGGTATCAAGAGGTATAAACTACTATGTATAAAATAAACTATAAGGATACTTTGTATAGCACAGGGAACATAGCTATAAATATTTTATGGTAACTGTAAATGAAGTATAACCTTTAAAAATTGTGAACACTTTGTTATACATCTGAAATTTATATTGCACATCAATATTTCTCACTCAAAACATTTTTAAAAATTAATTGTTGTGTAAAATGTGGCAACAGAGTCAATGAAATATATGTATTCCAGAAACATGGATAATTCTTAAAAACAGAATGGGGAGTAGAGAGAGGGAGAGGCAGAGGGAATGAGAATGGGCTAAGAAAGAATGCATTAATAAATAAGCATAAATATATAAATAATTCCTGTAAACAAGTATGGGGCCTTGAAAGTACAAACGGTAATATTGTACTAAGAAATAAAGGTTTACCCAGCCAGATCTAAATACTATATCTAGTTCTAGCCATATGGTCTATTGGAAATTACATAAATGCTGTAAGGCCTTTTTTTTTTTTTTCTAATCTGAAAATGATAGTTATAATACACTCATCTTACAAGGGTAGGATGAGCTTGTATATTTAAAGCACTTATTACAGTACTTGATACATAGTAAAATTCTGAGTAAAAAATAGGAGTTATTACTTTTTCTTTATCACTGTTATTTTTGGAGAAATTGCATGAATATGAGAGATCAGGACTTTATTTAAAGTTGATTCTTGGTAAATGTTTGTTGGATACATAATAGAAGAATAGAGTATATTGATCACAACTGCTAGAGAGGAATGACCTTGGAAGTCTTCAGTCATATACTAAATATTTATTAAATGTTTCTTGTGTGTCAGGACCCAAGGATACAAAGGCAAGTTAAAAACTAGTATGGATCATAACCAGTACAGGTGAAGGCAATTAGTAAAAAAAATCATACAAACACATGTAAGATTCCAGTTACTACAAATACAGTGAAAGAGAGAAGTATTCTGTGTGTGTATGTGTGTCTACTATATATGTACATGTGGGTATATATGAGTTCCCTATTGGCTCAGTTGGTAAAGAATCTGTTTGCTGTGCAGGAGACCTAGGTTTAATCCCTGGATTGGGAGGTTACCTTGGAGAAGAGAATGGCAACCCATTCCAGTATTCTTGCCTGGGGAATTCCACAAACAGAGGAGCCTAGCAGGCTACAGTCCATGGGTCTCAAAGAGTTGGACTGAGCAGCTAAGTATACACACACACACACACACACACACACATATATATATATAGCTTCCCTGGTGGCTCAGATGGTAAACATCTGCCTGCAATGCGGGAGACCTGGGTTCAATCCTTGGGTTGGGAAGATCCCCTGGAAAAGAAAATGGCAACCCACTCTAGTACTCTTGCCTGGAAAATTCCATGGATGGAGGAGCCTGGTAGGCTACAGTCCATGGGGTTGCAAAGAGTTGGACACGACTGAGTGACTCCAGTATGTTTGTATATATATATATATATATACACACATACATATATATATGGAGATTTGATCTACTTAGTAGAGAAAAAAAATACATATATATATGGAAATTGATCTACTTAGTAGAGAAAAAAATCTTTCTGAGGAAGTGATCCTTGAACTGACATAGATTAAGAATTAACTTGGGCTTCTCTGGTGGCTTACATGGTAAAGAATCTTCCAGCAAGGCAGGAGACCCAGGTTGGATCCCTGGGTCAGGAAGAACCCCTGAAATAAAAGGAAAGCACTTTCAAGAAAGTAACAGCATAGGAAAAGTAGTTGTGACAGCCGTGTTATGGACTATATAGTGGACAGAAGGAAAAACAGTGGAGCTGGAGCAGAAGAAAAACAGAACATGTGATGAGGTACATGGGAGAAGAGGTAGAAGTGAGATTATATACAGGACCTATGCTTTTCGAAGGGATTCTGTCTTTACCTCATAGGAAAGGGCACTGTGTTAGTTCCTATTGCGGCTGTAAAAAATTACCACAAACTTAGTGGCTTAAATCAACATAAGTTTGTTCCTTTACAGTTCTGGAAATCAGAAGTTCAAGATTAATTTTCCTAGACTAAAGTCAAAGTGTTGGCAGATCTGTTTCTTTCCAGGGCTCTCAGGGAGAATCTCTTTCCTTGTATTTTATTATGAGGTTCCAGTGGCCACCTGTATTCCTTGTCTTGTGTCCCTTTCTTCATCTTCAAGATGCATCTCTCCAGCCTCACTCAAGTCTCTGCTTCTGCCATCACATCCTCTTTTGCTCTGACTCTGAACATTCATGAATCTCTCTTACAAGGACCATTGTGATGATATCAAGCTCACCTAGATAATCCAGGATAATCTACCATTCTCAAGGTCCTTACTGTATGCACTACTTGCATTCATTTGAAAGTTCTTTTTGGCTTGTAGGGCAACATTCCCAGCCTCTGATAACTGGAAGAACAACATAATTGAGGGCCAGTATTCAGCCAAGTACTGAAAACTCTACATTTATTTAAACAGGAAAAAATGACATACTCAAATTTGTATCTTTAAAAAGTTGCCCTGGCTGCCTTGTGAAGGACAAATAGGAGGAGGACTGGTGAACCAGTTGAGAGGTAAATGCAGTGGTCCTGGTAAGGAAAGAAGGAAAGTAATTTCATCATGGAGCTGTGAACTATAGCACCTTGCCTAAGGAGGGGATATTTATATACTTATAGCTGATTCCCATTGTTTTACATCAGAAACCAACACAATGTTGTAAAGCAATTATCTTCCAATTAAAAATAAATAAATAAGGAAGTCTTAGACTGTTAGAGTTAGCATGAATCTTAGAGAACACTGTCAGTATTGTGCTGGGTCAGTCTTGTACTTGTTTTCCAGAGCTCATATGTACCTCTAATCTAACTCAACATTCAGAGATACTGATAGCTTGAAATCAACCATGGTGGGTCTATTTACATCATAGAAGTTGGCAAACAATACAAATCAGAAATCCCCAAGCTTTCCCAGAATCCAGTTGTTTATGTAACCTACAAACTGGGCTAAGTGACCTCCTTGTTTTCTCAAAGTCTACTTTCAGTAACAGTGAGCTCACTCCTCTCTACCATGCTATTGAGCAGTCCTGATTCTCATTCGTTTTTCTGTAGAAACAGAAAAAAGATAATAAAGGCCGATCTTTCAGAATGAGATTGCTCCCTTCCACTTCAGTATTTTCTATGAGTTTCATAATAAACAGATAATATTTTTGTCATTAGAACAAATTAAAGGCAACTTTTCTTTTTAAATGTGTGTTTAAAAAAATGCATGTGAATGAAGACACAATGGAGAGTGTATTTTACAATGTTGATTGCTAAGCTATGATATACTCACTGTAAAAATGGATTCCTACCTGCAGTTATGTCTAAATTAGTCTTCAGTTTTCCATGGAATTTGTTACAGGGCTTTTTCTCTTGATTTGTTTAACCTAGGAAGGAAGATGATCTGAGTGATGTTGATAAAAATAATAACACATACTTAAAAGTAGTAAACATTAAAAATTATGAAATTATAGAACATAAAACATCATGAAAGAGCTGCAAAAGGAATTTTATGTTGGAGCTGTACGTGCTCTTGAGGCAATAGGAAGTAACTAAGGGTACGATCTCTGGAGCAGGGCCTCCTGGGTTCAAATCCCAGCACTACTGCTAGTTTCCTCTGCTCTCTGGGAAAGAACTAAAGCTTTCTTTGCCTCATTTCTTCATTTCATTTGTGAAATGAGGATAATGATAGTTCCTCAGGGCATTAGATGTTTGTGAAACTTAAACTAGTTACTCCAATGGACCTCTCCAAAGAGTGCCTGCCACATATTAAGGCCCCAAGCAGTATCAGCTGTTTGTTGATACTCAGCCACAAACATTCCCATTTATCTCAATACAGATTTTCCTCTAAGAAAAGTAATTTAAATATTTACTATAATTATAGCCCTCCTACCACCGTCTTTCCCCGACTGATCTGTCCAACAGAGAAAACAAGTGATTTAATCAAGTAAAATTGTTATAAAAATTTTCCCAAATATATTAGATATTTGGTTTTTTCATATTTGTATATTGAACTCCAGTCTATCTCCATATGCTTCACTTATGATTTATGAGCATTCTTGCTAATCTGGCTATTAAATCCCCCAAATGTTACTACTACAACTTAATTCAGGTAGTTCTTCCCCTAGAAGACCCCCCCTCCCTGATAGAATACACACACCCATCACTCCTCTTTTCTTCTGGCAAGTTTTCTGAGGTGTGTACCAAGTTCTTGAAGAGCTGAATATCATCCTGCCTTGAGATAAACAGGAGCCAGCTGGCACCATTTATCTCTTCAAATTACAAGAAAATGTGAGAAACAACAGGGTGTCTATATGGGGTTGGGCAGAGCCCTAAAGGGCAGCCATGTGTGAAAGATTATATCGTGTCAATGAGCTTGAGAATTAGGTGTAATCCTGGAAGGTTCAGACTTGACGAGACTTATCTCAACATGGTTTCATGATTAGAGTTTCAGATTTTTTTTTTTTTTTTCTCTACACTATTTTAGCTACATCTTCAAAAGTTAGAAATTTCCATGAGAATGATAGTGGTGGGAGGAAAATAGTTTTCTTGCTTTTCTGCTAGAATCAATATAGCTTTTTTGATGGCACCTCCAAATCCCAGGAGATATAAAATATATTTAAGTTTTCTAATTATTCTTTGTTATTGTTGAATTCTGTCACATCATCTTTTTATGTACGCTAAGTTTTATACTGCATGACTTTNTGGGAGGAAAATAGTTTTCTTGCTTTTCTGCTAGAATCAATATAGCTTTTTTGATGGCACCTCCAAATCCCAGGAGATATAAAATATATTTAAGTTTTCTAATTATTCTTTGTTATTGTTGAATTCTGTCACATCATCTTTTTATGTACGCTAAGTTTTATACTGCATGACTTTGAAAAGAAACAAACACTCCTTTATAAGCATTTTATGTCCCATATGAGCTTAATATCAGTGAAAATTCATATAGGATTTTTATTCTAGTCAAAATGTTATAATCTATTTGAAACCACATACAGAAAGATTAGCCAAGATGAATATATGCATGATATTTTTAGAAAGCAGAAAGAAGTAGAAATCTTTCTTAGCACTTCTTTTTGTGTATATGCCTTAGTGAAAGAAGAAATTACATAAGAAAAATCATACATTTTAAATCTGAATTATTAGAAAGGAAGCATAAACTTCTTCCTAGAATAGACATTTTTTCAAATATTCATTCTAGTTACTACATTTAAGAGCCATAAGAATACAAGAACAAGAAAATTCACTTTAAAATGTCTATAATTGTAGAATGGAGGGAAGCTCATTGAAATGAATATAACTTTGAGAAAGTTTTGCGTATTGAGACTAAATGAAAGAAAACCTTGGAAATTATGACATTTACTTTACTACATAAACAAAGAGATACTATATACTTCAATGACCAGGAATTAGTTTTTTCTTTGTTTGAAATACTATCTATTATTATTGAATTCTTTAAGAAATTGAATAAAGAAAATGTGCATGCATACTTATTTTTTATAAGACAGCAATCTTGTACTTGTACAGAAGACAATTTAACTTTGATATGGGCAGACACTAGAACTAATATTTAGGTAGTCTGTAATTTCCTGTAAAAGCACAATACCCAGGGTCACAACCAACATCACTTTCTAGAAAGCAGATTTTTGGCAACAAGTATTTTTGTTCAAGTATGATAAAACTATTTTGGGATATACTACAAAACTAAAAATATACAGTGAGAATGTATGTGTAACCTTTAGAATTTTGAATCCCTTCTATATGCCATTCTTTATCATACACAATGTTTCACTGTAGGCCAGCATCCTGCAGCAGTTCTCAAATGTTTTCATCTTAGAATCCTTTTGTAGTCTTAAAAGTTATTGAAGAGTCCAAAGAGATTTTCTTTCTATGGGAGCATATCTATCAATATTGACTGAATTAGAAATGAAAACTGAAATTTTAAAAAGAGAAGCAACACAAAAATAAAACATAAAATTAAAAAATAAAACAAGCATACATAAACACATTCCATTAGTCATGGATTGACAATATTATGTCTGGTAGTCACTAGAAAACTTGCCTGGATACTCATGAGAGAATAAGAGTGAAAATATAAATAAGCTTCTAGTATTACTATGAAAATAGTGTTGACCATACAGATCTCTGAGTCTCAAGGGCCCCCAGTCATCCTCAGAACTCACTGAAAACTGCACTGTGTTGCAGGGTTGGTAACTGAGAAAGTTAACACAACATTCAGTGACAAAACTTTAAAGAGACACAAGGGGAAAAAAATATCACATAACATCCCTCAGGGTGTTTGACTNCATACAGATCTCTGAGTCTCAAGGGCCCCCAGTCATCCTCAGAACTCACTGAAAACTGCACTGTGTTGCAGGGTTGGTAACTGAGAAAGTTAACACAACATTCAGTGACAAAACTTTAAAGAGACACAAGGGGAAAAAAATATCACATAACATCCCTCAGGGTGTTTGACTGGAAGTTCATATTTCTATTAAAGATACATGGGTAATGTCTTTAAGCATATGATATTTATTCAGGGAGTAAAATAATGCCTAGACAGCACATTAAAAAGCAGAGACATTACTTTGCCAACAAAGGTCAATCTAGTCAAGGCTATGGTTTTTCCAGTGGTCGTGTATGGATGTGAGAGTTGAACTATAAAGAAAACTGAGCACAGAAGAATTGATGCTTTTGAACTATGGTGTTGGAGAAGACTCTTGAGAGTCCCTTGGACTGCAAGGAGATCCAACTAGTCCATCCTAAAGGAGATCAGTCCTGGATGTTCATTGGAAGGACTGATACTGAAGCTGAAACTCCAATACTTTGGCCATCTGATACGGAGAGCTGACTCATTTCAAAAGACCCTGATTCTGGGAAAAATTGAAGGCAGAAGGAGAAGGGGGCGACAGAGGACGAGATGGTTGGATGGCATCATCGACTCAATGGACATGGGTTTGGGTGGACTTTGGGAGTTGGTGATGGACAGGGAGGCCTGGCATGCTGCAGTTCATTGGGTCCAAAGAGTCGGACATGACTCAGCGACTGAACTGAACTGAACTGAAAAACATGAAGGAATGGGCAGCATTATTTTACAAATATTTATTGGGTGCCCATGTAATATAGCAGGCACTGGAGAGACAGAAATGATGAAGATATGATCTTGTCCCCTGACATATTCATAAACAAGGGAAAGAGATCACAAATGTACTCCAGTAGAATTAAAAAGAAATTCTCAGACAACCCAGTGGAGGGAATGATTTCTAAAAAGCTGTTTCAAGAAGTCTCCATAGAAGAGGTGATGTTCATGGCCAGGCATTCACAAAGAGTGTTCACCATGATCAGGAGTGCTCCAGGTGGTTAGTTCTAAGACAACTGCCAGCAGAGGGCAATTCTAGGTAGAAAGATGTAGGAGGCTGATGCTTTCAGTGACTGGAGCATCAGTGTGGGGTAGAAGAGGATGGGATAAGTGGGGTTAGGGAAGAGATTAGGTCAGATTACAGAAAGGTTGAGCACTGGGAGGTTGCTTAAATACTTTTTAAGCAGAGACATGGTTTGTTTAGAATTATGTTTCAGAAAGTCAGTTTAGTGTCTTTGTAGAAGATGGAAGTGATGAGAATGAAACTGGAGTTTGGAAAAGTGTTTTGGGAGTATTTTATTAATATAATAGTCCAACCAAGACTGCAGCAACAAAATTAAAAGACGCTTCTTAGAAGAAAAGCTATGACAAACCTAGACAGTGTATTAAAAAGCAGAGACATTACTTTGCCAACAAAGGTCTGTACAGTCAAAGCTATGGTTTTTCTAGTAGTCATATATGGATGTGAGAGCTGGACCAGAAAGAAGGCTGAGTGCCAAAGAATTGATGCTTTTGAACTGTGGTGTTGGTGATGACTTTTGAGAGTCTCTTGGACTGCAAGGAGATCAAACCAGTCAATCCTAAAGTAAATCAATTCTGAATATTTATTGAAAGGACTGATGCTGAAGCTCCAATAATTTGGCCACCTGATGTGAAGAGCTGATTCCTTAAAACAGACCCTGAAGCTGAGAAAGACTGAAGGCAGGAGGAGAAGGGGACGAAAGAGGACAAAATGGTTGGACAGCACCACTGACTCAATGGATGTGAGTGTGAGCAAGCTCTGGGAGACGATGAAGGACAGGGAAGCCTGGTGTGCTGCAGTCCACAGCATTGCAAAGAGTCTTATATGACTGAGTGACTGAACAACAACCAACCAAGAAGAAAGCTGTGTTGCATAGACTCTGGAACCAGTCAGTTCAAACACTGATTTCTCCTTTGTTTTGGGAATCTCCAACAATTACCTAATTAATATATGCTTAACTTCCTCATCTTTAGAATAAAAATGTAACAGTAGCTACTTTACAGAGTTGTTGTAATGATGGAATGATTTGATGCAATAAATATTGTAAAGTAAAAAAATAACAAGAAAAAATTTTTTAAAAAAGAAAATATTTAGGGGTGAGGGAGAGGTTATCTATACTATGTCTTCTTTGTTCTTACGTATAAGTTCATTCCATTTCACAGATAAACTTCTAGAAACAAAATATGTCTTATGATTTTATGGAGCATGTTCATATCTGGGTGTTAGACTTGCTGTGGCTGATCCTTTAAGACTGTAGTTCTAAATGAAGAGGTCTATATTCAGTATCATGGATGTCAGCTATATGCTGTAAGTAAAAGGTAAAAACCAAATGTTTACACCTTTATTTGAGTTATAAAAATAAATCAATTAAATCAGAGTAGTTCAATTGAGAACTGAATTGTGATAAAATTGTCAAAAAAGCAACTATTTTATTATTCAGGTATATTTTTAAATGTATTTGATGTCTTTAGCCTAGAAATGATAAAGGGTGTCTCAGAATTCGGGTTGTAAGATGTTCAGATTAAGAGTAGGAAAAAAAAAAACCAAGATGTACCTTTGTTTCTGACTCTGAAAATTATTATTATTTTAAATGTTTAAATTCAGGAGAACAATGGATGATAGGTGATGAAAGATGAGGACAAAGGGCATGGAGGGAATGCAGAGGAACAAGGACCTATTTTCACACAAATGCTTTTTTAATAAAAATGATGGGAAATGCTTTCCACAGTTACCTGACATAATATGAAGGTATGGTGTATGTGACTGATGAGGAAAGAGACCCAGTTTTAAGGAAGAGGAATTCATTTGTGAAGATCTCTCAGACCAAATCAGAGGAAGAATAAAGTAACAAAGTCTCTCACAAAAATATATAATTCCTCATTAAAATCAGTGCTGTCTTTACTGCAGGGTGATGTGCAATTTCTAAGGAAAGAATATATAAAAATTAAGAGAGAAACTGGGAATTAAAACCTGACACTGGTTTTTGTTTTTTTTCTTCAGCATGGTAAAAAAACGGCTAAAAGATTATTAACATATTACAAGGAGAATGGCAGCCAAAAGGCCCAGTTTAGGCAAATTTTTGTTGTAACAAGTCTGCTTTAGAGAAATAAAAGGTGTTAGACAAAAAGAAGGCAATGGCACCCCTCTCCAGTACTCTTGCCTGGAAAATCCCATGGACGGAGGAACCTGGTAGGCTGCAGTCCATGGGGTCGCTAAGAGTCAGACATGACTAAGCGAATTCACCTTCTTGCATTGGAGAAGGAAATGGCAACCCACTCCAATGTTCTTGTCTGGAGAATCCCAGGGACAGGGGAGCCTGGTGGGCTGCCGTCTGTGGGGTCACACAGAGTCAGACACGACTGAAGTGACTTAGCAGCGGCAGCAGACAAAGAGAAGTTTTTCCCAATATTTACTCAGGTGGGTTTGGTGCTAATTTAAAACACAGGTTCTCTAAAAGATGTGCAAAGCTTGTCATAGCTTCATTAGCAGTTAAAAAGGACTGAGTGAAAGCTAGAACAAAATAACACTTTCTCAAATACAAATAATCAATAAAGTAAAATGCCCAAGATATCAGAGGAATAGTTAAGATGGCTATCTTTTACATACTGTGCTTATGTTAAACATGATGATATGGAAAAAATTCACCAGAAAGTAATTACTTGGAGAAGGAAACTTCCTAATCTCAGAATAAGGTAGAGAAAAAGAAAAATCAATGAAATTGAGGGATTTAGGTTATAGTGATCATATTCTGCATCACTTGTTTCCTCAGAAGGGAGAAGGGGAGGGNTCTAAACAATAGTATCAAATTAGAGGCTGTTCTTAAAGCTTAAAGTCAGTATGAGGTGTGTCTGAAAAAGCTTTTTTTTTTTATTCCCTTACTATTCCTTTACTGAAATACCATTGATCAATACGTAAAATGGGAATTGGCTGTGTAAACTGTCTTGTTGCATGAAAGGATGCCTTACATGGTTGCTAGTTTCCTAACCCAGAAGGAGAATTCAATCTCTAGGATCAATGTAGCACCTCACACTTGTTCTTCCCTCTGTCCCCCAACACACATACTCCCTTCTTGCTGGTAAGCCCTCCTTGGGGGTTATAAAATGGATGAGATCTTTCTGAGATCTAAATATATAGAAATGCAATTTTAACATATTGTGTCATTAAGAAGTTTAGGAGCTTTTAGACAATCTGGAGGTAGTGGAAAATTAGATGCAGTGTTGCATTAGACATGTTTTTAGTATTTTCTTCTTTTTGTAAAAGCTGTAATTTTCAGAGTTTAGAACCAATTTAATGTCCCTGGAGTTACAGCTTTTTTGTATCCATTGTCCATTAGGTGAATTACTAAGCCAAGAATGGAATCCATTTATAATGTATAAAATACTGTGAAATGTCTTAAAAACAGTCTTTGCAGGGGGGTGAAAAAGCACTGGGAGTCCATTAAATTTGAAGACAGTGAGTTCTGAGGTTCTTCTTATAATCATATAATGGTTTTTGGTACTTTGATAATATGATGCATTAGATATTGGAAAATTTATTTAAAAGTTTGAATTTCATGAAAATTTATGTAAAACTAATGCAAAATGCATTATGTTTGACATTCCAGACAGCTTTCAAAACTGAATGTATTGTTAAAAAAAAACTTTGATAATATTTATTATTTTTGACACAAATGAATAAATAACCAATACAATTCTACTAAATGTCTTATCAAAGATGATGTCACTGTTACTGGCATTTAATAAACTTAAAATGCTTGGCTTTAAACATCTTTTTTTTAACAGAAAAATTAATTACTTTTTAACAGATTTTGGAAATGTATTAGAAACTCATTAATGTATTTATTGTTGTTTACTTGCTCAGTCATGTCTGACTCTTTGTGACCTCCTGGACCCCAGTGTGTCAGGCTTCCCTGTCCTTCACTATCTCCCAGAATTTGCTCAACTTTTAAGATATAAAATTATCCAATAAAGAAAATCTTAAAAATAGAAATAATTTGAAATTAAAATCCATATTTTATAGACTCATAAAGATTGACAATTCCATAGTTTCATATATTTCTGTTTATTATTTTATAATGAATTAAAAGAAATCTGTGATTATATAGCCTACTGACTATAGGAATTCTGAAAGAAAGCCTCAAACAAAGCAGTCATTTTTGTTTCTGTATTCTCTAATGTAGAGAAATGTGACATGGTTAATATAAGCTAATAATGGTTGCTATAAAAAGTACTTTTCCTGACTCTCATTGATATGGTTTTTTACCTGAAAATCTTATTACCCAAACCCTAATAATCTCCTGTGTGTGTCTATGTACACTTTCATATTTAGTACTGTATTAGTTTCTTTTTTTTTACATTTGTGTTTATTACTGTTTGGTTATTTTTTTGTTTTGTCTTCAGCTGTATGTTACAGAAAACCCAACAGACATGGCTTAAGTAAACTCAAGCTTGTTTTTCTCACTTAAACAAAATCTGGAGGTAGAAAACCTAGAGTGGATATAATGGCACTATGATGTGATCATGGTCCCAGCTTCTTTCTATCCTCCTGATCAACACGTTTAACCTTTTAGGCAGCTGACAGCTACAACATCAAACCCAAGACAGAAAGGAGAGAGAGAAGGCACATGATGGTACCAGTCTCATCCACCCCTTTTATTAAAAGAACAAATGTCTTTCCAGAAGCCCTAGGTTATGTTGTATATGTCAGAAAAATGTCAATTGGCTATATTTGACTATGGCTGGAAAGGTAAATTTATTTTCCAAACTCCAGGAAGTGTCAGAAGGCAGAGGTGGAAAAATATTGACAGAGTGTTAGATTATCGATCAACAAATCAACGTCTACCAAATTTCATCTATTTTGTTTCTTTTATATTCTTTCTCATGTTTGCCAACCTATACATTAACAGTTTTACATTAGACAGAAGTATATAAAACGTCTAATGTCACTACATTCTTTATTTCTAAAAATGGCTATTTCATATAATTTAATCCAATAGTACTCTAAAAGCTATTGATAAAGACATCTCTCTTGTTGCCAAATACTTAGAAAATAACCTATAATGCCTTAATGTCTAGCATTCTATATTTCATTTTAATTTTCTGATATCTTTGAAAAATCCATGTTCGAGTCCATATCAGTAAGCAAATAACAAAGTTATTGAGTTTAAGGAGGTTCTGAATTGTTGTGTGTTTAGTTCTGAGACCATGCTGAATGTGTTATGCTTATTAATACATAACCAACATGATAAACAAGACTAATACTTGACTTTTGATCAAAAGGCAATGTAAAATTTTACCATCTCTTTAAACTTTATCCACTGGGAGTGAGATTTCCTTGTCCATGCATGAAATGCAGGCTAATGATTCTTAGATATTAGGTACTCCTAATTAGTCACATTAAGTCAAAAATAAGTCTCAATTCAGACTCAGTTTGCATGTTCACACCCACAGACATTTTGAATTTCTCTTTTTCCCCATCTAGGCCTGCTTCAGACTAAAAGAAAAATATGTCTGAGGGAGAGAGTCTGTCAGTGACTTCCTGCTGCATAATAAACCTAGTGACTTGAAACAATTAACTTGTTCACAAATCTATAGATCAGAAATTTGGATGAGGTTCAGCGATGCGGTTCTTTTATTGGTCTGAGCTGAAATCATTCATACTTCCTTCTTGAGTCACCAGTCAGCTGGTGGTTAGTAACCTCACATTCATATCTGTTTGCTGGCTAGGACACCCCAAAACATATATCTCATCCTCCAATAGGCTGACCCAGGTTCATTCACAGGGTGGTGGTCACAGGATTGCCAAGACCTGCAAGAGAGGGCAAGCCCCAACGTGTAAGTGATTTCAGCATCTTTCAGGTTTGGCCAAAGTGAATCAATCTGGAAAGTGTGGATAAATAGACTCCACCTTCTGAGGAAACAATTTGTAATATTACATTTCAAGGGTGTGGATCGTGGCCAATTTTGAAATCTGCCACAAGAATGCAAACTTCCGTTCAATACTTTTTGCCCTCCCATGTAATCTCCATGTCTCTGGCTACTATTCACTTTCTGCCAAAAGGAGAAAAAGGAGGAAAGAAGAGAGATGAGGGAATAGGTGTTGACTCAGCTAGGTGGCTTCTGGCTCCCTGGACCTGGCAGATGGCTGAAGTTGACTCTTGAGTGGGAGGCAGTCATGGTTTCCTCAGTGGCTATTTTCACCAGAGATGTCTATTATTCTTGACCTTTGCAAGATGCGCTTATTGTCTGAGTACTTGCTTGCGACTTCCCCCTTGGTCCCAGGCATCCTGTTTCAGACCTTCAACCTCTTGAATGAAACCCAAGACAACCTCATACCTGCTCTCTCTCTGTACCATATCTCCCATCTGGTCAATAGGACCATATCTTTGTCCTATCAATTTCCAAAACTGCAGGACAATCTCAACACAGAAACATCCTAGATGCACCATTAACACAGTTCAGCAGGCTTTCCCTTGCTCTCTTAGTTTCCTGGGTGGGAGTCAGACCCGGGTTCTCAATCTACATTAGCTTTATTGGTCATAAGAATAGCATCAAATATCTTTCTCCCATGTGAAAACATTTCAAAGTTTTCAGTATATCCCTTCAAGCTTTGGGTTAGGCACTTTCATTCACTCACTCCTCAACCAAAGGAACTAGCAGGGACTTCCAGCTTAGAGAGTCTCTCTCCAAAGAAATCATCTCACCAGTCTGTTCTCTTTAATTTTTTTTCTGATACTTGTTTACATCTTTGATCTGGCTGAGGGGTATAGGAGTCACGGAACAGATTACATTTGTAAATTCTGCATATGGTGTATGTGTTGGCAGAGAATATTTATTCCCTTTGTAAATTCCACATATGGTGTGTGTGTGTGTGTGTGTGTGTTGGGGGTGGTGGTGGATCATATTGGTATCTTAGTGAAAATTACTGGGGCAGGAAGGATTCCATCCTGATAGGAAGGGAAGGAGGAAATAGAAAAGGAAATCCGCTTTTTCAGTATCTTGCTTTACAGCCTGTTCATCTTTATTTTGAAGATGTTGACTTCAGTACACAGAGCAAACAAGGTGATTACACACATACACTTTATAGACTACCAACTGCAGTGCTGAACTCTTTATTTTATTTTCTAAGATGAGATATATCCTGACCTCTTTTTATGTGATACTAAAATCCTCAGAACCAACAACAACAAAAAAAAGACTAGAAAATTCCTTCATTTGAACAGCTCAGGACTGCAGGATTTTGAAAGGAAGGGCTATTTAGGGATGCCCAACCATGCAGGCCGACCTAAGGAACAATTGCCTGGAAACTCATGTGAAGTTAAATTGGCAATCAGCTCTAGCATTTCTTACAGCCAAGCTGCCTATTGGGTAAATAATATGAATTTTTATAAAAACATTCATAAATGTAAATTCACACAAGAGACTGAAATGGCTCCTTAGGGTTAAATGAAATACATATTAACAACATTTATGAATAGTAAATAGCATGCACTTTTCAAATGTGTGCAATGTGTATTTACATAATAGCCTGTAAGAGTTCCACTGTCAAGTAAATAATACTGTAGTTGCCCCTAAAAGTCTTTAATTACCTACAGTATTTGCAAAGTACACTGTAATGGATTTCTGGTTTGTGTTAGCACTTCACTCTCTTCTCAAATTCATTCCTTTTCTTTTCTTCCCTGGTTTTAAACGCATATGTATTTATGAAAATCATTTTAAATTGGCATGGAAAGAAACCACCTATCTAGGTAGAATGGCCTTGAATGATTTCCCTTGTGTGAGAAGGGAACTTTTAAAGCGAGATGGCAATATCGTGCTGACAGCGTACCCATAAAGAGCATCTTATAAATGAAAACAAGTAAACAAAACAGGGAGCCCCTGAGGTGTGATGGAGCAGTCAGCTGTGGGCAGCCTATGCTTTGGTGAATGGGAGCCAGGGTTTCTGCCCTCTTCTGTGCCGTGTGGGACCTGGTAGCTGTCAGATCCCTTTCCTGTTCTTCTCCTGTATCATAGGGATTCATCCCCTGCAAACTGTTTCCTGCTCCCTGTTATCAACTAGTTTCTGGCTCCTTTAGGGCAGTGGGAAGTACTGGCTAGAAATCAGAAAGATTTATTCCTTTTTCTCTCTGCTTCAAGCATATATCTGGCAATGGTTGTGGCACCACACGCCTTTGTCTGTCTGGCCTACCCCACAGGTTTCCCATGATTCCATGTCCAGCGTGGCTCAGCTCCTGGGCTCCAGTCCAATCCTCTCCAGTTCTCAAGGCAGTGGCTAATTTCTTTTTATTTATTTATTTATTTTTCCTTCTCAGGTGTACAGCAGTGGCTAATTTCTATGCTGCCTCATATTCTCTTAGCTGACCTATCAGTTCTTACCTCTAGTAACCAATAACCCAGCTTAAGTGATCGCTAGTGAATTACTTGGTATGATAAGCTTTGTTTCCTTAGATGGTCTCTGATTAATAAAGTTCTCTGAAGAAGTTGTCTAGGTGCAGTCAAAGATATAATTTTCCTCTATCCTATTCTCTATCTCTTGTGACTTCACATGAAATCTGTTAGAACCCACCTGATATTAGTACCTTTTTAGAAGGAAAGAGGAAATTTTAGATATTAAATTAGACAAAATAGAGGTAAGTCTAGATGTTCAAAGCCAACTTCTTAAAAAGACAGTATTGCTTCAGAAAGCTCATTAATATCTCATTAATGCAAATGCAAAAAAATAAATGTTGTATTAGACCAGTTTTGGTCTTGCCTTACTGCTTTGACATTTCTGACTTTCAGAGGTTCCCAACTGTAAGATTTTTGCTTCTTGCTTGTTTAGCAGTGGAAGTCAAGTGAAAATATGGTAAAGAAGATCTTGATAAAATCATTCGTCTTGACTAGAGGGATTCAACTTTTGTTTTCTAACTGATTCCATGTGAATCACACGAAACATAGTTTTTGACAAATATGGCTCTTTGGAACTTTTTCAGATTACTTTATCTGGCAAGAATCAGTCACCTGTTTTTTTTACTGTATTCCCATTCTCTCTCTGTCACCCTTCCCACCACCATGATCAATCACATTCTTACCTCGGATTTAATGAATTCATGGATCTTACCCCACTCATACCTCTAGTCAGTTAATACGCTACAGCCCTTATGTCTTAAGTGCAGTATCAACCACATCCATTCCCTCTCAGTCCCTGTGGTTCCCATCCTATCATGAGAAATGTATGGGATTTGAAAACCAGCTATTCAATATTTTTAAAGTTTCTCATAATTTAATTTTCACTCTTATTTTCTATAAACATATTCAACTACTCCACATTTTTACTTAGTAATTACATCAAATATCGTCACTGCTAGATAGGGAGAAATGGGGAAATCACTGAGTGCTTACTATGATCTCGGTACTGTTTTAAGTGTTTCCATTAATTTCATCTTATGCGACCCTTACACCACAATCTTCTTCGCCATGTAATTGTAACTGAGAACAGTGTCCCTGGGAGAGGTGTAACCTAGAATAGGTGGGAGTGGGGACAGGTGAAGAAAGACAGTAAAAACAACTTCTTTAGCTTATGGTGCTGCCTGGAGCTGAGAGCTTTCCTTCCTTGAGATGGCATGGGCGCCCAGACTACCAGAGCTGGCATGGCCCAAGGCAGTCATTGAGCCCAGTCTCCTCTGCTTATCATATCTGTTAAAAGGCTGCCCTCCATTAGTTGTGTCCTAAATATGGGGAATGAACTGGTGAGAGTGATATTCAGGACTCTTCTCCTTGTGGAAACTCTGATTCTATAAAGGAAGGGTTTTGGATGGACGTTAAACAAACAATTACATAAAAAGATAATTTTGGAAAGTAAAGTCAATAAAATGGGATGCTGTAAGAACAAAAATTAGCCAAGCATGAGCTACATTGGGTTGGGTGATGAGACAGAGCCTCTAAAAGGATAGTATTTAAATGATAAGAAGTTGGCCATGTAAAGCTCTGCAGGAGGAAGGTTTCATGTAGAAAGACAAACAAGTACCACAGCTCTGATTCTAGACAAGTTTGACTCATATGCAGAAAGGAAAGAAAGCTGGTGTGGCTAAGATCATAGGAGAGAGGGAACATAAGAGGACAAGTAGTTTAAGTTTCATTCCAAGCTCATAATGACAAGGAAGCTGAGGTTCCAAGAGGTGACGTGACTTGCTGGATTATACATGGCTGGGGAATTGATGAAAACTTCATTGAGTGTTCACTATCTGTATTATTTTTGTAGTATTCATTTTTTATGTATTTATCTGCTTAAAAATAACAATTAACATGGCAAGAATCTTTTGACACCCCCCCCCCTTTTTTTAGGTTTCTTGGCTGCAAAGTTCCTATGATGTCGCTTGATCTGATCTTGTACACTATATGATAGAGCAAAGTCTTGGTGGTCCTTAGGCACAGGAGTTCTTTAGGAAAAACACTGGGGCTTATGGGAGTATGGAGCACATGAAAATCAATCAGCAACATTTATGTGTCATTCACCACCTGGAGTTTGTTCAGAGTGCTAAGTGGAGCTGCCCTCTGAAGATACTCGCCTATGCTAGAGCTGTAAATCTGAGGCCAAGCTTGCTTGTGGTTATTAAAGATCCCCTGGCATTTTTGCACGAGATGAGGTGTTAATACCAATGCTCTGCCCTCGCTCAAATCCAGCCCAGGAAATTACTTTTTGCCTACCTAAATTACACTTAGATTTCCAATTGGAAATTAATTCTCAAGTTCTTTCCTGAAAAACATTACTGTTGCAGTTTTACAAGGAGTCCTTGTGCCCAAGAATTTCTTCCTCCTCCTAGCCTTCTCCCCAGCCACTTTCTCTAGCCCACTCTCCAGAATATATGCACTCAGCAGCTTGTTTAGATATATCTCAAATCTCTTTTGCAGCAAAGTGAGGCAAATATCCATACTCTTTTGTGTTTCTGGATGTAAGTAAACCTCTTTCCATCAACACTATTACCTGCTTTGAAGCCATTAGAGAAAACTCACTGTGTTTTTCATTCCTACTTAGATAAGAAGCCAGAATATGAGTAATATCTTTTCTCCTGGAATATATATTCTATCCTGTTCTATTATCTCTGTTGTGTGAATGTGCACTCTTGCTCTTGCTCTTATATACACACATGCACATGCACCCACACACACACACACAGAGCAGAACTCCTTCCTTCCTCTTTTCTTCACTGTCAGTTTGCTTTCCCCGAAGCACTTCTTGTCATCAACATATTAAATATTTTATTCATCATTGATTCCCCAGCTCACCTTAGAATATAAACAATGTAAATGAAGGAAGTTTTTTTAAAAACTTTTATTTTCTGTCCGTATCTCAGCACTAAAAATAGTGCCTAGCATATAGTAGGTGCTCAATATATACCTGTTAAATAAAGGAACTTTTTAATAACTACCCCAAACCTAGTTCTTTGGGTAAGAGCTGAGAGACGCATTTAGTTGGACACTCAAAGTATTGCTTGTTCACGTAATCATTTATTATTAATTAATTCATTTGATGAACTTCTACTAGTATCTACAACATCCAGAAAAATGCTGCATTAGGAAGATGAACAGACATATTCTGATTCTCACAGAGCCCTTAATCTAAATAAGGAGAAACACACGTAGGGAACTAAGGACAATTATAAACCAGCGAGATTGAAGCGTATTTCTGATAAAGGCTGGAGAATTGTGACTCACTTCTGTTCATGGATAGTTCTGATAAATTCCTCTTAGAATGTAATAGCAGGGAAAAATTCCTTTTCTAAAGAGATCGAAGATTCTTTTTATCAGAGAACAGTCTCTATTACGTTTCCCTTTTCACTTTATTGGCCTGTCAGTGAAAATCTAAATGTGATAATCAGTTACAATCAAAACTGTATAGCAAATATCTCACAGATTTCTCTGCTTTTCCCTACTTTATATGGTTTCTGATTGTTTTTTCTATCTGTATATTACTTGTTGTTTTGTAAGTGTGTACATACATAAACATGTGTCTGTGTGTTTGTGTATGTTAAATTCTGTCATTAACCTTCCATAAATTCTGTACAGTATCCATAAGGCAAAGATAATAAATAAGCCAATTCATGCACATGTAGATACTACAAGTTGGAAAGAGAAAGACAGTGAGTGGGAAACATAATTTACTCCATGAAACTAATGAGGCTAATCCACTAGTGTGGACTTTTGTATAAGCTTCTTCTCAGCTAACATTTGACTTTCTTAGTATTAATTTTTTCTTTTAAACACTTACTTTAAGTTGATCTTGCTATATTTTAGTGTTTGCTGATCAGCCACCTTAAAACCCTTTTGAAGCAAGGTGGGACACAAACAAACAAAGTTTTATAAAATCAGGATTTTGGAACCGTGTCTGCACATTGAAATACATAGTTATAAAAGAGCCTCCAACATTGCATCCTAGACTTACTTATTCAGTAATCAATTCTGAGAGTTTGTATTTCCAGATGTGAAAGATAAAATGATATGTGGACACTATCTTAGCTTATTAGCTGCTTTGATAATAACACAGACTGGGTAGCTTATACCATCAGAAATTTATTTTTCACATTTCTGGAGGCTAAGAAGTCCAAGAACAAGTATCATCAGAATTAGTGTCTAGTGAAGACCTGTCTCTCTTTCATTGACAGCTGTCTTGCCACTGTGTTTTCACATGGCAGAAGAGGCAAGAGAGCTCTCTAGGGTCTCTTTTACAAGGATGTTAATTTCATTCATGAGGGCTTCCCACTCAAAACCCAGTCAACTCCCAAAGACTCCACCGCCTAATACCATTGTAGTAGGGGTTAGGTTTTAACATATGAAATTGAGGGAGAAACATTTTAGTCTGTAGCATTCCATCTCTGATCCCCAAATCCTTCTCACGTACAAAATACATTCATCACATCCTAACAACCCCAAAGGTCTTAATTTATTCCAACATCAACACTAAAATCTGAAATCCAAAGTCTCACCTAAATATGATTCAAATCAGATATGGGTGAGATTCAAGGTATGATTCATTCTAAGGCAAATCATTCTCCAGCTGTGAACCTGTGAAACCACAGAAGTCATGTGCTTCCAAAATACAGTGGTGGGATAGACACAAGATAGACATTTCAATTCCAAAAGGGAGAAGTTGGAAAGAAGAAAGGAGTACAGACTTTAGAGATATTTCAGGTGTCTTTCCAGACTACCATAATAAAGTGAATATCACAATAATAAAATGAGCCACATGAATTTTTTTTCCCAGTGCATATACAAGCTATATTTACACTAGTCTGTAGTCTATTAAGTGTGCAATAGCATTATGTCTTGAAAAACCATGTACATATCTTAATTTAAAAATGATTGATTGCTAAAAACTGCTAACTATCATCTGAGCCCTCAGCAAGTTGTAACGTTTTGCTGGTGGAGGGTCTTGCCTCAATATTGATGGCTGCTGACTGATCAGGATGATGGTTGCTGAAGGTTGGGGTGTGTGATGATATAGACAACAGTGAGGTTTGCCACATCAGTTGACTCTTCTTTTCATCAACAATTTCTCTGTAACATGCAATTCTGTTTGATAGCCTTTTACCCACTTCTTCTAGGCTTCCCTGGAGTGGAACTTCTTTGGGGATTCCCTGGAGGCTCAGTAGTAAAGAATCTACCTACAAATGCAGGAGATGCTAGTTTGATCCCTAGGTTAGGAAGATCCTCCCTGGAGAAGGAAATGGCAACCCATTCCAATATTCTTGCCTGGGAAATCCCATGGACAGAGGAGACAGAAGGGCTATAGTCCATGGGATTGCAAAAGAGTCAGACACAACTTAGCAACTAAACAACAACAGTAGAGCTTTTTCAAAATTGTAGTGAATCCTCTCAAACCCTGCCACTGCTTTAGCAGCTAACTGCTACTGCTACTGCTAAGTCGCTTCAGTCGTGTCCGACTCTGCGTGACCCCATAGACGGTAGCCCACCAGGTTCCCCCGTCCCTGGGATTCTCCAAGCAAGAACACTGGAGTGGGTTGCCATTTCCTTCTCCAATGCATAAAAGTGAAAAGTGAAAGTGAAGTCGCTCAGTCATGTCTGATTCTTAGCAACCCCATGGACTGCAGCCTACCAGGCTCCTCCGTCCATGGGATTTTCCAGGCAAGAGTACTGGAGTGGGGTGCCATTGCCTTCTAAGTTTATGTAATATTCTGAATCCTTTGTTGTCATTCCAACAATCTTCACAGCAACTTCGCCAGGAGCGGATTTCATCTCAAGAAACCGCTTTCTTTACTAATTCATTAGAAGCAACTCCTCATTCACTCAAATTTTATCATGAGCTGGAAGCAATTCAGTCACATCTTCAGACTTCACTTAATTCTAATTCTCCTGCTAATTCTGCCACATCTGCAGTTTTCTCATCCACTGAAATCTTGCAACCCTCAAAGTCATCCATGAGGGTTGGAATAAGCTTCTTCCAAAGTCCTGTTGATATTTAGACCTCTTCCCATGAATCATGAATGTCCTTAATAGCATTTAGAGTGGTGACTCATTTCCAGAAGGTCTGTAACTGACTTTGCCCAGATCCATCAGGGCAATCACTCTCTATGACAGCTATGCTGCTGCTGCTAAGTTACTTCAGTCGTGTCCGACTCTGTGTGACCCTATAGACAGCAGCCTACCAGGCTCCACCGTCCCTGGGATTCTCCAGGCAAGAACACTGGAGTGGGTTGCCATTTCCTTCTCCAATGCATGAGAGTGAAAAGTGAAAGTGAAGTTGTTCAGTTGTGTCCAACTCATCGCGACCTCATGGACTGCAGTCTACCAGGCTCCTCCATCCATGGGAGTCTCCAGGCAAGAGTACTGGAGTGGATTGCCATTGCCTTCTCTGTACAGAAGCTATAGCCTTATGAAATGAATATCTTAAATATTAAGACTTGAAAGTTAAAATTAGTCTTTGATTCATGGGCTGGAGAATGGCTGTTGTGTTAACAGGCATGAAAATGGTATACCAGAAAAGTGACAGGAAGATAGCTCCCACATCCTGGTCCTCTATCCTCTGGGAAGGAAAGACTGTTGGCAGTAACAAATGACCTGCCATAAGAATTATCGCACATTTCAAGTCTCCCTTTTAAGGATAGAGGTTATTTCTTTGGGGGTGTAAGGAAGAAGGGTGGAAGGGAAGAAAAATGCTCAAATGGGTTTCTGTAGCACTAGAGATAATTTATTCTTAATCATGTCATACAGTTATACAGGTGTTTGCTTTCTTATATTTCTATAAATTGCACACTTACATTTTTTGGGGGGAGTATGTGTAATTCCACAAAATAAACACCTTTCATTGACTATCTTTACATTCTGTTTATCTTGCTAATGAATGACAGTTTCTCATTTTATTGTTTACTGACTCAGAGAGTCAACCGGTTTTCCAATGGTCCTAGTCAAAAAGTCCTGTTATTTAGAGTACACTTTTAAAAAGCAGGATGCAGAACTGTACATACATCTAAGTGAAAGTTCCTCAGTTGTGTCCGACTATTTGAGACCCCATGGACTGTAGCTCACCAGGCTCCTCTCTCCATGGAATTCTCCAAGCAAGAATACTGAGGTGGGTTACCATTCCCTGCTCCAGGGGATCTTCTGGACCCAGGGCTTGAACCCAGGTCTCCTGGGTTGTAGGTGGATTCTTTACCCTGAGCCACCAGGGAAGCCCATATAAACATCTAAAGCCCATTCTTTAAAAACCCTTATCTATAAAAAACTGAAAGGAAATACTTTGCAATATTTCACACTCTTTTTATAAAGAATACGTATGTATTTTATAATTGAGAAGAAATGATACATATAAAAATACTAATAAAAGTAACTATAGCCTAGAAATATAGAGCAAACTGGTTTTGATATACTAGAATTTGTTTAAAAAAAAAAGAAAAAGAATTTCCCCATCTCATTTTCACTTGTCTTGAAGTTCAGAAAGAGCTATCTCCCAGGAAGAGAACAAAAAATAAGTATTTTCAAATACCTTTTACTTTAGAGAGTTTCTTCTCATATATATTGTTCTGTTTCATCATCACAGATGTTCTCTTAGCTCAGCAGAGCAGAAAATGTACTGATGAAGATTTGATCAAACTCATATCTTATTGGACCTTTATTAAGTTCAGTCCCAGTCACTTTCCTAGGCCTTTACAGTATCTCATTATTCCTCTCAGCAAACTTATAAAGTAGGTGCCATTTCCCCACTTTATGCATGAAGAAACAGAATTAAAGAGGTTGAAAATTGTGCCTTAGGTCACACAGCTGCTAACTAGCAGAGCCAGAATTTGGATCTCAGTCCGATGCCAAAAGCCCTGCTCCTTTTCCAATGCTCCTCACTGAGCTGTGACCAGAAAGGGAGACTTCAAACTCCCAATCCCATATTTTCTCTATATCACACTGACTCCCTGCAGTGCTAAGATAATGCTCTTAGAAACATCTTTAATGGTTGTTTTGACACCTCGTTAAACAGAATTTTGTTCAGACTAAACATTCTTGGCAAGGCACTGGTTCACCCAAGTGCTTTGTTAATTTTAAAGAGCAGTATAAGCAGAAGCCCTTACTACAGGAGATAGGGCAGTGCACGTGTGGTGGAAAGAGAGGTTGGCACTGTCGGTTTGGCTTCAGAATCCTTACTTTTGGTAAATCACTTTTGTCATGCAGGGGATGCATTTAATAGTTAATCTTGACTGACCTCCCTTTCCACCTCCCTCCTTCATGCTTCCCTCGCCTCGCTCCTTGCTGCCTAGAGCTGTGAATGAAATTGGTACAATGAACTTGACTACATAGGGTGCATAGGAAAGAGATTTATTTTTTTCTTCCATCACTGCCTTCATGCTTGATAACATATCCCCTGATAACAGCTAGTGCATGTCACCCTTGACATAACAACCATCTCACCTTGATAATTGTAACACTCAAATATGAAAAAGTGGCCACCTAGTCTTAAAATTTCCATCTGGTATCCAAGCCAAGGCTTATCTCCTCCACACCCTTTGGATACCCTGCCTCTTCCTTCTTTCTGCCTGTCCCCCACCTAGGGATTAGATAAGAAAGAGTCAAGCAAAGGCCCCAAATCTTTTACTGCCCAGTGCGCTTTCTGGTGGAGAAGGCAATGGCACCCCACTCCAGTACTCTTGCCTGGAAAATCCCATGGACAGAGGAGCCTGGTAGGCTGCAGTCCATGGGGTCACAAAGAGTCTGACATGACCGAGCGACTTCACTTTCACTTTTCACTTTCATGCATTGGAGAAGGAAATGGCAACCCACTCCAGTGTTCTTACCTGGAGAATCCCAGGAACGGGGGAGCCTGGTGGGCTGCTGTCTATGGGGTCACACAGAGTCGGACACGACTGAAGCGACTTAGCAGTAGCAACAGCCCTTTCAGGGGCAGCATCCCAATATTTGCTTCCCTGGGCAGCCGTGTGAGTTCTTCAGAATGGCTGCTCACTTCACAGGACCTTGTTGTGAATATATGTTTTCGACCTGCCTTCCCCACATATCCTCTTCAGTTTCAGGTCACTCAGAAACTGCTACAGTCAGTTTGTACTGTTAGATCCCTCCTGGGGCGGGCATCAGCAAGGTGGCTCAAGCTGGGCCACTTGGTAGGGGAAACTCCCATGTCTTATCAGAGGTGAGAGTAGAGTCTTGCTCTTCCCCTTCTCTCTCACTTCACTCTGCAGTCTTATCTCCAATTTATGTTTTCTTTCCCTCTCAAAAACCAGAAGAAACCACAGAAAGTCTTCCATTTAAGCAGATACCTATCAGGAAATGGGGGCTTCCCTGGTAGCTCAGTCGGTAAAGAGCCTGCCTGCAGCGCAGAAGACCCGTTTTCATCCCTGGGTGGCGAAGATCCCCTGGAGAAGGAAATGGCAAACCACTCCAGTATTCTTGAATGGAAAAGCCCATGGACAGAGAAGCCTGGTAGGCTGCAGTCCATGGTATCACAGAGCTGGGAACTGACTGACTAACACACACATCAGGAATTGAGAGGCTTGTTTTACATTCTTGCAAATATCAATCTCTACAAATAATTCTCTTTCAGACCTCTTCATTGGCTAATTTTGGAGGGGTGAGCCCTCCTCCCCTTGGAACTACTCATGCCCTAGTTCTTTGACTCAAGACTTCAACATTCTCTCAAATTCTCTGTGTCTCTGAGAAGAGGCTTGGAGGAGATAGGCAATGATGGTCACAGTGCCTGATTTCCTGCTTTTATAAGAACTGCAAGGATGTTTTTAAGATCGTTAGTTGCTCTCTTTAGAATGAGGAGGTAATTTTGGCATCCACTGTTCTCCATTTATAAAATTTAACTCAGTTATAAGAGAACAACGAGAGAGTCCCATTTAACATCTTGTTACACTGAGGTGAAGTCACTCAGTCGTGTCCGACTCTTTGTAACCCCATAGATTGTAGCCTACCAGGCTCCTCCATCCATGGGATTTTCCTGGCAAGAGTACTGGAGTGGGTTGCGATTTTGTTACATTAGAATCCACAAATAGTTTTTTATGAACCAGAATAAAATTGCAAGTGATTGCCACCAGAATGTATTTCTGTTGCCTGTCACCCAAAAGTGATTTGTTCAATGAACATTTATGCTTTAAGCTCTGCATTAGACACTGAACTTATAATGATGAATACAACCTTATTGTTAGCCCCCAGGATCATGCACATATTAATTCAGGAAGCCAACAAAAACATCAAAATTAAGTTTATTGAAATGACTTGAGAAATCCACCTAGTTGATGTAATAACAGAAATAAAGTATTTAATGGTATCACTGAGGAAAACTATTTTGAGAAATATTGATACTATAAAATATCATTACTACTTCAACCAATGGTAAAGATATTAATTCTAGGATGCAGTTACCAATTATCAAATATTGACCATGACCAAGAATAACTAAATGTTTTACATGTATTATATAGTCATCAAAATCATTCTATATGAGGTAAAAATTCTAATTGTCCCCATTTTACCATGGAAAATAGAAAAATAAAGCTTGGTAAAGAGAGGCTTTTTCAGTGTGACTGGTCTGATTTTCTACTATCTCTGCATTCTTAACTATTAGACATTCTTAGCCGTTAGGCATTCTTAGACGTAAGGCAACACTGCCTCCTTGAAACCATGGTTTGCCGGCATATGTGAGGAAGAATGCATGCTTTTTAGTAACAATAGTATTAAAATAAGTAGTACTGAAACACTACTTTATGTATAGTAGAAGGTTTAATAAGAAGTCTAACAGATGACCTGCATGAATGATTAGAACTGGGTCCCCTCTAGCCTTCAGCATGTCCTTGTTTGGCTTCTAGAAATTTGCCTTCCATTGTCTACTTTCTGTTCATTCTAATGGGCTGACAGAGTGGCATATTTGGGAGCTGAGTTTCTGCTCTTCTTGAACTTTACAAAATGTGAGATTGCCAGTTACTCTAAGATGAAAATAGCACCAGAATTTAGCCAAGAGTTTTCAGAATTGGAAAAAAAGACTTTTGGGGAATTTTTAAGAGCAAATGAAAAGAGGTAGAATTTTCAATAATGTCTGATTGTAAATAGAACTATAAGAAACCAGATTAATATTTTAAAACGCACATTTGCAGAATATGTTAAATTGTATGAATACTCCGTTTTCTTTACTAACTAAAAATTATTTCCTCGAAACTGAACAAGAATGTAAGTACTAAATCTGACTTCCTTATCCTTTTCACTTGCAATTTTATGAAAGTACTTTATGCAATACTGAATAAGTTGAGTCTTCTAAAAGGGTAGGTTTCGTAGCAGAAGGAATACTGTCAGAGTTGCAAAATGGTGGATGGTTAAGAGTTACTACTGCCAAAAATTTAATCTAACTATTTAAACTCACACAGCCCCAAAGGCCAAACATGGAGGGAAATTAGACTGTGAATCCTGTCTCCTGGAAAAAAATGCTTTTAAAGTTTCACAGAATGCTAAAGCTGCGAAGGAATTCAGGATTCCACTACCTTAATCTCTGGCTTTATACATGAGGCGGTTGAGTTACAAGAGGCTACCTTGTAGGGAATTCTATGTACCTCTGTTCAATTTTGCTGTGAATCTAAAACTGCTCTAAAAATACCCTATTTAAAGAGTATTTTTTAAAAGTCTTTCACTCTGGATGTTTGAAGTGAAAATATTTGTTACAAATGACATTCTGCTGCATTTAAGTGCAATGGCTTTACAATACAAGGGCTTATTATCAATACTTAGGTGATAAAAGGTTTGATAGAATACAGTTTATGGCTGGCACACCAATTCTATGTCACTGACTCTCTCCTTATCTTAATCTTTCTTATCCATCATCTGTAGAATGTGGCTTTCATTCCCATGGTCATCTCTGTGTCATGCCTTACCTCGATCATATCTGCATTCCAGGCAAGTAGGAAAAGAAACCAATTAAAAACAAGAGATGCAGCATTATTTCAGAAAAGTGAAACTTGCTTTGAAATTGCCTTCCTATCTCTGCTTTTACCTTACTGGCCAGATCTATGCCCATTAATAGTCATCCACGTGAGAGAAGCTGAGAAATGTAGGCTTATGGCTAAGCATATTACTGCTTCTCCTCTTCCAAGAATATAATTTAGGTATTAAAAAGAAGAGGAGAATGGGTATTTGGTTGAGAGTTAGCATCATTTACCAGGAAAGAGAAGCAAATATGTTACTACTGCAGGGTTGAAGAGAATTATGTAATAATCATCCCAGACTTTCAGATTTTTCTCACTAATATTCTTGGATTAATTGCTGCATTTTAATTTCACTTAAAAATGTGATAATTAGGTTAAGAATAATCTTTACTGTAACTTCAAGGTTTAAAAATTCAAGTATCTATTACAAAGAGTTGTGTGGTCCAATAAAATAACCACTAGCTACACAGCATGCACGCATGCGTTGGAGAAAGAAATGGCAACCCACTCCAGTATTCTAGCCTGGAGAATCCTAGGGACAGAGGAGCATGGTGGGCTGCTGTCTATGGGGTCACACAGAGTTGGACATGACTAAAGTGACTTAGCAGCAGCAGCAGCCACACATAGTTATTGAAGGATAACTAGTCTGAATTGAGATGATGTATAGGTTTACCCTTCCACACTTGATATTAAAAAGCTTGAAAAAATCAAGTATCCAATTAATAATTTTTACATGGATTACATGTCAAAATTATATTTTAAATATATTGAGTTATTAATTTTAATATATTTTACTTTTCACCTTTTTTCTTTCTTTAGTGTGGCTACCTAGGGAATTGAAATTGTATATGTAGCCCATATGTGTGGCTTGTATTATATATCTATTGAACATTGTTGACATAGAAGAAAATATATTTTGAGTTTCAGAAACACTTCCTTAACTTCAGTTCATTTCAGTTCATTTAAGTCACTCAGCCATGTCCAACTCTTTCAGACTCCATGAATTGCAGCACGCCAGGCCTCCCTGTCCATCACCAACTCCTGGAGTTCACTCAAACTCAGGTCCATAGAGTCAGTGATGCCATCCAGCCATCTCATCCTCTGTCGTCCACTTCTCCTCCTGCCCCCAATCCCTCCCAGCATCAGAGTCTTTTCCCATGAGTCAACTCTTCGCATGAGGTGACCAAAGTATTGTAGTTTCAGCTTTAGCATCAGTCTTTCCAATGAACACCCAGGGCTGATCTCCTTTAGAATGGACTGGTTGGATCTCCTTGCTTAACTTAGGACAGTCTAAATATACTTGCAAATTACCTTGATATGACTGAATAACCAATGCAATCATAAATCTACTCTTTTGAATTTCTAGGAAAAATACCAGATAATTAAGTGCTCAGGAGTAGTCTCTGAAAACTGAAAAAAAAGTGATGTCTAAATACCCCAGCTTCTTAGCCCATTGGCAGACTGTCTCTGAGAATGTATTTTAAAGCAAATTGTAGACTTTTTGCAGTGGAATGAAGTCCCAGAAGTGTATGATGAAATTCTCCTGATAATATACTCCTTACTGACTACCTCCTCTCCCTTCTCACTTTCCCACTGCCCTACTACTTTGTTGAGGATATTAGTAGTTGCCTAGGACTGAAGACCCCGCACTTTGGCCACCTCATGCGAAGAGTTGACTCATGGGAAAAGACTCTGATGCTGGGAGGGATTGGGGGCAGGAGGAGAAGGGGACGACAGAGGATGAGATGGCTGGATGGCATCACTGACTCGATGGGTGTGAGTCTGAGTGAACTCCGGGAGTTGGTGATGGACAGGGAGGCCTGGCATGCTGTGATTCATGGGGTCACAAAGAGTCGGACACGACTGAGTGACTGAAATGAACTGAACTGAACTGAACTGAGGGCTGGGGGACGGAGAAGGCAATGGCAACCCACTCCAGTACTCTTGCCTGGCAAATCCCATGGATGGAAGAGCCTGGTGGGCTGCAGTCCATGGGGTCGCTAGGAGTCAGACACAGCTGAGCAGCTTAACTTTCACTTTTCACTTTTATGCACTGGAGAAGGAACTGGCAACCCACTCCAGTGTTCTTGTCTGGAGAATCCCAGGGAAGTCAGAGCCTGGTGGGCTGCCGTCGCACAGAGTCGGACACGACTGAAGTGACTTAGCACCAGCAGCAGCAGCAGGGCTAGGGGAAGAGACGGAGAAGGCAATGGCACCTCACTCCAGTACTCTTGCCTGGAAAATCCGATAGACAGAGGAGCCTGGAAGGCTGCAGTCCATGGGGTCGCTGAGGGTCGGACACGACTGAGCGACTTCACTTTCACTTTTCACTCTCATGCATTGGAGAAGGTAATGGCAACCCACTCCAGTGTTCTTGCCTGGAGGACCCGAGGAGCCTGGGGGGTGGGGTGGGGTGGGGAGCCTGGTGGGCTGCCATCTATGGGATCGCACAGAGTTGGACACGACAGAAGTGACTTAGCAGCAGCAACAGGGGAGGAGAGGGGCAAGATTTTGTAAGAGGTACAAGTTTTCTGGGAGAATGCTAAAAGTATTCTAAAATTGAATTGTGGTGGTGGTTCCACAAGTCTGTGAAAATATTTAACACCCTTGAATTGTATGCTTTAAATAGGTGGATTGTATGATATGTGAGAAAAAATTATGGTTGCAAATTAATTTAAGTCTAAACAATCATGGATATTATTGTTACAGAGAAGAAAATGATTATAACAAACCTTGACAATCAGAAATATTGAAGGGGTACCAAATAATAAAGGAATAGAAAGAGAAGTAAGAAGTAGATTATGTGTGTTGATTTCCTCATTTTTGTCTGAAAGAACATGGTTGAAATTTTCAGACTTTTCCCTTCATGTTTTTCATAATCGCTTTTCTTCACCTTACAAAAATGTTTTTGAAAACTTATATTTGTAGTAATAAAGAGATATTTTTGAGTATTTCACTATTATTTCATTTTAAATTTGGTTATTTTCTTCTGTTACATTCAAGAATGTTACATTTTGTGTATATAAAATACTGTATAAAGAATGATGTTATTTTTTGAAAATTATGTGTGTTTGTTTATCCTTTACCTTTCTCTAGAATCATATGGGCATATATTGAGAATAATGTTCACTTAGCTTTAAGTGTAGTAATTTCCAAGAAAATAGGTTATTTGTAAATTTCTTTAGTCTTAGCCATTTTTTCATTATATAAATTTTTAAAATTTGTTTTTAATTAGAGGATAATTGCTTTACAATATTGTGTTGGATTCTGCCACACTTGCTGTTGTATGTCGTAAGTTTACATGTCCCCTTTCTCTTGAACCTTCTCCTCACCCCCCACCCAATCCCACCACTCTAGGTTGTCACATTGAGCTCCCTGTGTTATGCCATAACTTCCTATTATCTATCTGTTTTACATATGGTATTTTCTCAATTCATTCCACCCTTTCCTTCCTCTGCTGTGTCCATAAGTCTGCTATCTATATCTGTGTCTCTGTTCCTGCCTTGCAAATAGGTTCATCAGTACAATTTTCTAGATCCCATACAGATGTGTTAATATATGACATTTGTTTTTCTCTTTCTGACTTCACTCTGTATAACAGGCTCTAGGTTCATTCACCTAATTAGAATTGACTCAAATGTGTTTCTTTCATGGCTGAGTAATATTCCATTGTATATATGTACCACAACTTCTTCCACTCATCTGTCGATGGATTTCTAGGTTGCTTCCATGTCTTAGCTATTGTAAATAGTGCTGCAATGAACATTGGGGTACATGTGTCTTTTTCAATTATGTTTTTTTCAGGGTGTATGCCCAATAGTGGTATTGCTAGATCATATTCCTAGCAATATGACTATTGCTACTATTCCTAGTAGCTTTATTCCTAATTTTTAAAGTAATTCCATAGTAGCTATATCAGTTTACATTTCCACCAATAGTACAAGAGCATTGCCTTTCCTCCACACCCTCTCCAGCATTTATTGTTTGTAGATATTTTGTTGATGGCCCATTCTGACCAGGGTGAGGTGATACCTTGATGTAATTTTGATTTGCTTTTCTCTAATAATGAGTGATGTTGAGTATTTTTTCTTGTGTTTGTTGGCCACCTGTGTGTCTTCTTTGCAGAAATGTTTATTTAAGTCTTATGCCCATTTTTTGATAAGAAACGATAAGATCGTTTCTTTTTCTGGTATTGAGCTATATGAACTGCTTGTATAATTTGGAGATTAATTCTTTGTTAGTTGTTTCATTTGCAGTTATTGTCTCCTATTCTGGGAGTTGTCTTTTCATCTTGTTTATAGTTTACTTTACCGTGTAAAACCTTTTAAGTTTAATTAGGTCCCACTCGTTTATTTTTGTTTTTGTTTCCATTACTCTAGGAGGTGGGTCAAAGAGTATATTGTGTTGCTTTATGTCAAAGCATATTCTGGCTGTGTTTTCCTCTAAGAGTTTTATTGTTTCTGGCCTTACATTTAGGTCTTTAATCCATTACTAGGTTATCTTTGTGTATGGTGTTAGGAAGTGTTCTAATTTCATTCTTTTACATGTAGTTGTCCAGTTTTCCTAGCATCACTTACTGAAGAGTCTGTCTTTTCTCCATTGTATATTCTTGACTCCTCTGTCAAAGATAAGGTGCCCATAGGTGTGTGGGTTTATCTCTGGGCTTTCTATCTTGTTCCATTGTCTATATTTCTGTTTCTGTGCCAGTACCATACTGTCTTGATTACTGTAGCTTTGTAGTAGAGTCTGAAGTCAGGAAGATTTCTCCAGCTCCATTCTTTCTCAAGATTGCTTTAGCTAGATTGCTTTTGTGTTTCCATACAAACTGTGAAATTTTCTTCTAGTTCTGTGAAAAATGCTGTTGGTAATTTGATAGGGATTGTATTGAATCTATAGACTGCTTTGGATAGTGTAGTCATTTTCACAATATTGATTCTTCCAATCCAAGAACATGATATATCTCTCCATCTGTTTGTGTCATCTTTGATTTCTTTCATCAGTGTCTTAGAGTTTTCTGTATACAGGTCTTTTGTCTTCTTAGGTGGGTTTATTCCTGGGTATTTTATTCTTTTTGTTGCAATGGTGAAGGGGATTGTTTCCTTAATTTCTCTTTTTGATTTTTTGTTGTTATGTATATAAATGCAAAGGATTTCTGTATATTAATTTTTTATCCAGCAGCTTTACTAAATTCATTGATTAGCTGTAGACATTTTCTGGTGGCATCTTTAGGATTTTTATGTATAGTATCATGTCATTTGCAGTGAGAGTTTTGCTTCTTCTTTTCCAATCTGGAGTCCTTTTATTTCTTTTTATTCTCTGATTACTGTGTCTAGGACTTCCAAAACATATTGAATAATAGTGGCAAGAATGGTCTCCTTTTCTTGTTTCTGATCTTAGAGGAAATGCTTTCACTTTTTGCTCACTGAGGATAATGTTTGCTATAGGTTTGTCATACATGGCCTTTATAATGTTGGCTTATTATGATAGATTTTCTATGGCCATTTTTTGGAGAGTTTTTTTAATCATAAATGGGTGTTGAATTTTGTCAAAAACTTTTTCTGTATCTATTGAGATTATCATATTGCTTTTGTCTTTCAGTTTGCTTATTTGATGTATTATATTGATTTATTTGCATATATTAAAGATCTCTACCTAAATTTATTATTATGAGCATGCATAGTTGCTGTGGGAATGTAGCTGTCATTATTTCATTGGATTGAGATTTTCTTGTAATTTTGGATTAGAAATTAAAGGTGGCAATGTTGAATGACAAACCACAGCTCACTAGTGTTCCCAAAAGGAGCAGGAGTCCAGTTGTGGGTGTACCTCTAGAGGACAGATGCCAGGCATAAGACAACAGCTCTTCTAGAAGGCATATTATCCATACAGAGAACAGTGTCAATCAAAAGTTCCTAAGAAGCAGGTGGATAAGATAGTGTCTTACCCACTAAGAGAATATTTGTTGATCTTCAGTAATAGAAATGACAAGGGCAGCACCCTCTCCCTCCTCCCTTCCTTCACCCCACCTTTTGACCTCCTTTTCTCCCCCTCTCTTCCCTTCTATTCTCATATACTGATTTTCATCACTCTTCTCTTCCCTCTTTTATCTAAGAACAGCTGCTTTCTCTCCTTCCCCTTTTTTCCTTTTTCTTCCCCCTCCCTATCTCCCTCCCCCACCCTCCCATCCTGCTTTCTCTCTCTCTCTCTCTCTGCTATGTGGTTATTTTGTTTTGCACTTTCTATAGAGACAAAAATCTAGGATTGTTTAAGATGTGAAAATATTTTTCAGACAGTAACAGAAAACTACCCCTTTTGGGTTGATAATAGATGCCATCTCCATCTATAGCTGTGCTCTGCTGAATTTCACTCTGAATTCTCCTTCTTCTCTGAAAGAAAAAATGAAATATTCCAAAAAAATCTTCCCATTAGTGAGTATTAACAGCACAATAAAGTTTTTATTTGATTGACCATGTGTTTAATTTGTCACTCAAAGAGAAAGGAAAAATGGTGATAATTGGTATGTGGCATTGGGCAAATATGTAGTTAAAAAGCACTAGTGCTAAGTCACTTCAGTCATGTCCAACTCTTTGTAGCACTATGGACTGTAGCCCACCAGTCTCCTCTGCCCATGGGATTCTCCAAGCAAGAATACTGGAGTAGGTTGCCATTTCCTTCTCCAGGGGAACTTCCCAACCCAGGGATTGAACTGTCTCCTGCATTGCAAGCAGATTCTTTACCATCTGAGCTACTAGGGAAGTTCTAAAGATGTTGAAAAAATCAAGAAACAAAGTGATGTGTGTACAGTGACATCAATGATAGAGAATAGCTGAATGGAGATGAGAAGGAGATCATATGCAAAATGTTTACTGCAATTGTATTGAGGCATTGAAATGATAGTAGCTAATTCCTTCTGGTTCTCAAGTTTTTTTTGGTATTGTATTGGACCATAAAGAAGGCTGAGCATCAAAGAATTGATGCTTTCAAATTGTGGTGCCAGAGAAGACTCTTGAGAGTCCCTTGGATTGCAGGGAGATCAAAACAGTCAATCCTAAAGAAAATCAACTCTGAACATTCATTGGTAGGACTGATGCTGAAGCTGAAGCTCCAATATTTTGGCCACCTGATGCAAAGAACCAACTCTTAGAAAAGACCCTGATTCTGGGAAATATTGAAGGCAAAAGGAGAAGTAGACAGCAGAGGATGAGATGGTTAGATAGCATCACCAACTCAATGGACATGAATTTGAGCAAACTCCAGGAGACAGTGAAGGACAGAGAAGCCTGGCATGTTGCACTCTGTGGGGTGCAAAGAGTCGGACACAACTTAGCAACTGAACAACAAGTTAAAAAAGGAAGGAAGGAAAGAAAGAAGACAACACAATATAGGACAAAGATTAAGAACTTTAGAGTCAACTTAAACTGGGTTCAGATCTCAGACTTGTTACTTGTTCTGACCATGGCCTTTGGCACCATACCTGGTTTAGTTTTTCTTAACTCCAATTCATCTTCTGTAAATCAAGAATAATGGAAAAATGTTGCATGGTTCTTGTCAGGATGTGAGCTGAGATAACATATTATCTGTGCGTGGTGTGTCTAATAAATACAAACGTATTGGCATTATGATTATTTTGAAAGCTTTATACCTAGTATACATGAGAAAAAAAAAATATACAAAATGTTTGTCGTATGTATTTCATGCATGATCTGTGCAAACAGAAAAGTTTTTCACCAGCTCCCCATTAGAGAATAAGAGAAAACTTGTCATGTTAGTTAAGAATTCAGAAAGAATCTGAAAAAGGGTCCTTTCTCAGTATACTAAGTCTGAAAAAATGTACTGAACACAGCTACATAGCAAGTGTGTACTTGATGGCATATGGCATGCTAAGATAGATAAAGCACAACCCCTGGCTTCTAATAGTTTCCTGCCTAGTGGTGCATACACATTTGTTCACAAATAACCCCAGGACAAAGATGGAAAGATGGACAAAGATGATTACAAAGGAGAAATAACATTCATTGACCTCTTATTTTATGTCAAGTATTATTTTAAGGAATTTATATAAAAGTAGATATTATTATCCTCAGTTTACCAAGGCCCAAGAAAGGCTAATTCTCTGAAGTCACACAGGTAGAGAATAGTGGTACATGGAGATAGCCTCAATGAAACTGTAGTCAAAGTTTCAAAACTTCTTTGATAAGCAGAATAGAGGATGGAGCAATCAATCTTTGGGAGATTGAGTTGGGAAGAAATAATTAGGGAGAGAAGAGACCTTTTAGCTGAGTCTTTGAAGAATGTATAGGATTATGAAAATAATACTGGTGGAAGTATATCACAAGTGGAAGGAACAACATGGGGAGGGCAGAAAGGCATAAAAATAAAGAGCCAGCTAATATTAATATCAGGATCTGGTTTACTTTGATTTCATGCTTCACAGAGGAGGATGAAATTAGGGGTGAAATTAGAACCCTCAATTCTAAGCTCTCATGTCAGTCCATACATTTTGTTTCTGAAGGAATGAATAATCAAAATTGATGGGCTTATTCTGAGAAATATTCTTTTACAACCAAAATGAAATTTAGAGACTCAATCTGTAGACAGATAAGATATGAAGAAATCTTGGAAATATTTTCTTAGCTGAGAAGAAGAAAACATCTTAAAAAAAATCTTACACAAAGACATTTACTCTGAACTCTTTAAAACAGAAACCCATGCACTAGAAAGATATATTTATTTCTTGGTGGTTATAGAGGGTTGAATACTATCTCCCACAAATTTTACCCCTTCTGGAACCTCAAAATGTGACATTATTTGGAAATAAGGTCTGTATAGCTGTAATTAGTTAAAATAAATTCATAATGGATTAGAGAGGGCCCTAGATCTAATGACTGGTATCCTTATAAGAAAGCCATGTGAAGACACACCAAAGGGAGATGAACATGTAAAGATGAAAGCAGAAACTGGGATAATACATCAACCAGCCAAGAAACTTCAAGTATCCAGCAATCACCAGAAACTGAGAAGAGCCAAGGAAAGAACCCTCCCTCAAATCTTCAGAGGCAATTTGACCCTGATGAAAATTTGATTTCAGATTTTTGGAACCATGAAACAAATACATGTCTGTTGTTTTAAGCCACAAGTTTCTGGTACATTATTGCAGCTGTAGAAAACTAACTTAGCAGGCAACTGAAAATCTCAAATAATTCATAACAAAATAAGTTTGGTCATAATATGGCAAGGAAAAAAATCACTGCAGATGTTTACTGCAGCCATGAAGTTAAAAGACACTTGCTCCTTGGAAGAAAAGTTATGACCAACCTAGACAGCATATTAAATATAAGAGACATTACTTTGCCAACAAAGGTCCATCTAGTCAAAGCTATGGTTTTTCCAGTAGTCATGTATGGATGTGAGAGTTGGACTATAAGGAAAGCTGAGCACCGAAGAATTGATGTTTTTGAATTGTGGTGGTGGAGAAGACTCTTGCGAATCTCTTGGACTGCAAGATATCCAACAAGTCCATCCTAAAGGAAATCAGTCCTGAATATTCATTGGAAGGACTGATGCTGAAGCTCAATACTTTGTCCACTTGCTGTGAAGAACTGACTCATTTGAAAAGACCCTGATGCTGGGAAAGACTGAAGGCAGGAGGAGAAGGGGACAACAGAGGACACGATGGTTTGATGGCATCACCAATCTATGGACATGAGTCTGAGCAAGCTCTGGGAGTTGGTGAAGGACAGGGAAGCCTGGCATGCTGCAGTCCATGGGGTTGCAAAGAGCTGGACACGACTGAGTGACTGAACTAAATTGATGGCAATGACAGTCAATATAAATAAGAGTTAGAAACCTTTGGAAATCAAGAACTTTCTGTAGATCTTGGGCTCCAGAATCACTGTGGATGGTGACTGCAGCCATGAAATTAAAAGATGCTTCCTCCTTCGAAGAAAACAATGACAGTCCTAAATAGTGTATTAAAAGGCTGAGACATTAGTTTGTGTACAAAGGTTATTATAGTCAAAGCTATGGTTTTTCCAGTAATCATGAACAGATGTGAGAACTGGACAATAGAAAAGACTGAGCGCTGAAGAATTTATGCCTTCAAACTGTGGTGTTGGAGAAGACTCTTGAGAATCCCTTGGACTACAAGGAGGTCAACTCAGTCAATCCTAATGGAAATCAGTCTTGAATATTCATTGGAAGGACTGATGCTGATACTGAAGCTCCAATACTTTGGCTACGTGATACGAAGAGCTAACTCACTGGAAAATACCCTGATGCTGGTAAAGACTGAAGGAAGGAGGAGAGCGGGATGACAGAGGATGAGATGGTTGGATGGCATCACTGACCCAATTGATATGAGTTTGAGCAAACTCCGGGAAATGGCGAAGGACAGGGAAGCCTGGCAGGCTGCAGTCCACAGGGTCATAACATGACTGAGCAACTGAACAATGAGTAAAGACAGGTGCTGCAAAATTCCAAACAGCTGTCTTGGAAGCAACACAGAAATGTGGATCCAGTAAACAAAGTTTTCTCATTTTTTGGTATGCTAAAACTTTCTTGTGTGTTCTCTAATAGCAGGCTCTAAGATCAGCCCCAAATAAACAAAAATATATTTACCTCTCTCTTGATTTCACTTTTTCTATCCATCCATCCATCCATTCATCTACATAATACAGAGGTCAAGTAAAATATGTCAGGGATACTGAATCCACAGGCAGTCATGAAATAAGAATCAATACTGTCAGTGGCTAGGGGAAAAAAGTCACTTTAGAGACAAACTTCAACCAATAAGAAATTAGACACGTTTATTGCACATAGTCCATTCTGAAGGAGATCAGCCCTGGGATTTCTTTGGAAGGAATGATGCTGAAGCTGAAGCTTCAGTACTTTGGCCACCTCATGCGAAGAGTTGACTCATTGGAAAAGATTCTGATGCTGGGAGGGATTGGGGGCAGGAGGAGAAAGGGACGACCGAGGAGGAGATGGCTGGATGGCATCACTGACTCGATGGACATGAGTCTGAGTGACCTCCAGGAGTTGGTGATAGACAAGGAGGCCTGGCGTGCTGCAATTCATGGGGTCGCAAAGAGTCGGACACGACTGAGCGACTGAACTGAACTGATTGCACATAGGATCCCATACTAAGAAAGTTCTTGTGATGCTATAGCTGATGAAATAAAGCTGTGTCTAAGTGGAAAGGGGCCCCTGGGAGGGAATAACAGCAACCCAGGCATTCTGTACTGAGAACGATGCCAAGCAGAAGAACTTCAAAGTCCTGTGAAACTCTGAAACTCTCTTGGGCTGGAATTCTACTTCTCACCAACTTTATTTCGCTTCATCTGCCAGTCCTTCTTCTCTCCCAGCGATGAATTCACAGTCAGGCAGCGTCAGTATATGCGGTGTGTTGCAGTGAAAATGCAAACACATTTTCTATAATGAACATATGGGAGACTCCAGTTGAAAAGAGTTCCGATTCTATCCCAAGCATGTTATTGGCTATGACTGCAGAGAAGCAGGCAGCAGACGGAATCAGGAAGCGTGGAGGCAAGAAAGGAAGGATGTGTACTTGACTGCTGTTTCAAGATCCTAGTCTTGCCATGCCATGCTGCAGCCTCTTTCAAGAAGCATACTGGTTTGGCTGGGTGCTTTCCTGATTTGTAACACTTATCTTTCATTCTCCGGTCCGTGGCCTTATGTAAGGGGGAAGCATCTTAATGTAAATTTTGTTTGTGCCTTGAAATTTGAATATTAATATTAATATTTAACAATTTTTAATTATAAAAATGTTAAGCATTCAAGAATTAAGATAAATAAATATACAGGTAAACTTGCATAACTGTACTTAAGCTCAACAATTGTTAATACATATCTTTCTTCATACATATACATTCTAAGTGCACAAATATAACATATGCATATATACATATATGTGTGTGTATGTGTGTGCCATCTTAATAATATACCCTTAAAAGCAAGGACATTCTTATCCATAGCCTCTATACAAAGCATAGGTATTTTTGAAGAGTTGTATCTTGCTTTGTTATTGATTTTCTCTAGGATGATACAGACTCAAAATGACAATAAATTAAAATTATTTCTCTCCCCCAAATAAAATTACTCGTTTAAATGTCAGCTCAAGAGTGTTTTCCATGAAGATTTATCTTTTCATTCTGATGTGAAGGAAGACATATATCTACACAGATCTGTCAGTGGTGAGTACAATCATGGGATATGTTGGGAATCAAAGAAATAGCATTACTGTTGACTGCACTGAGAAAACTAAAGGTCAGAAAAGCTGCTGTCATGTTGGTACATCAGAAAACTGCAACCATCTACTTAGTCAAGGCTATTACCACCCAAATACAGTTGCACTTGGTCTTATGTAGTCATTTCTTCTCCAGCCATGAGGTTTCATGCAGTATAACAGGATGCTTGGGCTAGACGTTCAAGAGCTTATTACCCTCAGTTTCTAGATTTGTAGGGAGTGTCTTTATTTGTGTTAAATGCGATCTGTTTTCATTTTAGTATATGATGGAAACGAAGTTATGTGTGAAGAGTGAGAGATTACAGAAAATGCAGGACAAAATATAACATCAAAATTTGGGGTATACTTCTCCCTATTTATAAGACTGAAAAACTAGTCGCTTGCCTCCCTGAAGTGNGGAGGGGGAGGGGAGGGGGTCCGGATTGGGAACTCAGGTACACTTATGGCTGATTTACGTCAATGTATGGCAAAATGAGTACAGTATTGTAAAGCAAAACAAATTAAAAAAATAAAAATTAATAAAAGAATTAAAAAAAAATTTAAAAAAAGTATAGCTAAAAAAAAAAAAAAAGAGCTTATTACCCTCAGTTTCTAGATTTGTAGGGAGTGTCTTCATTTGTGTTAAATGCGATCTATTTTCATTTTAGTATATGATGGAAACGAAGTTATGTGTGAAGAGTGAGAGATTACAGAAAATGCAGGACAAAATATAACATCAAAATTTGGGGTATACTTCTCCCTATTTATAAGACTGAAAAACTAGTCGCTTGCCTCCCTGAAGTGGAAATAGTCATCGTTAAACTTGTTTTCTCATTGTATGTCTCAAAGGATATCACTAAATGTCTGCTTGCTCTATCCCATTGACTACTGCTTCACAGAAGAAATTTCTGAGGTGTTTCTGAGCAAAGACTATTTCTTTCCTCAAATACCTACTTCATGAGGATCTTAAATAAGTGCAGTGTCGTTTCCAAGTTGAACAAAGGAAGACTTCCATTTGGAATCCTTTGATTTCCTTTAGATGTGGGGTTTCATATTTTGCTAGTGACTCAGGAGACCAGTTAAGTGATGATCCTGTGCCATAAGCTGAAATCTGGAGGCTTTATCAGTGACCTTTACATTCTCTGTTAGCCTGTTTTAGTTCTGTGTGTAAACTGAGTGGATGAGGCATCACAATAGAGTGACTTCCTCGTGGCTGTGAAAAGGAAAACTTAAGTACCAGCATAAAAATTTGCATAGTTCAAATCTTTTCTAATTCCCCCCATCACGTCTTTCTCCATTTCTAGTTAATCTTTGGACTCTTTTTGGATAATTTTCACAATTATATGGGGGGGAAAAGGATCTATTTTATGAATAGGAGCTTCTCAGAAGGATTAAGTTATATTTGTATATATTTGTATCTCTGTGTACTTAATGATTTTTACCTTAAATGATAACACTTACTTTCATAACTCTTTTCTATCTACAAAATGGTCTGAACTGGCTTCATTATAGAGCTTATCATGAAATATCTTACCTGCTTATGCAGTTTCAAAATCTAGATAATTATGGTGAATATTGTAGAACTTCAGCATTCAGACTGACTACTTTGGTTATCTTTGTAGACTACTCAAGGTCTGTGATCTATTGTAACTGATAATTTTTTTTCTGTGGCAAGAAGTTAAATTGGCAGAGACCGAGATGTTAGTTTGTATAAAAGTCACTTTACTAGTGAAAGCACCTATCACACAGCATCTGCACCTCACAAAAATGTTGTGTTCTTTGCTCAATTTTATATATATCACAAACACAAATACAATTTTTTGAGAAAAATATAGACTAGGTGAAAAAAAATATTTAATAAAAGTTGAAAATGTCATTTCTTTGTCATAGAAAGATATGTGATAATAGCCAGGAACCAAGGGTCTTCTAGAACATGATCCCACTAACAGTGTGCCATATCGATAGCCTCAGTAGTTGGAACTATGGAAATAAACCTCCACATGCCTTCCAAAATCTGATATCACAGAACAGTGTTTTTATACGAAGTTACTCTTCTAGGGGAAAAGAGTCTATTTTACCAGTTGCAGCTGCCAGGATTTGCTATTCTGGCCTACCTTTCTCTTCTCAAGGGATCTGGTGGAGGGTGAGGGGAAGGTCCAGGCTGTTGCTTAATTTTATTCTAAAGAAAGGATAGCAGTGAAGAATAAAACCTCAGGGAGGGGTCAAGAGGAAAACCATCCACCACCAGAGAATAAATAGAATACTCATAATTACATCCATCAGCAATGAATACGCTAATTTTTTTAATGGAAGAAAGCATTGAAGACAAAATTTAGAAATGAAAAGACAAAAAAGAAAGGAATATGGCACACAAGAGAAAAATAAAGAATCTACTCTAACAGAATATTTATCCCAGAAAGCTAAAGAAAATTATGGGCAACAAATGCATTTCTCATAGAAATGAAAGAGGATAGACTCTGTAAGGAGATTTCAGGAGAACAGAGTAAAAGAGGAAGAGATCATATATGAGCTTCTTTGACAACAAAATGAGGTGAAAAGAAAATTGGGAGAGCTCAGAAAAAGACAATGTGACTTAGCCCCTTTAGAGAGCTATAACAGCATACCATAGACCAGGTGGCTTGTAAGAATACTTATATTTCTTATATTTCATGTCCCACAGTTCTGGAGGCTGGAAAGTCCAAGATCAAATAGCAGAATTGATATTTGATGAGAGATTACTTCTTAATTCATAGGCAGAGGCTATCTTTTATGTCTTCACATGGTAAGAGGGACAAGAGAGCTCTCCAGGGCATCTGTTTCAAGAGAACTAATCTCATTCATGACAGTTGAGCCTCATGAGTGTGTGTTAGTCACTCAGTCATGTTTGATTCTTAGTGACCCCACAGACTGTAGCCTGCCAGGCTCCTCTGTCCATGGGATTCTCTAGGCAAGAATACTGGAGTGGGTAACCATTTCCTACTTCAGGGAATCTTCCCAACCCAGGGATTGAACCTGGGTCTCCTGAATTGTAGGCAGATTCTTTTCCATCTGAGACACCAGGGAAGCCTGGAGCTCATGAATCACCTCCCAAAGGCCCCACCTACCAGCACCAGCACCTGGAAAGCTAGCACTTAAACATTCGAATTTTAGGAGGATATACACATTTCAGTCTATGGCAAGCAGTGAGTGGAGAACAAAATTTTCCATTGATAAGAACAACAGGAAAATATTGATACCTAGAAAATAAACCAAATGTTAAATATGCAAACCCAGTTTGGAGAAAAGATAGCATACTACTGAGGAACATAGAAGAAAAAAATTATTCATTAGTGAGACTCTCATGTTTCCTCCCTTCTTAGTTTCAATACTTCACACAATAAATATAAATCTATTTTAAGTAGAAAAAGACAACTCAATAAAACTTTTGAGTATGTGTGGTTTAGAGTTATTGTATATACTAAAACATGGCTGATGGGAGTATGGTGTGTGTGTGCGCTCAGTGCAGAAAAAAGGTTGAGCACCATTGAGGTAACATTTCAACTTTCCAAACAACTTGCTATACAGGAAAATTTACTGCCTAATTCCTGATTTCACTAGTCATGATTTCAATGGTTATTTCTATCATACCATGCACATGCAAATTTACTGATATAGATAATATGAATCAGTGTTTCTACATAATTTTAAAAGAAATGTTTGTAAATCTTCTAAGAAATTGAGTAAAATTCACAACTGTTTTTGTTAGGTTCATCAAGAATTTATACTTCTGAGACCTTTACAGAGCTACTTAATAAAACTTTGGGCACAAGTAGGCTTTCAGAATATCTACAGGTGACTAATCATAGTAATCTGGAAGGAGGAAGGACAGCAGGAGGAAATCTAGGAAGGTCATTAGTGGTTGGAAGGAAAATTGGATAAATGTGTAAATATACATTAGTTATTAATAAAATATTCAATAAAATTAGGATGCTTATACTTCCTCCAAATCTTCCAAAGCCAAATAAATCCAAAAGAAAATTAAAACACTATTGTTTTAAGATGAGAGGAATATTTCCAAATTAACTTGGAAGCATAAATATACAGTAGCTGGAAACTTTTTGAAGAAAAATAATGAGTTAAAACTAATTCTACCATATAATAAAATATATTTTAAAACCACAATATTTAAAACAGCATGGTTACAGATCCAAATATATTTAAATGTATACTGGAGTTTAGAATAAGAATAGGCTAACTCTTCCCACTGATTTTCATAGCCAGCAAAAGATGGAATTATATTTTTGGAGTGTCTTATGTTCTCTTTACATAATAAGAGAGTATCCCTTCAGTATCAATTTATGCTTGTCAATCTCTCTATTCTCAGAAATCCAAAAACACTGTGACAAACCAGTTTGTAGTCAGTATATTGTATGTCTCAAGTCTGTTTTTGCTTCCATCTGCTACTATGATAAATCACCACAGTGTTAGTAAATTAAAATAATACAGACTTGTCCTCAGAGTTATGGAGGTAAAATCAAGGTGTCATTAGGCTGAGTCCTCCAGAGACTCTAAGTGAAAACTCTATTCCTTGTTTCTTCTAGCATCTGGCCCCACATTCTTGGGGCTTTTTTGTCCCCTGCTTCTATTATCACATCATCTTCTCTCTGTGACTTTGATCCTCCTGCCTGACTCTTATGCAGACCCTTGTGATTATACTGGGCTCACCTATATATTGAATGCAGGATAATTGCCTCATTTGAAGATTTCTAGTTTAATCATATCTGTAAAGTCCCCTGTAAGTAGCATAGAGAGTCCAGGAATTAGGACATGGACAAATTTAGAGGAGAGGGGCATTATTGAGCTGACCAGACCCTCTTCTGTTATTCTAATTACCTTGTAATAAGAAGACAGAAAAAGACTGATGCCAACGATATCCACATGTGTATATACATTTGTAGCAATGGAGTGGTGAAGAAAAATTTCCTGGATGCTGAATCTTACATGTTTTATTAGCTTTTTCAGTTGAGCTATGTTTTTAAGAAATGGATAAACAATGAAAAAATAAATTATTAACAAGTGAAAAAGGTATGAAATATTTTTCCATTATTTTGCATTCATTGAGTCATTTTATATTTGTATATTGAACTCCTAATAACTATAGTTATTAGAATAATAGTAGCTATCATTTATTAGTTGTTTTCTATGGGTCAGTTATTATACAAAATTGTGTAAATCATCTCACTTATTCATAATGATCCTATAATCAGGGTATTATTATTTTCTACAATTTACAGATGAAGAAACTAAGACTAGAAGCACTTATAAGAGTTGTCCAGTTATATAGCTAGCAGGTGTGAAAAACAATATTTGAACTCAGTGACTCTAAGGACCTTACCTTGACAGTCATTAGCTTTGTTCCCAGGATTGTGCAAGGCACTAGGCAACAGGGACAAATGAAGTGACCTTTGCTGTAGGCTTCTGTTCTGTGGCAGGTTCAGACTAATAGGCAAGAACAAAAGGGTGAAACATGTGCTGCGATGGGGAAGATTGGGATGTAAAAGGAGTGCACGGCAGGCATCTAACTTAAACAGAGATGGCGATTCTTTTTTTTTAGGAGAAAGCTGAGGAATGGAGAGTTGGTGGAAGGGCAGGTTGAAGAGCAGTGAAGAGAGGACTATAGACTGATTCAACAGAACAGACAAATGCCTGGAGGCAAGAGAGCATGGAGAGATTAAGGGATTAAAAGAAATTCATTATGGCTGGATGATAAATGTCAAGGAGAAGACAGCAAATGGCTGGGGAGGGAAACATGGGCCAAATTATGCAACACCTTTTCAATCATGTTAAGGAGTCTGAACTTCATTAGAACTTCATCAAGTGGTCTGTCCCTTTAAAAGTTATAAGAAAATAAATGACTTGATCAGATTTGCACTTCAGGATGTTATGAAGCACAGTTTGGATGTGGCAATGCTGGAGACAGTGAGGCCAGCCAACAAGCTCTTGCAGGACTTTAGTTATTATGGAGAAGTTGCAAAGTTAATGTGGGTGGGTGTGTATAAAGTTAATATTTGTATGTTGAAACATACATGGAAATATTGTGAAGAAGGCAAAATTCACATAATATAAGCCACTCGACTTCAAAGAAATTTCATATTTGCCTCATGAGTCTTTTTCTTCAATCCCCTCACCACACCTCTTCCCTCTTCCACCCAGCCCCCAAGCCTGCACCATCCCTACCCCAAATATATTCCACTCTGCTCTAAGGAGTACACTGGTAGACAAAGCTGCAGAGAAGAGGTACACAAATCTTGTATGATACAGTAGCCTAGCTATCACCTTAAAGCAGAACACCAGAGAGAAGCTTCTATGAAGGCAGTTTATTTGGGAATAATCTCAAGAAGCCAGAGTGAGGGACAGGAGGATGAAACAGAGAAGGAAAGCTTCGTCTTCCTTCCTGAATAAAAATAAGGGAATGTTGCTTCAATCTGGTGGAACCTCTTGAGGTGCCTATAATGAAATGCAGCTCAAGACTTTCCTCTATGGAGATGAAATTGGAAGCACATTTATCATCCATCACCCATTGCTCAATGTAGCAATTCTGTGAGTGAGTGTTAGCAGTCTTCTGGGGCAGCCAAGCTGAGAAGCTCTAGGGCAGACATCAAGCCCAAGGAGAGGCACCAGCAAGCTGCACTTGAAGGAAGGTGGTTGAAACTCATTAGAAGCCATTGCCACAATCACAACTAGAGTCAGGTATGGAACTGTAATTTGTAATAGTTGTTATCCAAAGTTGTTGTTTTGTTTTGCTAAATAGATATTTGCAAAGTCCTAACCATATCAGTGGAGAAAGAAATGGCAACCCACTCCAGTATTCTTGCCTGGAGAATCCCATGGACAGAGGAGCCTGGAGGGCAATAGTCCATGGAGTCGTGGAGTCAAACACGACTGAAGTGACTTAGCACAGCACAGCACAACCGTATCAGTGTCACAGTTTTTTGTTTGTTTTGGTTGTTTTATTGGAATATAACTGCTTTACGATGTTGCATTAGTTTCTGCTGTACAATGAGGTAAATATATGTATACATATTACCCCTCCCTCTGGGACCTCCTTCCTACTCCATCCCCCACCCCACCCCTCTAGGTCAACACAGAAAAGCAAGCTGAGCGTCCTGTGCTATACTGCAGGTTCTCACCAGCTATTTTGTACATGGTAGTATATTTATGTCAAATCTAACTTCTCAAGTCATCCCACCCACCCCTTCCCACTCTATGTTCACATGTCCAACGTCTGTATCTCTATTCCTGTCTGAACTCGGTTCATCTATACCATTTTTTTTTTTAGATTCTATATATGTGTGTTAATGTACAGTATTTGCTCTTCTCTTTCTGACCTACTTCACCCTGACAGACTTGAGGCCCATCCACCTCTCTAGAGAAGTATTTTTTCTTGTTGGATTTGACACATGTGTGCTGCCTCTCTCACCCTTTAGGTTGCAAGATCAAATTGGCTGGTTGTTTTTTAATGCCCATCACTTTAACCCTACAACACTACTTGCCTCATACTAGGTACATAAATATTTTTAAATTTAAGTGACCATGAAGTCCTAAACATCTGCATTGTGCAAGGTTGCCTTTTTGAGACAACTGTCTCAACTAGGTTTTTTTGGGTGTTTGGTACTTTTATTGCTGTGGTTCACCCTGTCTACTGCTTGGAAGATAGTCTAGCTTTANTAGATTCTATATATGTGTGTTAATGTACAGTATTTGCTCTTCTCTTTCTGACCTACTTCACCCTGACAGACTTGAGGCCCATCCACCTCTCTAGAGAAGTATTTTTTCTTGTTGGATTTGACACATGTGTGCTGCCTCTCTCACCCTTTAGGTTGCAAGATCAAATTGGCTGGTTGTTTTTTAATGCCCATCACTTTAACCCTACAACACTACTTGCCTCATACTAGGTACATAAATATTTTTAAATTTAAGTGACCATGAAGTCCTAAACATCTGCATTGTGCAAGGTTGCCTTTTTGAGACAACTGTCTCAACTAGGTTTTTTTGGGTGTTTGGTACTTTTATTGCTGTGGTTCACCCTGTCTACTGGTTGGAAGATAGTCTAGCTTTAGCAGACTGACCTAAGACCATTGCTAGGGCTGGAAGGTAATTCTATACACGAATCAAAAGAAACCCCAGGCACCATTAAGCATCCTATTCTGCAGAGTTATTCCACATTGGATGACTCCAAGGTAATCAATTAAATCTTAATCTTTGGACAATATCCCATCCTTCAAAGGGAGCAAAGCAAAGGTGCTTCACTCAGCATCATGTTTCCCCCTGATTGGTTCTGAATTGCTTCTGTGTCTCAGAGCCAGGAACCCTGAAACCAGTGATAGGTGTGCTCATGACAAGAAAAGTGGCACTGTGGTAAAACCCCCACTTGTCCTCAAAAAGTCCACCTGCAGGTTTGCTACAGATTGATTCTTACAAAGAGAGTTTGTATTCTGTTCACAGAGACCATTAGAGATCACATTCTAATACTGAGATCCATATCAATTATGGACCAAACGTGCATTCTGGAATTAGAAAGAGGGAGAGAAATAACTTTTGTTTACTGTTTTCTCCTCTCCCTATTGCTCCTTGTATTTGGCCAAGAAGAAATTAAGACCCAGGAAAATGAAGTGACTGCTTGAAGTTACCCAGCTATTTGGTGACAGAAACAAAATGAGAGGCATTCTGTATGGTATAGTTTTGTTTTTTCTTTTTTCCAGAGCAATTCAGTAGAGTGTAGGTTACTGATAATGCTAAAGTGGCAAGTTTGATTTTTGTGTATAAGCCATGGATTCTTCCCTCCTTCTACCAANTGGTGACAGAAACAAAATGAGAGGCATTCTGTATGGTATAGTTTTGTTTCTTCTTTTTTCCAGAGCAATTCAGTAGAGTGTAGGTTACTGATAATGCTAAAGTGGCAGGTTTGATTTTTGTGTATAAGCCATGGATTCTTCCCTCTTTCTACCGACCTCCCTAAAACACATAAACGAGCCTGAAAATGCCTTGAGGGTTAGAAATGTGTCTCTTATCCAGTGCCTGGCACGTTGTAGGATCTCAAAAAATATTTGTTGTAAAATGAATTTCTATGGCTGTGGTATTAGTCATCCTGAAGGAGGATAATAACCTTTTTCCCCCAAATACATTTTTCTTTGCTATCCTGGTTACTTTTTCCTGTCTTTGTTTATAGTCAATCAATATCACTATTAAGGTGCCTCCAGCCTGGTTGTATTCGGGTGTGGAGTCTTGTCTGTTGGACACCCCGACTTACCACAGAGATACCAAACACCCTTTCAAAATCTATTACTGGGTCAAGCTTCAACTCTGCTGCTTTAAAAATCACTTCTTCAAGGTTTATTTTGATGTTTTCTTTCTCTCCATGTCAGCAGGACAGCTGTGAATTTCTTATTTTCAACAGGACCCTCTTTGAGTAATGGTGACTCAGTAAGAGGGATTTTCACGTACGCTTCCAGAATTTTTCTGTCAGAGGTTTAAGCTTTCTCCCATTAATCTAACTGGAAAGGGGACTCATTTTTTTCCTCAGTGTCTGTAATTGTAATTACTGCCTTAATTAATGCCAAGTTCAAAGGCTAGGTCTGGCCATTACAAAGGAGACAAAACTAAACAGAGAATTGAATGCAAGGAAAAAACATTGCATTTTTAAAAAATATTTTTCTTACTTGAGGATAACCTGCATTGTTAGATGCTGCAGAAGGTATATGACCAAGGAATATGTTTAATTAGCTTAATTTTAACATAACACCCTGGAGTGGTATAACTCTGCTTTAGTTTTACCTTCTCTTACACTTTGACTCCTTCTTTCCCTCCCTGATAGTCTAGGAAATAAAGCAGGTATAGTCCTCTTTGACAAAGACGGAAACTTAGGCGTTCTCAAGTTTGTCACTTCATTGAGAAAACAAGGATTGGGGAGTTTGAGAGGATATAGAGCTAAGGGAAATGTGACAAGAAAGACCCGTGTACCCCAAAAAGTCTAGTTAAGAGGAACCAAGTCCATTCTGGGGGGAGAAATAGTAACATCAAATACAAAGAATGAGACGAGAATATGGAGAGAATATAGTTGTGATACTAAATGTCTCAAAAGTTACATAAGATATAAGTTCAGTTCAGTTGCTCAGTCATGTCTGACTCTTTGCAGCCCCATGAACCGCAGCATGCCAGGCCTCCCTGTCCATAACAACTCCCGGAGTCCACCCAAGCCCATGTCCATTGAATCAGTGATGCCATCCAACCATCTAAACCCCTGTTGTGCCCTTCTCCACCTGCCCTCAATCTTTCCAAGCATTAGGGTCTTTTCAAATGAGTCAGCTCTTTGCATCAGGTGGCCAAAATATTGAAGTTTCAGCTTCAGCATCAGTCATTCCAATGAACACCCAGGACGGATCTCCTTTAGGATGGATTGGATGGATCTCCTTGCAGTCCAAGGGATTCTCAAGATCTTCTTCAACACCACAGTTCAAAAGCATCATTTCTTCAGTGCTCAGCTTTCATTATAGTCCAACTCTCACATCCATACATGACTACTGGAAAAACCATAGCCTTAACTAGACGGACCTTTGTTGGCAAAGTAATGTCTCTGCTTTTGAATATGCTATCTNTGGGGTTCTCAAGGGAAGAATACTGAAGTGGTTTGCCATTCCCTTCTCCAGTGGACCACATTCTGTCATTCCTGCTTTAAAAACCAGGAAACAGTCAGCTTGATACTCCTGTCTTTGATACTCCTGCACTTTTGATCTCTTTACCACTAGTGCATCCTGATAAGAACAAAGAGATAACTGTAGGCCTGTACTCTTAGGTCAAAGAGCAGTGGGAGAATTTACTATCATGGTTTCCCTGTCCACCATTTCTCACCTATGGTGTTGGGGTGAAGTGGCTCTGCAATTTCAAAATTATTTAATATCTCAGTGTCTTCAAGGAATGCAACAAATTGAGAAATAACAGGTTCCCAAATATGTGTATTTGTATTCCCATATCTATGCATGCGTATATGCTAAGTCACTTCAGTCATGTCTGACTCTTTCCAACCCTGTGGATGGTAGCCTACCAGACTCCTCTGTCCATGGGATTCTCATGTAAGAATATTCTCCAGAGTTGCCATGCTCTCCTCCAAGGGATCTTCCCGACTCAGGGATCAAACCCACATCTCTAATGTCACCTGCATTTGGCAGGAGGGTTCTTTACTACTAGCGCCCCCTAGGAAGCCCTCCAAGATCTACTGTTCTTGTTCTGTTCCTCAGTCATGTCTGACTCTTTGTGACCCCATGGACTGCAGCACTCCAGCCTTCTCTATTCCTCACTGTCTCTGGGAGTTTGCTCAAACTTATGTCCATTGAGTTAGTGATGCCAGCCAACCATCTCATCCTTTGTCACCAACTTCTCTTCCTGCCATCAATCTTTCCGGTATTTTCCAATGAGTTGGCTGTTTGCATCATGTGGCCACAGTATTGGAGCTTCAGCTTCAGCATTAGTCCTTCCAATGAATATTCAGGGTTTATTTCTTTCAGGTTTGACTGGTTTCATCCCCTTGGTGTCTAAGGGACTCTCAGGAGTCTTCTTCAGCACCATGGTTGGCAAGAATCAATTCTGCGGTGCTCAGCCTTCTTTACAGTGCAACTCTTACATCCATCATGACTACTGGAAAAACCACAGTTTTGCCTATACAGACCAAAGAATAAAATCAATCTGATTTCAGTACTGACTATCTGGTGATGTATGTGCAGAGTCATCTATTGCGTTGTTGTAAGATGGTGTTTGCTATGACCAATGTGTTCTCTTGGCAAAACTCTGTTAGCCTTTGCCCTGCTTCATTTTGTTCTCCAAGGCCATACTAGTCTGTTACTTCGTTTTGTTCTCCAAGGCCATACTTGCCTGTTACTCCTGCAAAAACAGGTATCCTGCTTTTGCATTCCAATCCCCTATGATGAAAATGGCATCTGTTTCTGGTATTAGTTCTAGAAGATCTTGTACATGTACATAGAACCATTCAGTTTCAGCTTCTTCGGCATTAGCGATTGGGACATAAACTTGGATTACTCTGATGATGAATGGTTTGCCTTAGAAACAAACAGATCATTGTGTCATTTTTTGAGATTGCACCCAAGTATTGCTTTCCAAACTCTTGTTGACTATAAGGGTACTCCATTTCTTCTAACAGATTCTTGCCCACAGTGGTAGAAATAATGACCATCTATATTAAATTCACCCATACCTGTCTATTTTAGTTCATTGATTCCTAAAATGTCAATGTTCACTTTTGCCGTGTCTATATACACCAGAAAATCATCTACTTCATATGTTCCCATTCCTTAGTTTATCCAGATTTCTACCTATACCATCCTTTGGAGATTATCTTACATAATAGGTCTATTCCTTTCAATAGCTATCATTGTTACATTGGGAGGGATTTTAGTGACCTAGCCTTATTTTTTTACCTCTGAAATACTTCATGATGATGACTTTCATGCTAGTTAATAGTTTTCTACACCATTTGATGTCCTCTGAGATCAAAACCATGCTAAAAGCCGGCAATGCCATTAAATTATCACTTCTTGATGAAGTTATGCTTGTCTGTTTATTTCCCATGCTCCTGTCCTCATGGTGGCTTTTGGAAGAAGCCTGTTTTACTCTTTATATTTATCCTTTCTAGAACAAAGGATCCATATTAAATTATTTCATATTTTGTTTATCATTTCAATTTGCATTTCCTTTCTCATATTTTGACAAACTTTTTTTGTACTTTGTATTCTTTTCTTCCTGATTTTTAAACACTCTTTTTTATGTATAAATATATCACAGGAATCTTGAACCAAATTAATTTGTCAAATTTGTGGTACATTGTAAATTTCCTTTAAGTTTCTTTATCTTCATTTTGCATTCAAAAGTTTAAAGTTTATATATAGACATAATATATCAGCTCTTTAAATGCATGGCTTCTTCCATTGCTTTATTTTCTCCCTTGTAAACCTACTTAAGATTTGCCCATAATTTCTTTGTTTTCATTTTTGTACTTGACTCCTCAAGTCATGCAGAATTTATCTAGTATGTATTGTAAGGAGTGAACTTGTCTTCTTTTCTTTTTTTTTTTTCCTATTATTCTGACCAATTTTGTCAGGACAAATAAGTCATGGGGGAAAAAGAAGCTTTATTTTCTCATTCAATTATGATACCACCTCTATCATGTATTTAGTTTTTGCATAGAAAAATCATTTGTATTTTAGGTTCTTTATTCTGATTGATTGCCTCTCTGTGGATTCCTGGGTAACTGCTGTACTGTTTTGATTATTGCTCCTCTAAGTTTCATCACTTGTAGGCATTATTCCCTCTGTCCTCCCATTTTATTTTCAGAAAATTTGTTGCCTAATCCTACCTGTTTATTCTTCTAAATATACCTCAGAATGTCTTCTGTAAAATTTTCTGGGATGTTAATTAGAATTGCAACTTGGATCACAAATTAGTTTGAAAATATTAAGTGGACTTCCCATTTCTATTCAGGAGCTTAACATATATCTTTAATGATTCCCTTATTTCTTAAATACTAGAGTTACTTCACATCATTCTTGTTGATAAAACTCCTACCTTGTTATCACTGTAAATATGATAGGATATTTTGACTCATATTTTCTAATAGTGATGAGAAATGGCAACCCACTCCAGTATTCTTGCCTGGAGAATCCCAGGGGCCAGGGAGCCTGGTAGGGGTGGGGTCGCACAGAGTTGGACACAATCGAAGTGACTTAGCAGCAGCAGCATAAAGACTAGTAATTATTGTATATTTATTTTGCATTAAATCCATATTAAAATGAGTTTATTTTCTTGGGCTCCAAAATCACTGCAGATGGTGATTGCAGCCATGAAATTAAGACACTTGCTCCTTGGAAGAAAAGATATGACCAACCTAGAGAGCATATTAAAAAGCAGAGATATTACTTTGCCAACAAAGGTCCGTCTAGTCAAGGCGATGGTTTCTCCAGTAGTCATGTATGGATGTGAGAGTTGGACTATAAAGAAAGCTGAGTGCCNTGTATATTTATTTTGCATTAAATCCATATTAAAATGAGTTTATTTTCTTGGGCTCCAAAATCACTGCAGATGGTGATTGCAGCCATGAAATTAAGACACTTGCTCCTTGGAAGAAAAGATATGACCAACCTAGAGAGCATATTAAAAAGCAGAGATATTACTTTGCCAACAAAGGTCCGTCTAGTCAAGGCGATGGTTTTTCCAGTAGTCATGTATGGATGTGAGAGTTGAACTATAAAGAAAGCTGAGTGCCAAAGAATTGATGCTTTTAAGTTGTGGTGTTGGAGAAGACTCTTGAGAGTCTCTTGGACTGCAAGGAGATCCAACCAGTCCATCCTAAAGGAAATCGGTCCTGAATGTTCATTGGAAGGACTGATGCTGGAGCTGAAACTCTAATACTTTGGCTAGCTGATGCGAAGACCTGCTTCACTGGAAAAGACCATGATGCTAGGAAAGATTGAAGGCAGAAGGAGAAGGGGATGACAGAGGATGAGATGGTTGGATGGCATTACCGACTCGATGGACATGAGTTTGAGTAAGCGCAGGGATTTGGTGATGGACAGGGAAGCCTGGTGTGCTGCAGTTCGAGGGGTCACAAAGAGTCAGACATGACTGAGTGACTGAACTGAACATATTAAAATATTTTGTTCTGATAGTTTTCTCCATGATCTGGCTTTTTTAGATAGATAATTTTATCATCTACAGATAATGATACAATAAAAGCTGTATCTGTTTCTTTATACCAGTGTGAAAATTTTTAAAAATAAGTTTAGATAATGTGGAGGCTATTGTTTCTAGTTTTAATATTAATAGCTTTTTACTCCCTCTAGAGTAGTGTCAGCAATACAAAGTTCTGAAGCTGGAACGTCCTTCTCATGGCCGTTGCAAACATCATTAAATGATCATTGCATTTTGTATTTCTAGTGTTCTCGGTAACTAGAGAACATATGCATTTGATATTTTTTATTTGGATTGAGTACCTCTACTTTAAATATAGAATTCAAATTACATCATCCTATTTTAGTTTCTTAGCACTTCAGTCAAAAACTTATTAGGCTGTAAATAGTAAACTGATATTTAAATAAGATTTACTGTTTACTATCTGTCTCCTACTTGTTTAGGAACAAGACTACATTTACCCTTGTATCCTTAGCTCCTAGAACACTTGGCATATAAAGATATTCAACACATATTTCCTAATAAATGACTCCCATCTATTAAAGATCTGCCCCCAGTTCTCTTTCCATCTCTAGTCCTGCCTACAAAGCATTTCTTTAGGGGTTAAGCATCTCAAGGAGCACTGCACTTCTGCCTGACTTTCCGTAATTTGTAGGACATTGTGTCTCAGGTGTTGTTATCTTCAGTATCCATAAAAGAGAATATGAAGAAGGGTATGGGGATGCTCCTAGCTAAAGCCGAAAAGTTTGGTAGCACCTAGTGCTGTCTCTTAATCTTGGAGTTAGTGATAAATATATAATAAACAAAGATTTTACCCATTTCTAGAAGATATTAATACTTTTATGGATGAATCAGAGGGAAAAAGTACATGCATTAAATTTTAGACATTATTTCTTGATCTACCTCTATAACGAATTAAGAATATCACCAATTTTTGTCCAATTGAATTCTCTGACTTGTAGATTATAATGAGGCTCTCTTTTTTGTTACTGCTTTTTTATTTTGTATGGACTTTCAGAAATATATGCAATCTAAAATTTTTATAGTCATAGTAACCTAAAAGGCAGTAGTTTTATGTGTGTGTCTGTGTGTGTATGTGTGTGTGTGTGTGTGTATGGTGGCTCAGATGGAAAAGAGTCTGCCTACAATGCAGGAGACCTGGGTTCAATCCCTGGGCCAGGAAGATCCTCTGGAGAAGAAAATGGCAACCCACTCCGGTACCCTTGCCTGGAAAATCCCATGGACTTAGGAGTGTGGTAGACTACAGTCCATGGGGTCGCAAAGAGTCAGACACGACTGAGTGACTTCACTTCACTTCATATAAGTTTATATATATATATATATATATATATATATAGTAAGTGTTTAATGAATGCTGCATTGATTATGCATTTAAGAATTAAGTAAGATGTTGCAACAAACTCTGAGAGGTGTATACTAATACCCTAATGTTATAAAGATTGGTTCTTAAACTCAGAGAATATAAACAGTGTCTATACATTCATAGCCAAAAAGTAAAATAAAACTAAACAAAACAGATTTGATATAGGTGTCCTGCCTGAAACACTTATATTTTCACTAATACATTCTGAATTTCAATACTATCATTGCCTGGATACCACAAAAAGGAACAGAAAATACACACACACACGCACATGCACACACACATACACATACAGAGTTGACTCATTATTCACAATAATTGTGCTCCATTAAGTCACTATGAACACTGACTTAATGAATGCTGAATCTTTGTATCTAGGGAAAACATAGGGTTAGGTTCCTACGAGCCCCTGGTCATATGTAGGCAAATTTGCACATGAATGCACAAACTATGAAACTGATTGTATTACATTCACACCCACAGTACACATATACACATACACACATACACACATCATAGACCTGTATTAATACTTTCAATTTCCAGTCCAGCACTGCAAAGCTCCTTCTAGCCTTGTCTCTTTACATGCAACTTTTCTCTCTGACAATGAGAAACCTGACTGATTATTTACAGTATATCTACTAATTTTTTCAGCCCTAATATACAAACAAGGTGGTTTCATAATCCATAACCCATATTCTTATGAGAAATAAATTTAAAAACTAGAGTACTTATACAGGCTGTTTTAGTCATCTGTAACTTTATAGTTTCAGTCAAAATATGACTTTCCATCCCCTTTCTTCTTCATTCCTAAAATTCATTTGTAATTTGATGCACACAGTCAAGTACATTTGTCACTATCTGCAGTCCATCTTTCTTCTGTATCCTGGTTGATTTTTTAAATTTCCATATATTAAAATTCACTTTTTTGAGGTGTGTGTTCTATGGATTTTGATGAATTCATACAGTAAGATATCTAACACTGTTCTGTACATAACAGGTCCATCACCTTCAAAATGTCCTCACACCACTCCTTTATAGACAACTTCTCTCCCACTCCACACTGCTCCTTTTCTTTCCTCAAAATTTGCCTTTTTTCAAGTGTCATGTAAATTAAATTACGTAATACATAGTGTTTGGCTACTGACTCTTTTCCTTAGAAAAAAGCATTTAATATTCATCTATTTTATTGCTTGAATCAATAGTTTATTCCTTTTTTATGTCAAGTAGTATTCCAAGATATGAAGATATTTTTTTCTTTCCCTATACACTGCTTTCATTGTAAATTTGTAATATTTCATATATACATAGGGACTATTCCACTGTATAGGGCAGCTGAACACAGTTTATAATGCTGATTCTCTAATTTCTCCAGGCATCAACTTTGGCAATCAACCTCTATTGTTTTTAATGCATTCACCAGTTGGGGGATATCTTGGTTAGCTCCAGTTTTTGGTGGTTGTGAATAAAATTGCTGTGAGCATTTTTGTTGTTGTTCAATCACTAAGTCATGTCCGACTTTTGGTGACTCCATGGACTGCAACACACTAGGCTTCACTGTCCTTCACCATCTCCTGGAGCTTGCTCAAACTCCATTGAATTAATGATGCCACCCAGGTATAGATTTTTGTGTAAACAAAAGTTTTAAAATTCTTATGGGTACCTATATAAAAGGGAGATTACTGGTTCATATGGCTTAATATGCTACTGGATTTGTTTCACTAGTATTTTGTTGAACGTTTTTGCACCTATATTCATAAGGGATATTGGTCCAGTTTTTTCTCTTTTGATTTCTTTTTCTATCTTTGATATCTAGGATAATACTGGCCTATATAATGTCTTAGGAAATTCCCATTTCTTTCGGCTTTTGCAGGAGTTTGAATTTCTCACTTCTCTAAAAATGAGGTAGGATTTTCCATTAGAGCAATATGATCTTGAGTTTTTCTCTGTTGGAAATGCTTTAATTACTGACTCAATCTTTTTTTTTTTTTTCTTTAGAGGTCAATTCAAATTTTCAATTCCCTTGAATCAGTTTAGGTAATTATATATATTAATTTGTTTATTTCATCAAGGCTATCTAGTTTTTTGGCATACAGTTGTTCACAGTAACATGTTTTAATCTTTTTTATGTCTGTCAAGTTGGTAGTAATGTCCCCACTTCCATTCTAGATTGTAGTGATATGTGTTTCTCTCTCTCTCTTTCTCTCCCCCTTTTTTCCTTCTTGGTGATTCTATATAAAAGCTTGTCTTTATATATATATATATTTTTTTTTCCCCAAAGATCAAATTTTGAGTTAATTGGTTCTCTATATTCCTCTCCTATGTTCTTTTCTTTTCTAATCTTTATTATTTTGTTCCTTCTGCATGTGTTGAGATTAGTTTGCCCTTCTATTTCCAGCTTCTTTAGGTGGAGGTTTAGGTTATTGATTTGACACCTTAATTCTTTTTAATGTAAGCATTTATAGTTATAAATTTCTCTCTGAGCACTGCTTTTACTACAATCAATAAGTTTTAGTATGTTTTGTTTACATTTTGTTCATTTCAAATATTTTCTACATCTCTTTTTCAAGAATGTGTTAATTTAACATATTTCTGAATTTTTCAAATTTCCTTCTGTTATGGATTTGTAACTTTATTCCATGTCATCAAAGAACATAATTGTATTATTTCAATCTTTTTAAATGTATTGAGACTTGTTATGTGACCTAACATGTGGTCTACATTGAGAATATTCCATGTGCACTTGAGAAGAATGTTTACTTGCTATTCTTGACTGGAGTATTTAATAATTGTCTATTAGGTCTCTTGGGTTAATAACGTTGTTCAAGTCTTTTACAGACTTCTTGATCTATCTAGTTGTTCTATCCATTACTGAAAGTGAGGTATTGATATCTCTGTTATTGTTGAACTGTTTCTCCTTTGAGTTGTTAGTCTTTCTCCATGTATTTTAGGGCCCTATTGTTAGGTGTATATATTTTTATAATCATTATATGAAAGATTAACCCTTTTACTATTACATATGTCCTTTGTCTCTTGTAATAATAGTTCTTGACTTGAAGTTTATTTTCTCCAATATTAATAGCCACTCCAGCTCAATTTGGTTACTGTTTCATGAAATATCTTTTATAGTCCTTCACTTAAAACCCATTATGTCATTGGATGTAAAGTAAATGTCTTTTGAAGGCACACAGATGGATGATTTAAAAACAATAAATTCCATTCTTCTTATCACTACCTTTTGATTGGAGAGTTTAATCAACTTGTATTTAAAGTAATTACATATAAGAGGATTTAGTTCTGTTATTATATTGTATGTGTCTTATATCTTTATATATATCTTATTCCTTCACTACTGCATTCTTTCCAGTGAAACTGATATTTCCTACTGTGCATTTTTAATTCCCTTATTGGCTTCCTAGGTTGTGCTAGTGGTAAAGAACCCGCCTGCCAATGCAGGAGACATAAGAAACTTGGGTTTGTTCCCTGGGTCAGGAAGATCCCCTGGAGGAGGAAATGGCAACACAGTCCAGTATTCTTGCCTGGAGAATCCCATTGACAGAAAAACCTGGTGGGCTACAGTCCATGGCATCATAAAGAGTCAGACACAACAGAAGTGAGTTAAGTTATTGTTTCTTTTAATATATTTTAGAGTTATTTTCTTAATCGTTGTCATGGAGATTTCAATTAAAAACTTACAACATTTAGATTCAAATTTTGGTTTAATATTAAAATAATTGTGATAGTATCCAGTATACTATAGAGATCTTTTCTCTCCTCCTTTTCTTTCAGCTATTATGGTCACAAATTATATCTTTATATATTGTATGCCCATCAATATAAGTTTATAAATGTTTTTTGCAATTGACTTTTAAATAAGATAGGTAAAGAAACGAGTTTCAAACAGAAAATACATTAATTCAGCCACTAAAATATTTCCTTATAGTTTTATGCTACAAATGGGGCTGGGACTAGCATAAGTAAAAGGGGGCAAAGTTTGTTCTTAATGAGCTCAGCCATATTTTTTAACTCAGCTTTGCCTGGATTACTGCAAGTTTTTAATTAGCTTCCAGAGATACCAAATGTTGATACTTAGAATTTTTGTCAGTTTTGCATTTTATGAAGAGATAGTCTTTTGGAATTCCTTATATCACTGTTTTATTTGATATTATTCCCTTTGTATAATTTTTAAAAATAAAAATTTAGTTGACCCTTGAATAATACAGTTTTGTACTGCATGAGTTCATTTACATGCAGATTTTTTTCAGTAACTATATACTACAATAGCAAAGCCTTTGACAATGTGGATCACAACAAACTGTGGAAAATTCTCAAAGAGATAGCAATACAAGACCACCTGACCTGCCTCCTGAGAAATCTGTATGCAGGTCAAGAGGTAACAGTTAGAACTAGACATGGAACAATAGACTGGTTCCAAATTGGGAAAGGAGTGCATCAAGTCTGTATATTGTCACCATGCTTATTTAACTTATATGCAGAGTACATTATGAGAAATGCTGGACTGGATGAAGCACAAGCTGGAATCAAGTTTCCCAAGAGAAATATCAATAACCTCAAATATGCAGATGACACTACCCTTATGGCAGAAACTGAAGAAGAACTAAAGAGCCTCTTGATGAAAGTGAAAGAGGAGAGGGAAAAGGTTGACTTAAAGCTCAACATTCAGAAAACTAAGATCATGGCATTGGTCCCATCACTTCATGGCAAATAGATGGGGAAACAGTGGAAACAGTGGCAGAATTTATTTTTCTTTGAGCTCCAAAACCACTGCAGATGGTGATTGCAGCCATGAAATTAAAAGCCGCTTACTTCTTGGAAGAAAAATTGTGACCAACTAGACAGCATATTAAAACGCAAAGACATTGCTTTACCAACAAAGGTCCATTTAGTCAAAGCTATAGTTTTTTCCAGTAGTCATGTATGGATGTGAGAGTTGGACTGTGAAGAAAGCTGAGTGCTGAAAAATTTCTCCTTTTGAACTGTGGTGTTGGAGAAGACTCTTGAGAGTCCCTTGGACAGCAAGGACATCCAACCAGTCCATCCTAAAGAAAATCAGTCCTGAATATTCATTGGAAAGACTGATGCTAAAGCTGAAACTCCAATACTTTGGGTACCTGATATGAATAACTGACTCACTGGAAAAGACCCTGATGCTGGGAAAGATTGAAGGAAGGAGGAGAAGGGGACAACAGAGGATGAGATGGCTGGATGGCATCACCAACTCGATGGACAATGAGACTGAGTAAACTCTGGGAGTTGGTGATGGACAGGGTGGCCTGGCGTGCTGCCATCCATAAGGTTGCAAAGAATCAGACATGATTGAGTGACTGAACTGAATTGATACTACAATACTACATGATCTGTGGTTGGTTGAATCCATGGATATAGAACTTCAGGTACAGAGGACTGAATATAAAGTTATCTGTGGATTTTCAGCTTCCCCCTACCTTCTGCATTGTTCAAGGATCAATTGTTACCCTCTATTTTCAGTAGCCTTACATAATTCATTGTCAGGTATTTTTCTAGAGGGAAAAATAATATTTTAAGGGAAAAACATTGTAAGCAATTTAAGGGTCTACACAAACTTCCCTGGGCTGATAGATTCTTTTTTAACCTCAGTAATAAGAAGAATAAGAATATCTGTCTTCCCTGAAGCAGTTATTGTGTGCTAGGCATTGCCTATGTGTTTTATATGTATTATCTCACTTAATCCATGTAGCAACTTTGTGCTGTGGTGACTTTTATTATCCTCATTTTATATATGAAAAAACTAAGGTTTAAAGAGATTAAACTAAAGGTCATATAAGTCACAAGGGACGGAGATATGATTTACATCAGTGTCAGTTTGATTCCAGAGTATTGTTCTTAACCATGATGCCAGGAGAGTAAACAGTTCAGAAAATATTGTAATATCTGACTTAGATATGCAGATGATTTGTTCTTACCATTACTATTAAAATATAAATATTATATATTAATATATTGAATAAAAACTAGGATATTATCTGAGTATACCAATAAAGTATTTACAGAATATGTTTGAGAAGGCAGTTTTGTGCTAGATATTTCTTAGGATAAAACTTGATTACTATCTTTAAGAATCCAATTATCTACCAAGGAAGTGAGAATAACTATGTGAGAAATAATTAAACTCTAAGCCTTGAGATACTAAGAATAAAGTCAATGGGATTTTAGAGAAAAAGGGTCATGGGTAACAGGTTGCAGTGCAAAAGGACTTCATAAAACCACTGGGATGAACTTGAAAAATAAAGAGGACTGAACATGGCTTGGAAACTTTTAGATTCATAGCTTAATTTGATAAGTTCATTTAAGAACATTTTTCTAATGCAGACTCTATTCAAGGAATTGAAACTATAAAAGATAAAGTTCTAGACTCTACCTTTAAAGAATTCAAATATTTTCTTAAAGTATATGATGCCAAGTACTATCTTGTAAGTTTGTATGAAATGCTATAGATAAATGTAAGGAGCAGTTATACCTGTCTGTAGGAAGCAAGGACAATCCTTAAAACTTCAGAGAACAAAAGACTTTCAAGCTGGCTCTAAAGGTAGTAGTCATGGATTCTACCACACTTAACACTGCTCGGTGGACCCAGCCTTCCTGGGGATTGGTAAGGGGATGCTAACAGGCTTGCTCTCATTTTTCATACCAGAAGAGCTAACTCTTTCCATCCTGGTCTATATTCTCTTTTATGCAGAAGAGCTAAGACAGTGTGGTAGGCGGCTACAGGATTTATTGCCTATAAGAAATCACTGAAAGCCAGAGACAGAATAAAAAGGTCTTAAGTATTCATTAAATTCTTAGATTTGCATTCTAAAATTTTTAAAAATAAAACATGTATCCCTTGTTTGCTTTCTTTCTTTCATCTAGATTCCTAAGTTTTCCTTCAGTCAGAATTAGAATATCACAAACACTGTCAGGGCTATACTCTTTAAGTTTTTCATATTTGTAAGGCATTGTAAGACAGAGAGGGCTTTGGTGTCCCAGACAACCTTATTTGACACCTGACTACTCCTTTCTTGATGGTAGCACTTAATTATCTTAAAGCTGGTTGGTTTCCTTCTAAGCACAGTGCAAACCATATAGTTAATCTTGTAAATGCCATTTGGGGTTAAACTGACTTGACTTTTTTTTTCACTGTCCTTGACTTGGGTTCAGTTTATTTTGCTTATGTCTATTTCTAATGCACTATTAGAAGGTTTTCTTTTTTTTTTTTTACATTCCATTAGCAATTCTCTAGAAGCACAGGTTGCAGATTTGCAGTCCAGGTAGAAAGATATACAAAGGCACAGGGTTTGGAAAGATGTTCACACAATATGATTTTTTTCAGAGTGAATAAAGTATAAGCCTGTTAGGAACTAGAGATTAAAATGAGAAAATAAGCTAATGATCAGGTTATACACACATAAACCCAAGGTATTTTGACTTTATTCTGTTAAATAAATAGAATAGTAACTGATTTCTGAATCATAAAGATCACTCCTTTAGAAGAATAAAGGATGTGTTAGAAAGAGCCTGGTGGGCTGCCATCTATGGGGTTGCACAGAGTCAAACATGACTGAAGTGACTTAACAGTTAACAGAAAGAGGCAAGTAGCAGTAGTATTAGGGGCATGTGTTAACCTTATTAAAATACTAAGCAGGGATTAATCTATCTTTATGTTTATTCTAATGTGGTAGGGATTTTTTTTAATTAGTCTAAACTGGACAGAAGTGGTATAAGAAGGGCAGGAAATACTGGTCTAATTATAAATAATCATCACTGACTTTTTATATAGGAGAACTTATATGCAGAGTACCATGCAAAATGCTGGGCTAGATGAAGCACAAACTGGAATCAAGATTGCTGGGAGAAATATCAATAACCTCAGATATGCAGATGACACCACTCTTATGGCAGAAAGCAAAGAAGAACTAAAAGAGCGTCTTGATGAAAGTGAAAGAGGAGAGTGAAAAAATTGGCTTGAAACTCAACATTCAGAAAACTAAGATCATGGCATCTGGTCCCATTACACCATGGCAAACAGATGGGGAGGGGGCTCCAAAATCCCTGCAGATGGTGACTGCAGCCATGAAATTAAGATGCTTACTCCTTGGAAGAAAAGCTATAAACAACCTAGACAGCATATTAAAAAGCAAAGACATTACTTTGCCGACAAAGGTCCATCTAGTCAAAGCTGTGGTTTTTCCAGTAGTCATGTGTGGATGTGAACTATAAAGAAAGCTGAGTGCAGAAGAATTGATGCTTTTGAGCTGTGGTGTTGGAGAAGACTCCTGAGAGTCCCTTGGATAGCAGGAGATCCAACCAGTCTATCCTAAAGGAAATCAGTCCTGAATATTCATAGGAAGGACTGATGCTGAAGCTGAAACTCCAATACTTTGGTCACCTCATGCAAAGAGTTGACTCATTGGGAAAGACCCTGATGGTGGGAAAGATTGAAGGCAGAAGAAAAAGAGGACAACAGAGGATGAGATGGTTGGATGGCATCACTGACTCAATGGACATGAGTTTGAGCAAGCTCAGGGAGTTGGTGATGGACAGGGAAGCCTGGTGTGCTGCATTCCATGAGTTCACAAAGAGTCAACTACAACTGAGCGACTGAACTTTTTATAATTATTTATGTGACTAAAATAATTATAAACTTGTTATGAAAGTTAAAAGTAAAGTATGTATCCTTATACATTTTTCTAGTATTAAAATGTCAATCTGAAAAGTATTTCTATTGACATACTGAAGAAAAGTATTTTCACTGACATACAGTTTAAAGATTATAGCTTACCTTTTCTCTCATTTTCTCCTCCATTGCTACCTTTCCCTTCCCCACAATGAAAATCAATTACTAAACTTTGATAGGAGTTGAAATGCATTGTGAGTTACTCTCTTCTTTTTGCATCATCTGGTTTTCTGACCAGCAGCACTTTTTGCTTCTCTTCTCTTACAACTTCCTTTGAGAACCGATAAACTTTGAAGAATAATAGATTAAACAGTATCCCACTTTCATACAATATTGGCAGTCTGGTCTTCACATGAACTGTGGTCAGATTTACCTACATCTCATGACAGATTCTACTCGTCCTATTTTATAGATTATATTTCCATATAACACCTTTTATACTAGGATATGTGCTGAATATTTTATTTACAATTGCTCACAAGAAACTGAGAGGATTGTAAATGAATTATGCCTCAAAAAAATGAAAAATAAACCTCAGAGACAAGGAACTACTTATTACTGGAGTTCACAAATGCACAAATCAAGTTTTATAAAATTACTGTTTACTCAGAAAAATACAAAAAATTAAAGCTTAATGATAGAGTGATAGTTAAGAGCCTCATTTAATGATGTTTAAACACATCACTCAGAATTTTTTCTTACTTATATTTTTTAATAGATTGATGACTATCCAAAGTGCAGCTGTTTTGCTCAGAAAAGACTCTAGGATATGCCGGTATATAATATGTATAGAAGGTAAAGTCACAAAGCAACAGAAGAAAGTGATTATTCAATAAACACCTACTGAAAAGATTTTATGTATTTAGGAAAAAAGAATATCTAAATACATGCCTCACAGGGTGCATAAAAATTTATAGATAGTGGAAGGAAGAAAAGAATAACTATAAGTATTAAAAGGAAATTAAAATGAAGAGGCAGTGATTTTTCATTATAATTCTGGAAACATGGAAAACTTTCCAAGTTCAAAATCAATGGATATATCCCAGAGGAAAGTGTTGATAGATTTAACTGTGCAGTTAACACCTTCTGTGCNGAGTTGAGGAAAAGTGAGCAATGTTATGAGATGTTGAGGAGGTAATATAAATGGGCCTTGGTGAGTAGAGGAAGAGGGTCTGTCTTGGATTACTCTCAGAATTTTTGGCTTCATGCCCTGAAATGAAGAGATCATGACGCACAAGTCAGGTTTCCAGGACAAAGTTCTAACCACGTCCCTTCCCTTTTCACTCTCATTTGCAGGCCTTCCCTGCTCACTCTCATTTTGCTTNGTAATATAAATGGGCCTTGGTGAGTAGAGGAAGAGGGTCTGTCTTGGATTACTCTCAGAATTTTTGGCTTCATGCCCTGAAATGAAGAGATCATGACGCACAAGTCAGGTTTCCAGGACAAAGTTCTAACCACGTCCCTTCCCTTTTCACTCTCATTTGCAGGCCTTCCCTGCTCACTCTCATTTTGCTTACAAAATATAGTCCAAGGAGAAGCGGGATAGTCAGGGTGTTTGGGATGGACATGTACACGCTGCTATATTTTAAATGGATAACCAACAAGGACCTTCTGTACAGAACAGGGAACTCTGCTCAATGTTATGTGGCAGTCCGGATGGGAGGGGAGTTGGGGGAGAATGTTATTGCTGTTCAGCCACTCAGTCGCGTCTAACTCTTTGTGACTCCATGGACTGCAGCATACCAGGCTTCCCCGTTTTCCCCATCTCCCGGAGCTTGCTCAAACTCATGCCCATTGAGTCGGTGATGCCATCCAGCCATCTCATCCTCTCTTGTCCCCTTTTCCTCCTGCCTCCAATCTTTCCCAGCACCAAGGTCTTTTCTGATGAGTCGGCTCTTCACATCAGGTGGCCAAAGTATTGGAGCTTTCACTTCAGCTTCAGTCCTTCCAATGAGTATTCAGGACTGAATTCCTTTTGGATGGACTGGTTGGATCTCCTTGCAGTCCAAGGGACTCTCAAGAGTCTTCTCCAACACCACAGTTCAAAAGCATCAATTCTTTGATGCTCAGCCTTCTTTATGGTTTAACTCTCACATCCATACATGACTACTGGGAAAGCCATAGCTTTGACTAGATGGACCTTGGTCAGCAAAGTAATGTCTCTGCTTTTTAATATGCTGTTTAGGTTGGTCACAGCTTTTCTTCCAAGGAGCAAGTATCTTTTAATTTCAAGGCTGCAGTCACCATCTGCAATGATTTTGGAGACCAAGAAAATAAAGTCTGCCACTGTTTCCATTGTTTCCCCATCTATTTGCTACGAAGTGATGGGACTGGATGCCCTAATCTTCTTTTTTTTGAATGCTGCGTTTTAAGCCTGCTCTTTTACTCTCCTCTTTCACCTTCATCAAGAGGCACTTTAGTTCTTCTTCACTTTCTTCCGTAAGGAAGGTGTCATCTGCATATCCAAGATTATTGATATTTCTCTCGACAGTCTTGATTCCGTCTTGTGCTTCATTCAGCCCAGCATGTTGTATGATGTACTCTGGATATAAGTTAAATAAGCAGGGTGATTATGTACAATCTTGGTGTACTATTTTCCCAGTTTTGAACCAGTCCATTGTTCCATGTCCGGTTCTGTCACTTCTTGCTTGACCTGCATGGATACGTGTGTAGGTATGGCTGAATTCCCTTGTTGTCCACCTAAAACGGTCACAACATTGTTAATCTGCTATTGTTGTTATTCAGTGGTCAAGTCATGTCTAACTTTTTGTGATCCCATGGACTGCAGCAAGCCAGGCTTCCCTGTCTTTCACTATCTCCTGGAATTTGCTCAAACTCATGTCCATTGAGTTGATGATGCTATCCAACCATCTCATCCTCTGTCATCTCCTTCTCCTGCCCTCAATCTTTCCCAGCTCTTCCTCAATACAAAATTAAAAGTTAAAAAAAAAATAGTCCAAGCCTCTTAGACACATGAGGCCCCATATGATGTGGACCCTGTGACTTCTCCAACCTCAGGTTCCTTAACTCTCCTTCTCTCCCTCCCTTCAATCCGGTACTGCATTCATTTCTGGGAATGTTGTATCCTTTCATGCTCTTACACATTTACATTAGTTGAACTTTCTACTTGGAAAATTCCCCAACTTGAGTGATGCATCAGTCCTTTCTTTTCGAATCCCAGATTCTTCAGTGCTTGCCTCTGGTGCAGGAATCATTTGCTCTAATTTTTTGCTTTGCACATCTGTCTTTCTCAGTAGACTGTGAACGCCTTGAAGGTAAGGCTATTATTCCTCATTTAACTCTGGTACTTCCTATGCCTAGTGCCAATAATACTGAAAAGATGAGTAGATGGAAAGGGGTCGAGATGTCTGTTGTTGTACTTACTGTTCATTCTGTAAGATCTTGTTAAGGTCCAAGTAAGTTCTCTGCAAAAGAAGAGGAAAAACTAAATCCTTTAGGTGGTGACAGATGATCTGATAAGTGGCACTTAACCAGAAAGACTCTATGGAAGTGCTTTCCCAAGAAAGCAAGAGTACCATGCCATGTGTCAGGTAAGGAAGGGCACCCCAAAATACAGAATCTGTTTATAGCAATATTATTAATAAGGCGATACTGAAACCAAGTTCGTGAGTCAGCTTTCTTAGAGTTTTGGACACAAGGGAAGTGTTAGCTAGAATATTTTCTTTCTTAAAGATCTTTAAGAGCAAAAGAAATGTGACATTACTGGACATTCTATTTTCTTTCTCCAAATCTCAAAGTACCTTCCTCTGTATCTTCCCTGTTTCTCCCTTGGTTCCAGCTCTTACCATCTCNCAAGGGAAGTGTTAGCTAGAATATTTTCTTTCTTAAAGATCTTTAAGAGCAAAAGAAATGTGACATTACTGGACATTCTATTTTCTTTCTCCAAATCTCAAAGTACCTTCCTCTGTATCTTCCCTGTTTCTCCCTTGGTTCCAGCTCTTACCATCTCTTGCCTGAACTACTGCAATAGCCTTTCAAGTCTCCCTGCTTTCTAGGCTCCAGAGTCCCTAACCCATCCTAGGTTCTGGCCACTGAAGCCATCTTTTTCTAATGCAGATCTGACTGTATCACCGTCTCTTAAAACTCCACCTGTATCCTATAGGAGAAAATCCAACCTTCTTAACATTATCCAAAGGGTCCTTCATGTCAATGGCCTTGTCTCCTTTTTGCAGTTAACTTTCTGCATTGTTATTGGTGGTCACTGTTTCTGATGGAAAATGTCCCATATGAAAAAAAGATTGAAAACTATCCTAGCCACCCTGCTTTCCCACCATTCTTTTGACATGTTGCATTCATTTATATTGGTCAGTAACAAATTACCACAAAGTTAGCAGCTTAAAATAACCTACACTTTTTATCTCACAGTTTCTATGGGTCCATGCATGGTTTGGCCAGGTTCCCTGCTTCAGAATATGACCAGGTTGCAACCAAGGTGTGGCTGGGCTGCATTCTCATCTTGAAGTTTGACTTGGGAAGGGGCCACTCTGAAGCTTGCTAAGGTTATTGGCAGACTTCAGTTCCTTGAAGCTGAAGGACTATAGCCCTCAGCTCCAAACAAGCCTCCTGCAGCTTTTTTTGCCACATGGTTACCCCTACAGGCAGGTCATAACATGGATACTTGCTTCTCTAAAGCCAGCAGAAGAAAGAGCAAGACAGCTAGCCAGATGGAGTCTTATAAATGTAATGTAATCACGAGGGTGACATTTCACTTGCGTTACCCCAAGCTGGTTCCAGGCTCGCCTCTGCGTGATGTAAACTGGACAGATAACCTCTGAGAAGACAGATGGAAAAGCTTCCGTCTGCCTCTGTCACTTAGCCTCTTTGACTTTTGAAGTGATACTGGTCCTCTCCCAGCATTGATTGCCTCACTGGTAAAATGTGGGGAAAAAAAGAAAAAAGATGCAACCCACTCTCTAGAGTGTTTATTAAGATTAGATACATTCAAACACGTAAACTGCCTGTGGGGTGCCTGGCACACAGGAAGCTCTCAGTAAGAGTCTTGTCCTACCGAAGATGATTCCTGGATTCAGCTGCTCTGCGGCATGTCCTAGTGCGCACATGATGCCATGGGAGCTTGGATGGGGATACTGTCTCTGGGTGGGGGCACTGCTTCCTCTCTATCCTTGTGTGGCTTACGGAAATGACTTTTTCTGGACAGGATCCTCCCCCTGTAATGCCTCTCCATCCAGGCCTGCCCCTCCTGCTCCCCAGCAGCAGTCAGTGCTGCGGACAGGAGCCAGGTTCTCAGGGGACCAGGGCGGCTGCCCCTCAGGGGAAGAGACAGCAGTCAGGGTGGCCCTAAGACAAATACAGTGCCTGCCACGGCTCTCAAAGCCCAGGTCCCTGGGGGCGGGGGAGGGGCACCATCCACCTTTTCTGGGGCTGCCTCTGAGTACTTTGAATTTCATTAGGGCAATTATTTCAAATGGAATTAAAAGGGTTTAAAATTAGACCCTAAACTCTTAACAATTAGTGACGCAGCGACCTGCCATCCACAGAGCCACAATAGACCTGTGTCGATTGGTACAGGAGCACAATGCCAGACTCCAGATTTGCATGCACTATTACAATAAATGGCTTTTAATAAAATGAATATTCTTAATTACCACTGCATTAATAAGCTGCAAATTAGTCATCATTAAAGGCCCCACGGTCCCTCTCCACCTCTCTGAGAGTCACTTGTGGGCTTCACCAGCTCAACTGCTTCTGCAAACTCTCCAGTTTTCCTGTGGCCTTTTAGGAGGAACCCCTAAAAAAAAAAAAAAAANTTTCAGCTTCAGCATCATTCCTTCCAAAGAAATCCCAGGGCCAATCTCTTTCAGAATGGACTGGTTGGATCTCCTTACAGTCCAAGGGACTCTCAAGAGTCTTCTCCAACACCACAGTTCAAAAGCATCAATTCTTTGGCGCTCAGCCTTCTTCACAGTCCAACTCTCACATCCATACATGTACTCTCTAAAATTTATTCTAGCTCTCAATTTCTGCTCTTAGACATCAGTGGCTTTGAAATAGCAACATGAGAGAGCAAAATGATGACCCAGCCACAGATTTGTATACTTACCTTTGGGATCTAAGTCTAAAAAAACTAGAGAAGCTTTGGGGCAATAACAGAATCCTTAGATAGGTGAACAAACAAAATCCAAGGGAGGACTAAGACACATTTTTAGTGATCACCTTGCATGAATTTGGGGGGTAGAGGGAAATTGATCATTTTCTGTAGGTACTTAAAAAATATATTCTATAAAACTCTTCATAGTCTTATTGAAAAAATTAATTTCCTCATTTCCTACTCTTTCGGTACCAAATAACTTGCTGGATAGACTGAAAAGACTATTCTGCTGTGAAAATATCACTTTCTTAGTTTTCTTTTTCTTCAAAGGCCTGTGGGCATACATAACATAATGTTGTTTGCCAAGATAATGGGCCTCAGGACAAGAGACAATTATATTAATTACTTCTCTTGAAAGTATTTTCTTAAAAGTGTCTAATACTTTATGCCATATTCTGGAAACACAAGTAAGTACCTCCTCCTTATCTAGAAACTAAGTTGAATCCATAGATGTATGTAGAGATTTCCAGTCCCTTGAATCTCCAGGGTGTTTGAAAATGTCTGAAATCTCTTTAAAGAGCATATTAACATGTATCCAAAAAGTTAGACCGTAATACTATTTAACTGCTCGATTTTTCCATTATGGGTCTGTCAGCAGGAATATGTTGCCCTATAGTACATGACAAGTGAAAACGCTGGTAACATTGTTTTTCATAGACAGAAAAAATACCAAAGAAGCAATTTCTTAGCTAAAATGTCACCTGTTAGATGTATAGGGCTCACTGTATTTTGTTGCCCTGGTAACAGATGGTGTAAAATGACTCCTTTGCACCACTCCATCAGAGTGATTGCATCCTGTTTTTTCCATCATTTTACAAGAGGCTGTTTTCATTCTCCCTTCCTGACCATATTAAGTGTAAAGAGATTGAATTACTGTGCTGTACCCTCTCCATCCGATGTGGATTTAAGAGTTGATATTGATGTACTGAGAACTGTGTGCTTCTTCAAGGGAAAAAAAAAGCTACAAATTATAATGAATTTGACTTTTATGTATTGACCATTCAGCAGTTGAAGTAGGGTTTCTGCACCCAAGGGATAGACATGGCCTGATCAGCATTTTTCACTCGAACGAATCCAATTGATAAAGCAATATACTCAGTGTCACTTTGTTTGATCTCCAGGTTTAACAATAGTCATGCTAAAAGTAGATACATTACTCTATAAATTTTACCCATAAAAAAAAATGTGCTAGCCATAGCTTTCTACAGCTGCACTCCTTCCAACTTTTAACTGAGTAGGGCAAAACAGAGGCCGGTTCCAAAATTGTGCTGAGACCATGCAAGTGTGGGCAATGTGTATTCAGGTACGGCTTCATGACAGCCAGAAGCCAGACACCACTTTACTTCCTTGACCCAAACCACTGAATCAGAAAGCACTTCCTGTGAAAACCCAGCTCCTTGCTCTCTTTTAAATGGAAAATTACTCTCTGAAGTGACACACTGCTTTATAATTATCCAACTGTTTCACTCTGTCACTGTGAACAACTTAATGCCTCAAAAACGATTTGGCTGAAAATTTCATTTGTCCCAGATTTGAAATAAGAGAGTGATTTTCTTAAAGCAAGAGTTTTCGTTAATGTACTTTGGGTAATTTAATTTTTGACCATTGCTACATAATACTTGTCATTCCACTACAGATTTAAACCAAAAAAAAAAAAAAAACCACTTAGAATTACATAGACAAAACAAATGAGCATGTGAGGACATTTCAAGAGAATAGGAAACTCTCTGTGCCCTGTCCTGGGGAGAGTGGGGGACAGGGGATAATCTCGATACTCTCTTTTCTTTACTTAACACTTACGTCTTAAGAAAAAGGCCTCCAGTTAATTGCATTTCTTGAATGGTAATTCCCTTTTACAATTGTATACAAAAGACTGTTTTGAAGTCCTACTGCTTGATCATAATTTAGAGAGGCAAGACACTCTACCCGCATAGCTATTATAATTTGGATAACTGTGCTTAGACTTTTTAAGTGACTTCAGCCATGATGATAAACGATCATTTCCCTTCATAGGGGAAATCCTGCAAACATTTCAATAGCTAACTAATGACTTGTTATTGTTTGATTGTTCTTAATATGTGTACAACAGGAAACTGTGGTATTGATTTGCTCTTCTAGTCTATTCTGGTAAATTGGCTATCAAAGGTTCTTTACTTTGAATCAGTCAGTCTCTCTGTGTATCTTTCTCTGTCTCTGCCTCTTTGGGGCTCTCCTTCTTAATGCTATCTCTCTGTCTCTGTTTCTCTTGCATGTGTTGTCATCTACCTCTCACTGCCTCTTAATCCAGTTTTCTGAATACACCAGAAATTCACTGATATAAGCTGTCCTGGTCCCGGAAGGCTGTCAGAGAAAACCCACCTCATTTTTGAGCATCCATTTTAACTGACTTCTTCCTATCACTGCAATTATATGTCTCCGTCCCCGTAGACGTGTGCCATGTGGTTAACACCCTAAAGCAGTGGTTCTCTAAGTGTGGTCCCTGGACCAGTAGCATCAGCATCACTTAGGGATTGATTAGAAATGAAAATTATCAGGGATTATCTATAACTCCAGAGCTATATAGGACTGGGAATTCTGGAGAGGGCACCCAATGATCTGAGGTTTTAACAAGTCCTCCAGGTAATTCTGATGCTTGCTATTTGGACCACTGTGCTGAACGTCAGTTTGTTCACAATTAGCCCATTCTGGTAATTTAAGCTATGTCATATCTACGTCATGGGTGAAACCAGTTGACTTCAAGTCACAAAGCCACAGCTATGACAAGTGGTTTTAGTGATCCTGTGACCCTTCCCACCCTACCCCAGAATTTAGTCATTCTTATCTGAGGACTCTTAAAAAGAGTTTGGGGAGAAGAGCACCTAAAAGCACCTTTAAGCGAGACCGACCAAGCCCTAAGTGTAAGAGAAACTGGGGGGGAAATTCTATCAGAATCTGTTTTGAGATTGGATTCTACTAATTTTGCTGCTAATTCTGTAAGTTCTTCAGTAGCTCATGTGGCTTCTGTCTCCTCATTTGCAAATGGAATAAAGCCATCTAAGTCGTGGAGTCTTCATAAGAGATCAGATGATAGCTGAGGATATGCTTTTTAAATTATAAAGAGCTACACAAATATAAGAAGATACTATTAATATTATAATCACTTTTATCTTTAACAATAGCTTTAGAGTAATTATTAAGGATTTAGATAATGGACTACTGCTGACACCAAATGGCTTTTTCTTCTCTGTATGGTCCTGGGGAAATCAGGAATCTTTTTGGGAAAGAGTTTTGTCCTCTTTTTTCCCATTTTCTTTTTCTATCTGGGCTCTGGACTCACTGTATAAATAGCCCAGTGCATAATACCACCTGCTTGGAAGATGGCATGAAAGAGCAGCTCTCATTTTGTGCTCAATCACAGAACCAGTCCCTCACCCATATTTTAAGAAAGATAAGAGAGCTGCCAGGCGTAAGTGCCTTGTAAATATATTTCCTTTGCAGGATTACAGGACATGGAGAAACTGACAACCATAGATAGTCCTTTCTAGAATATGTCATCTTCCTGGGCTGGGAGTAATTGAGGGAGAAGTTTTGGGATGATAATGACACTAAGATCAAAGAATTATACATATGAGGAGGGGAACTCACAGCTCTCCCTTCAAGACTCATCTCCCTCCCCCCAGTAACCCACATAAGTTTTTCAGAGACTGAAATACTTCAAGAAGTACTGTCCAATAGAAAATAATGCCAGCCACATATGTCATTTAACTTTTTTCCGAGAGTTACATTAAACAGTATATTAAGAAAAGGTGAAATTAAATTTTAGAGTATATTTAACCCAGTATATCCAAATTATTATCATGTTAGTATTGGCACTCCACTCCAGTACTCTTGCCTGGAAAATCCTATGGATGGAGGAGCCTGGAAGGCTGCAGTCCATGGGGTCACTAAGGGTCGGACACGACTGAGCAACTTCACTTTCACTTTTCACTCTCATGCATTGGAGAAGGAAATGGCAACCCACTCCAGCATTCTTGCCTGAAGAATTCCAAGGACAGGAGAGCCTGGTGGGCTGCCGTCTATGGGGTCACACAGAGTCGGACACAACTGAAGTGACTTAGCAGCAGCAGCATTAAGCAGTGTAAACATTGGACTTCCCTGGTGGCTCAGATGGTAGAGAATCTGCCTGCAATGCAGGAGACCTAGATTTGATCCCTGGGTTGGGAAGATCCCCAGGAGAAGGAAATGGCAACCCACTCCAGTACTCTTGCCTGGAGAAGTCCATGGGCAGAAGAGCCTAGCAGGCTACAGTCCATGGAGTCACAAAGAGACAGACATAACTGAGCAACCGAACACTTCCTTTCCTACTTCCTAATGTAAATATTAATGCAGTGGTTTACATTCTCTTTATCATCCTAAGTCTTTGAAATCTCATACGTATTTTACCACGAAGGGCAATTCTCCATGAAGACTAGCCACATTTCAAGGGCTCAGCAGCCACGGGTGCTAAATGTAGTTACTGTACTGAACAACAGAGGTTTAGAAAATCTTAATTTTAAAACGCAAATTGGTAAAGCATCAGTGGTCTTACAGACAAGTTGAAACCCTTTCAGAGTATGTTTGAGCAGTCATGTCTGTGGCTTGTGTGCCCTTTTCTTTTCTCCCACATTGTTCTTCCCCTCCCTGGACACATTCAACACACACACTTGTGCTTGCTCTCTCTTGCACGTGCACTCTCTCTTACTCCATGGGGCATGCTTACCTGGCAAAGTTCGCGTCTTTCCCCTTTGAGACGCTGTTGTTTTTGTCTATGTGGCCGAGTGAGGCCCCCTCTGTTTCATCTTAACAGTAAAGAAAAGGTGCTGATTCAACCTGGATTATTGAATGCGCTGTATTCACACTAAACTGTGCTGCTGTGCTCTCCCAAAACAAAAGACTGAAAGTCTCCTTTTCACAGGCTTTCAATTCTTTTACTGATCTTTTCTCTGATCTCTTTAAGGCAAAAGAGAGAGAGAAGAATGAGAAAAGAAATTCTGAGGAATAATTAGAGCACCTTCTCACATCATCCCTGACCCTCAGAGGAACCACAGATGCTTCTTAGGGGGCAGACCTAGTCCTTCAGGCCTCCCAAACATAAAGTGTTCATGTTGTGAAAACAATAAAATTTTCTAGGGAGGCATGGTAAAATTAAAAGGTGATTAGAGCCAAGTTAGCTTAGAACCACTCAAAACCTTTAAATTTTAGTATGTGTCAATTTTACTAGAAAGTACATAAAAATACCTATGCTGCCTACGTAATGCTTTGGGGTTGGGGAAAAAGAATACTCAGCTTTTGATAAGTGAAATCTGTTTGGGGATGGATAATAACCATCTTGGGCAAGCCCCACAGCACCATTACATACCACTACCTGTTGCCCCCCAAGGCCCATGGCCAGGGAACATCTTCCTAAACGCCCCTGGCAGCTTGAGCCACTCTGGGCACATGTCCCGCCATCCTTGTGTGCCTGTGCCCATGTGGTGCTCCATCCAGGTCTGAAGGACTGAAGTCACTTCATTCGTGTCCGACTCTGTGCGACCCCATAGATGGCAGCCCACCAGGCTCCCCCATCCCTGGGGTTCTCCAGGCAAGAGTACTGGAGTGGGTTGCCATTTCCTTCTCCAATGCATGAAAGTGAAAAGTGAAAGTGAAGTCGCTCAGTCGTATCCGACTCTCAGTGACCCCATGGACTGCAGCCTACCAGGCTTCTCCGTCCATGG
>SJYA01001187.1:116748-158489 GCA_006410615.1 Neotragus moschatus
AGAAGAATGAGAAAAGAAATTCTGAGGAATAATTAGAGCACCTTCTCACATCATCCCTGACCCTCAGAGGAACCACAGATGCTTCTTAGGGGGCAGACCTAGTCCTTCAGGCCTCCCAAACATAAAGTGTTCATGTTGTGAAAACAATAAAATTTTCTAGGGAGGCATGGTAAAATTAAAAGGTGATTAGAGCCAAGTTAGCTTAGAACCACTCAAAACCTTTAAATTTTAGTATGTGTTAATTTTACTAGAAAGTACATAAAAATACCTATGCTGCCTACGTAATGCTTTTCGGTTGGGGAAAAAGAATACTCAGCTTTTGATAAGTGAAATCTGTTTGGGGATGGATAATAACCATCTTGGGCAAGCCCCACAGCACCATTACATACCACTACCTGTTGCCCCCCAAGGCCCATGGCCAGGGAACATCTTCCTAAACGCCCCTGGCAGCTTGAGCCAGTCTGGGCACATGTCCCGCCATCCTTGTGTGCCTGTGCCCATGTGGTGCTCCATCCAGGACTGAAGGACTGAAGTCGCTTCAGTCGTGTCCGACTCTGTGCAACCCCATAGATGGCAGCCCACCAGGCTCCCCCATCCCTGGGGTTCTCCAGGCAAGAGTACTGGAGTGGGTTGCCATTTCCTTCTCCAATGCATGAAAGTGAAAAGTGAAAGTGAAGTCGCTCAGTCGTATCCGACTCTCAGTGACCCCATGGACTGCAGCCTACCAGGCTTCTCCGTCCATGGTATTTTTCCAGGCAAGAGTACTGGAGTGGGGTGCCATTGCCTTTTCTGCCATCCAGGACAGTGCTGGCTAATGAAGCCCTGCTGATTTGTTACAACTGGATAAAATGTACGGTGCATCATGACTGTAAATATGCCTCTTCTCTTTCATAGCCTGTGAAGGCTGGAGGGCCATTACATCTTAACTGGGTAATTTTTTTTATATCTCCAAAGGCAGGGTTCATGCATCAAAGGTGCCTCAGAGCAGGGCCTCTGGTGCCAGCTGGCATTAAAATGTTGACCATTGCAAGAAGACCCAACACCTCATTCATGGACTGAGTCTTTGAGATCTTTAAAATAGTTTCCCTTCACTTGTTTTAAAACAGAGCTTTCGCTCTATTATGCCAACATGTTTGAAGAAGGAAATATTTACTTTAAAAGATCTTTTTTGTTCCCACCTCCTCTCTTATTTTTTTCTCTTCTGTTTTATGCATGCTGCACTTTTAGAGATTTCAACTTCAAAACCATGTGACAATATACCAAATGAATCTGTTCTAGTTCATTTTCAATTTGCAAAATTGCGTTTGAATGTAGATGTAAATATAAACACACACGCACAACTTTAAGCTCACAGGAGTCAATTCTTTGAGTCCATAAATTGCACCAATTAATTGTGCAATATGCTGCTGCCATTTGCAGAGGAACAATGAAACAAAATGAAGCAAGGTGGATTTCATTGAGAATAAAAACTCCAGTGCAAAAACGTAAAGGAAGGAGTCTTTGCCCAAAGCATTATGAACCAAACCAAAACAGAAGAAAAGGAATAAAGAAACTATTGCAAGGAGGAGAGAGAGGCAGACAGAGGCAGGAAATAGCAGCAGAGGCCGTTCCTACCACTACAGAATCTGTGCAGCAAATTGCTGTGCTTTAAGGAGAAGTAGCAATCAGCACCGATTGAAATATCCCTGAATGCAACTATAATGACATTCCTCTTCTCCCTCTCATGTCTGGCGTGAAAGGCCATCATCGGAAATGTGCACCATCGTGAAGGATATACTTTCTAAAGACAAGAAGACCCCTGACTATGATTCCAGACCAAGAGCCTTCTGTGTCTATGAGGCATGTACCCGGCGTCACACGGATCCAGTGCTTAGAAGGGATTCGGGCTTGATTAAACGTGCTGATGTCACTGTCTTAAACTTTCAGTTCTTAATAATTTTGAACAAATGCTTGTGCATTTTGATTTTCACTGGCCCCACAGATTCTTTCCTAGAAGGACAATATATAGCTATCTAGTTAGAGAATGTCCACTTGAAAAATACCTTCTCCACAGCTTCCCCAACTAGATAATCAGGAGCAGGGGAAATGAAAACAGCAAATAGAACACTGTCACATTTTATGAGACCATTCCTGCCCCTGTCCTAGTTGATTACCAAAAGAACTGTCAGAAAGCAGTCGGCAGCACTAGACCCCAGCTTTGCATCAGAGATCCACCAGGGCTGTTCCCAATGCCGCTATTGATTGGGTTGAATTACATGACACCCCATGTCATGTCGCATCAAACATGACTTGATATGACAAGACATAACATGACTTAGTGCCAAACAGAAGGAGAATTGGAGGAAAGCATCTTTTTATTTAAAATGCCAAGGAGGATGTGAGACAAACCTAGGAAAGCAGAAGTGATCATAATAAAATAATGCTGCTAAATTATACATGATAGTCTGTGCTTCTCTGGCCCTTTTCATCCATGGCTATCAAGGCCACACCGACCTGGTTAGGCCCTCTTGTCATTTCTTTGCAGGTCCTCATTGCAACCTACTTTGGTATGAGTGTGTTGTGGCTGAGTCTTTCTCATTGTTGTCAGAGGCTAATGTATGCTGAAGGCCATCAGAAGCTTCCTTACTGATTAGTAAATAAAAATAAATAAATAAAGGAATTGTATTTAGGAAACAGTTGACACTAGTGTCTAAGAATAAGGAGCAGGTAACTTTCTGTGGGAGGGTGGGGGTGGCATCGTATGCTGGGATTGTGTCACCTCGGATTTAAAGAGCACTGCATGCCACCACTATTTGTCAGTGTTCTGACAAATAAATGTGATTACATAAAGGGAGATGGGCATTGACAGTGGCCAGTTTTTCCAAGAACTTCTCAGTATTCCTGGGAGATCTGGTACCAGCATCTGCATGCTCAATGTTCAGTTTCCTCTCTATCAGGCTAGGGTGATCTTGAATCCTACTAACATCTATAGTAAGGAGAAAGTTTGAAAGAACTGTGAACCCCATCATCCTGTATTTCTAGCTGGGTTAGAAAGACTCTGGCCGGTAGGCCAGGAAAATGATCCCATGGAAGATGGTGATGGGATTTTCAGAGAGCTCAGGGTCTAGGGCTGTGTGCTGAGGGTGTTCTGTGATCAGACACCTTCCTGCCACACAAGGAAGAAGACTGAACCTAGCTCAGTACCTGCACTCCCTAGACCTGAGACCTCTCTGGTAGCCTGAGCTCACTCTCTGCACTCCATGGATCCTTGCAGCATAGACTAGTGTTACAATTGGAGGCTTCAGAACCCAATTCCCTGGCTTCAAATGCCAGCATGACCTTTCCTCAAATGATGTGATTTTGAATGAGTGATTTAATTCTTCTTTGTCTCAGGTTCATTATGTATAAAATAGGGATGAGGATGTAACTATTCATAGGGTTGTTGTCAAGATTCAGTAGAAAGAAATATATGTCAAGAACTTAGAAGGATTCATGTGTAAGCAGTTCATGAAAATGTATAACTCTTAGTTCCTCCCTTTCTGAACCAGAGTTGGATATTAAACATTGATCTTTCCAAATACAAAATCAAATGAGCAATATGGTCAATAGACTTTTTTCAATGCATTTTTTTATTGTGATAAAAGTCATAATATAAAATACTATGGTTAACCATAGTTAACAGTATAGTTCAGTGGCACTAAATACATTCACATTATTGTACACCTCTCACCATTATCCATCTCCTGAATTTTTCACCTTCCTAAACTGAAACTTGGTCCTCATTAAACACTAACTTCCCATTCTTCTTCCCCACTTCACCACTCCTGCCCCGACACCGCCCAGCCCGTTATCTACCAGTGTACTTTCTGCCTCTATGAATTTGATTATTCTATAATAGATAGCTTGCATACATGGAATCAAACAGTATTTGTCTGTACCTAATAGANCTGCTGTGCTCTCCCAAAACAAAAGACTGAAAGTCTCCTTTTCACAGGCTTTCAATTCTTTTACTGATCTTTTCTCTGATCTCTTTAAGGCAAAAGAGAGAGAGAAGAATGAGAAAAGAAATTCTGAGGAATAATTAGAGCACCTTCTCACATCATCCCTGACCCTCAGAGGAACCACAGATGCTTCTTAGGGGGCAGACCTAGTCCTTCAGGCCTCCCAAACATAAAGTGTTCATGTTGTGAAAACAATAAAATTTTCTAGGGAGGCATGGTAAAATTAAAAGGTGATTAGAGCCAAGTTAGCTTAGAACCACTCAAAACCTTTAAATTTTAGTATGTGTTAATTTTACTAGAAAGTACATAAAAATACCTATGCTGCCTACGTAATGCTTTTCGGTTGGGGAAAAAGAATACTCAGCTTTTGATAAGTGAAATCTGTTTGGGGATGGATAATAACCATCTTGGGCAAGCCCCACAGCACCATTACATACCACTACCTGTTGCCCCCCAAGGCCCATGGCCAGGGAACATCTTCCTAAACGCCCCTGGCAGCTTGAGCCAGTCTGGGCACATGTCCCGCCATCCTTGTGTGCCTGTGCCCATGTGGTGCTCCATCCAGGACTGAAGGACTGAAGTCGCTTCAGTCGTGTCCGACTCTGTGCAACCCCATAGATGGCAGCCCACCAGGCTCCCCCATCCCTGGGGTTCTCCAGGCAAGAGTACTGGAGTGGGTTGCCATTTCCTTCTCCAATGCATGAAAGTGAAAAGTGAAAGTGAAGTCGCTCAGTCGTATCCGACTCTCAGTGACCCCATGGACTGCAGCCTACCAGGCTTCTCCGTCCATGGTATTTTTCCAGGCAAGAGTACTGGAGTGGGGTGCCATTGCCTTTTCTGCCATCCAGGACAGTGCTGGCTAATGAAGCCCTGCTGATTTGTTACAACTGGATAAAATGTACGGTGCATCATGACTGTAAATATGCCTCTTCTCTTTCATAGCCTGTGAAGGCTGGAGGGCCATTACATCTTAACTGGGTAATTTTTTTTATATCTCCAAAGGCAGGGTTCATGCATCAAAGGTGCCTCAGAGCAGGGCCTCTGGTGCCAGCTGGCATTAACATGTTGACCATTGCAAGAAGACCCAACACCTCATTCATGGACTGAGTCTTTGAGATCTTTAAAATAGTTTCCCTTCACTTGTTTTAAAACAGAGCTTTCGCTCTATTATGCCAACATGTTTGAAGAAGGAAATATTTACTTTAAAAGATCTTTTTTGTTCCCACCTCCTCTCTTATTTTTTTCTCTCCTGTTTTATGCATGCTGCACTTTTAGAGATTTCAACTTCAAAACCATGTGACAATATACCAAATGAATCTGTTCTAGTTCATTTTCAATTTGCAAAATTGCGTTTGAATGTAGATGTAAATATAAACACACACGCACAACTTTAAGCTCACAGGAGTCAATTCTTTGAGTCCATAAATTGCACCAATTAATTGTGCAATATGCTGCTGCCATTTGCAGAGGAACAATGAAACAAAATGAAGCAAGGTGGATTTCATTGAGAATAAAAACTCCAGTGCAAAAACGTAAAGGAAGGAGTCTTTGCCCAAAGCATTATGAACCAAACCAAAACAGAAGAAAAGGAATAAAGAAACTATTGCAAGGAGGAGAGAGAGGCAGACAGAGGCAGGAAATAGCAGCAGAGGCCGTTCCTACCACTACAGAATCTGTGCAGCAAATTGCTGTGCTTTAAGGAGAAGTAGCAATCAGCACCGATTGAAATATCCCTGAATGCAACTATAATGACATTCCTCTTCTCCCTCTCATGTCTGGCGTGAAAGGCCATCATCGGAAATGTGCACCATCGTGAAGGATATACTTTCTAAAGACAAGAAGACCCCTGACTATGATTCCAGACCAAGAGCCTTCTGTGTCTATGAGGCATGTACCCGGCGTCACACGGATCCAGTGCTTAGAAGGGATTCGGGCTTGATTAAACGTGCTGATGTCACTGTCTTAAACTTTCAGTTCTTAATAATTTTGAACAAATGCTTGTGCATTTTGATTTTCACCGGCCCCACAGATTCTTTCCTAGAAGGACAATATATAGCTATCTAGTTAGAGAATGTCCACTTGAAAAATACCTTCTCCACAGCTTCCCCAACTAGATAATCAGGAGCAGGGGAAATGAAAACAGCAAATAGAACACTGTCACATTTTATGAGACCATTCCTGCCCCTGTCCTAGTTGATTACCAAAAGAACTGTCAGAAAGCAGTCGGCAGCACTAGACCCCAGCTTTGCATCAGAGATCCACCAGGGCTGTTCCCAATGCCGCTATTGATTGGGTTGAATTACATGACACCCCATGTCATGTCGCATCAAACATGACTTGATATGACAAGACATAACATGACTTAGTGCCAAACAGAAGGAGAATTGGAGGAAAGCATCTTTTTATTTAAAATGCCAAGGAGGATGTGAGACAAACCTAGGAAAGCAGAAGTGATCATAATAAAATAATGCTGCTAAATTATACATGATAGTCTGTGCTTCTCTGGCCCTTTTCATCCATGGCTATCAAGGCCACACCGACCTGGTTAGGCCCTCTTGTCATTTCTTTGCAGGTCCTCATTGCAACCTACTTTGGTATGAGTGTGTTGTGGCTGAGTCTTTCTCATTTAAAAGTCAGATAGGTCCAATCCTGGTAGGGAACTGTTTTAAAGAAAAAAAGTACAAAAAGCTTCACAGAGAATGTTAAGAAGATTGTTGTCAGAGGCTAATGTATGCTGAAGGCCATCAGAAGCTTCCTTACTGATTAGTAAATAAAAATAAATAAATAAAGGAATTGTATTTAGGAAACAGTTGACACTAGTGTCTAAGAATAAGGAGCAGGTAACTTTCGGTGGGAGGGTGGGGGTGGCATCGTATGCTGGGATTGTGTCACCTCGGATTTAAAGAGCACTGCGTGCCACCACTATTTGTCAGTGTTCTGACAAATAAATGTGATTACATAAAGGGAGATGGGCATTGACAGTGGCCAGTTTTTCCAAGAACTTCTCAGTATTCCTGGGAGATCTGGTACCAGCATCTGCATGCTCAATGTTCAGTTTCCTCTCTATCAGGCTAGGGTGATCTTGAATCCTACTAACATCTATAGTAAGGAGAAAGTTTGAAAGAACTGTGGACCCCATCATCCTGTATTTCTAGCTGGGTTAGAAAGACTCTGGCCGGTAGGCCAGGAAAATGATCCCATGGAAGATGGTGATGGGATTTTCAGAGAGCTCAGGGTCTAGGGCTGTGTGCTGAGGGTGTTCTGTGATCAGACACCTTCCTGCCACACAAGGAAGAAGACTGAACCTAGCTCAGTACCTGCACTCCCTAGACCTGAGACCTCTCTGGTAGCCTGAGCTCACTCTCTGCACTCCATGGATCCTTGCAGCATAGACTAGTGTTACAATTGGAGGCTTCAGAACCCAATTCCCTGGCTTCAAATGCCAGCATGACCTTTCCTCAAATGATGTAATTTTGAATGAGTGATTTAATTCTTCTTTGTCTCAGGTTCATTATGTATAAAATAGGGATGAGGATGTAACTATTCATAGGGTTGTTGTCAAGATTCAGTAGAAAGAAATATATGTCAAGAACTTAGAAGGATTCATGTGTAAGCAGTTCATGAAAATGTATAACTCTTAGTTCCTCCCTTTTTGAACCAGAGTTGGATATTAAACATTGATCTTTCCAAATACAAAATCAAATGAGCAATATGGTCAATAGACTTTTTTCAATGCATTTTTTATTGTGATAAAAGTCATAATATAAAATACTATGGTTAACCATAGTTAACAGTATAGTTCAGTGGCACTAAATACATTCACATTATTGTACACCTCTCACCATTATCCATCTCCTGAATTTTTCACCTTCCTAAACTGAAACTTGGTCCTCATTAAACACTAACTTCCCATTCTCCTTCCCCACTTCACCACTCCTGCCCCGACACCGCCCAGCCCGTTATCTACCAGTGTACTTTCTGCCTCTATGAATTTGATTATTCTATAATAGATAGCTTGCATACATGGAATCAAACAGTATTTGTCTGTACCTAATAGATATTGGAATGCATTTTTAAGATTAACTTAATATATGTCCTACAAAATGACTGTACCTCTTGTCCTTCCTCTGCTACACAACAGATTCTCATTAGTCATCTATTTTGCGCATAGTAGTGTACACACGTCAATCCCAACCTCCCAGTTTATTGCAATCCCCTCTTCCCCCGTCGGTGTCCACACATTTGTTCCCTATGTATGCGTCTCTATCTCTGCTTTGCAAATAGGTTTATCTGTACCTTTATCTAGATTCTACACATATGCATTAATATACAGTGTTTGTTTTCCTCTTTCTGACTTATGTCATTCTTTATGGCGGGTTCTAGGTACATCCACATCTCTGCAAATGACAGTCTTATTTTTATAAGGCAACATTTAGAGAATCTCCTCTTCCTGCCAATATTTTCTCTGTAGATATACTGGTTAGGTTTCCTGCCATCACTGGAAACTGGACATCTTATCAAGGCTTGGCCATTAGAAAGTCTAACCTTCTACTGGTGAACCAAAGTGACAAAATGTAAAATGGCCCCATGGACAGTGGACTGATTAGGAAATCTTGAATACAAAACTAGATTCATAGTCTGCTCTTGTCATATTCCAGTTTATCCTGCCTTTTGTCAAAATGTAGATGATTATTTTTTTCAAGTTCACACAGATTGTCTAAATGTTTCCAAGTTCTTTCTTCTCTTTTGGTTTTAACATACACACACACACACCCATTAGATCCATGAAGTTAAAGAAACAAACTAAGAAAGTAATTCAGTTCTTTCCACAGTGAATAAAGAATTGTGAAAGAGAACGAAATGGAATTTTAAACTCATATTAACTTCGGAATGCTCCCTTCTTTATGTTATCAATGACACCTCTATAATTTACAAGAAGAGAGGTAATGGAGAGTAAATACTTTTGACAATGGAGCTGAGAGAATATTAAAAGTTCTATTTCTAGCTGCCATGACTGTGGGAAAAAAAACACACCTTAGACTTCTGAAAGGTGGCCTTAGCTTATAGCATGCCATCTCATGTTTTGAAATGTATTGTCTCTGTGGCTTTCTAATGAAAGTGAAGAGAAGTGAGACTACTTGAACATTTTTTAATGAATTTAAAAATTAAACCCTGCTGGACTTCCTTGTCACATGAAGGTAGACATAGAGGTAATTTGTGAAGAGCAGAGAGGCCACATGATACTGGAGTCAGAAAAACTGTCCTTCTTGCCCATCATGGGCCTTTGGATGAAGAATTTCACTCCCCTAAGCCTCTCTTTATCCAGTTAAACATGAAAACTCTTGGCATTATTGTGAAGATTAGAAACAGCCCATACAGTGTGTAACACAAAATGCACAGTCCTGATGCCTGATCGACAGTGGGAGGCACTCAGTCAACATGCAGTTGTTGTTATTACTGCCACTACCACTACTATGGTTATTATTCTTATTTTGTCATCATTGTTTCTGTTGCCATTATTATATGCCTGTGCTGGTCACTCTGCAGCATCTTAGGTAACGTAGTTACCATCTTCAAGGGCTAGTAGTCTCAAATAAGATCAATAGAATAAGTATATGCAATGTATTAACAGTATCATTCTTTATCTGAAGTATTTCCATTAGGAAAGAGGGGAGGGGGAAGTCGAGAGCCTGCCTGGCACACGTGTTCACTTAAGCTAAGTGCTNAGCATCTTAGGTAACGTAGTTACCATCTTCAAGGGCTAGTAGTCTCAAATAAGATCAATAGAATAAGTATATGCAATGTATTAACAGTATCATTCTTTATCTGAAGTATTTCCATTAGGAAAGAGGGGAGGGGGAAGTCGAGAGCCTGCCTGGCACACGTGTTCACTTAAGCTAAGTGCTAATGCACAGACATTGGCAGGAGGCATGGTGGACCTGCCAACCTTGCGGGGTTTCTAAAAGGCATAGTTGGCATAAGGGGGATTCAGAGAGAGAAAGGATGCAAATAACCTTACAGCAGGCACCGTGGCTGCTCCTGGACACTTGGTTTATTTATAGTTCAAAGCTGATCTGAAAGGCACTAAGAAAATGACTTAATGGCACCTCCTCCGCCTGAAGCAGGGCTTGCTTCTTTACCTGGAGAGAGCTCTGGACAGAATCCCAGCCGGCCTAATAGCCAAGCCACACCAAGGGAGTGCCGCGAGAGGTCAGATGTTCATAGGAGGCTGGAGCCTCAGGCAGCCTGTGTGCCTTTGTTTGCTCTGCTCTGTGCTCTTCTTTCTCTTGCTGGGCTGTCAGGCTGCCTGTGCCTCTTGGGGGAAGCCCTTGTTTTATGAGCCATCTCTGAGAGATATTTGGAGAGGATCCAGAAAAGTGCAAACTGCAGTGACTGAAGGGTTGTACTGAGACCCATGAGGGAAGTCCAAAGAGGGTTAATTAGGTAGTCAGGAAGGGCTGAGGGTAGTGGAACAAAAGTCTTCAAATGCACCCAGTGTGTCGCACAGAGAATAAAAAGCAACTATGTGCTGCCTCTAAGGAGAACAGAACAAGACGCAAAATTCTAGACAAAGAAGCCCAAAACCAACCTTTTGGGTTCACAGCCCTACTGTGAGTTTCTTCCCAGCACCTTTGCTGCTAAGTTATCTATTTACTCATAAATGAAAAAGAAAAGAAAAGATCTCTCCTCACTAGGCCTCTGTGAGATGAAAGATGAGGTTCACCGAAGAGCCGGCCTGGTTCTAGGCCCATAGTACTCTCTAGAGCTCTCTTCTTCCAACCCCAAAGGGGATTTTTATCATCTTCACAGCAACCCTTGCCTTTATCCTATCCCAAGCAGAACCATGTTAGAATCTGGAAGGATAAATAAGATCATATGAAATAAGGTCACTCACTCATTAGATAAAGGAGCTGATCTGCTTTAATAGCAACTTTGACGCGCACCTGCTCTACTAATTTCTGTGTTTGTAGAAGCCAGAGTTGTCCAGTGGTGAGAATTCTCAGAGTCAGCTTGTCTCATGATGTCTCTGTATCCTAAGCAAGGAATACCAAACTGTCCCTAGAATGAGCTTAGCCAGACAGTAGTGAAACTAGACTCACTCAGGCTCTTAGACTAGAGGAGATCTGTCTGGCCTCTTCTAAACTGGGGGACAGAAAGAATGAAGGCTTTATTGTGTGTAGATTTTTTTGATGATGGCCATTCTGACCCATGTGAAGTGATACCTCATTGTAGTTTTGATTTGCATTTCTCTATGGGAAAAGAATCTAAAAAAGAGTGGAGATACACACACACACACACACACACACACACACACGACTAATTCATTTTGCTGTACATCTGAAAGTAGCACATTTTAAATCAACTATACNCCAGCGTTTCTTATTATGTACTCTGCATATAAATTAAATAAACAGGGGGACAATATACAGCCTTGAGTAACAGTGATTTTTCCACATTTTTATAATAATTTGTAGAATACAGAGAAAAAACTTTGAGGGCCAGCAAGTAAAAAAGAGCCACTAAAATTTAATAAAGATAAAAAGGATTATCCTTTGAGACTCCAAGTTCTGTATCTTACTTTGAGACATGGAAAGGTACTTGAAGAAATAATCAAACTATCAATTTGCCTTCTTCTATGAGAAAACAGGATCCTGAGTTGCAACCACAACAGCTTTGTGAACATCAGATTGTCCAGACCAACCTCATTTCCTCTGTGGTGGAGCAATATGCCAGGGTGATAAGGGGAAAGCAGTAGTTGTAATCAACCTGAACTTCAGCTAGAGCTTTGACTCTGATTTCATTTTATATGACATTCTTATTAACAAGTCAAGGAGACACAGGTGGGCCCCAAGACTGTACTCAAAAGTGAACCAAACTGAAAAGAAAGAAATAAGTGGGATTCTGCTGTGGTCAGTCTAATTAATATCTTTCCTAGTGGCCATTGTGAAGAAGGCAATGGCACCCCACTCCAGTACTCTTGCCTGGAAAATCTCATGGATGGAGGAGCCTGGTAGGCTGCAGTCCATGGGGTTGCGAAGAGTCGGACACTACTGAGCGACTTCACTTTCACTTTTCACTTTCATGCATTGGAGAAGGCAATGGCAACCCACTCTAGTGTTCTTGCCTGTAGAATCCCAGGGATAGGGGGATCCTGATGGGCTGCCATCTATGGGCTCGCACAGAGTTGGACACGACTGAAGCGAGTTAGCAGCAGCAGCAGTGGCCATTGAGGACATGAAAAACTTTTATTTCTTCCTTTGGAGGAGTTGCTAATATTACAGTTTGATGATGATGAGTGAGGGAAGTGTGCTTCTTTAAAAACAGTAGAAAAGGGCAGAGGTCAACAATGAGTGGTGAAGGTACTAGATGGAAAAAGACAGATGAGACCATGTGAATAAGCCAATAGCAGAGGTTATTATTCACATGAGTGTGAAAGTTGGCTGAATTCCTGAACTAAAATCATAACGCCACCTCCCATCATCGTCAGGCTTCACGACAGTTCAAGATGGGCTTAAAATTTTTGAGCTAGATCAGTTTGAGTTACTTGATAGTACTAGCAAATAGAAAAAATAATAGTTTTTTAAGGACAAAATTTTGCTTGTTCTTCATGTGTGCGAGAAGAAAAGGGTAGGAGTCTAGACACAATAAAAGTTAGATAGTGGCTGTAGGACTAGCTCAATGTATACATATATTAAGTAATTTGCTTGCAAGGATTCCAAGGGAGCTAACCATTCCAGAATCTACCATTCCAGATAGTGCCAGCTCTAACTGCTGAGTGATACCTGAATTTTTACCATTACCCTTTTCAGACAAGGGAACTAAAATGGACTGGTCCATTTCTATGAGTCAAACACCAAGCATGGCCTATCACATATACTACTTACAGAACCCTGCAAGAAGTCACCACCCTTTCACATGCAAAGAAGAAACTGAGGCTCCGAAAGGCTGGGTCACTCACCCAGAGACACACAGTCAATAGTGGAGACAGTGTTCAAAGGTAGGTTTTTCATCTTCAGAACCTACCTTCTCTCCATTTTATCACATTAAGAAGCCAGTTTTACAGCTATTTTCTTATACCTTGAGAAAGCTGGCATTTCCATTGGTGGCTAATTCTTCACACTTCAAGGAGGATATTTTTCAGAATCACCTCAGAACCTAGAGGGGGAAAAGTGTATAATAAAAAAGGTCAGAGCAGACCAATTAGGAGTGAAAGGGCACATCTCCAAATGTTAAGATAAGATGCAATTCAGGAAATTGAGAACATCAAAGACAAACTTCTGAGGCATATGTCTTGGCTAAGCACCAATGGCTCGTCACAGTAGACAGAATAAGAGAAAGTAGTATAAATTCCAGCAGTAGGGAAAATCAAGAGGGTGCCTGCCCACCCCTGCCACACACACAGACACTCACACACACCACACCACACACACACACACACACACACACACACACACACACAGAGGTTAAACTTATAGTTGCCTTAACATAAACTAAACCTTAGATATCCCCCATTGTCACTTCCTCACTTTAAAGACAGACTGGTACAGAGTGATGCATTCCTGTGTGCAGAGACTTATAGCTATCTGTAGGTAAAAGTACACTCAGTCCTAGGTCTTCTAGCTTGCAGCAGTCAAGTCTCCATTCCTGGGGTTACCGGTTTTTTCATAGTTTAGTTTCATAATTTAGGTTCATATCTGTCTAAAGTGATGAATTCAATCCAAGTACTTTCCTTTGGGACCTTCTAGCTCTTTTAGTTTATGAATTGTTTTCTAGCTTAAAATATAAGATAAAAATAGAAACCAGAAAGCAATTATAGAGGATATTTGCTATTTTTGATTTTCCAAATTCCATTTATCCCTGCTTCTCACTGGTAACAGCAGGGTGACTTGATTTGGGCATTGCATCCTTCCCCTTCAAGGCAAAGTAGAGGAGTTTAATTGAAAAATGACCCCTTTGATGATGGCTGATATTTTCACTTGTGAGGATGTGACCCACTGTGGAAAAATGAGGTGTGATGAGGCATTGGCTAGGGGTTTCCAGAAGAGAAGCTTCCACATACTTTAGGGAGAGCTACAAGAAGAGGTGCCATTCTTTCTTTGAATGGCATGGAGTTGTGATGTGAGTTTAGAATACTAGTATGGCTATTTCTCTTTCTGTATTGGGATTCCAGCCCATCAAATGTACAAAGAAGGACAAAATACATTAAGGTAAACCTTGGGGAAACAGGCCTGATGGCACCAAGAATCTTAGCATCAAGTTGTACCAGAAGGCATAATATATACTTGACCATTAAGTTCCATTTTAAATTTGTCGGTATGGATTACTTTTTTTGTCACTAACAACCTAAATATCTCAACAAGATTTAGCTATATTTTTTGTATCAATGAAAATTAACCCACAATGTGGTTGACTGGTTGAACCCAACTGCAGGTTCACAAGGCAGTGTAATCAATAAGTACATCCCAGACTGTCTGTGCACAGGGAAACATGGAGAGTGTTAGTGTTAATACAGGGACTAATTCTCCAGAGAGCATTAAATCTAGTTAGGAAAGAGGAATAAACTAGTGGGATAAACTAAAGGAAGATGGGCCAGGCAATACTACATATTCCCAAGGCCTTGATACAGAACAAAAGATACAGGTTTGGAGGGGTTTTGAGAAGGGTAGGGTCCCTTTGCCTGGGGTTATTAGAGATGCTCTGGGCAGGAGGTGAGATTTGAGCTGGCTCTTAAAGTAGAAAGTGTGTAGCAGTAATGGTACTGATATCCACTTGTATTTTATCTACTGTCTCTGAAAACCATACAGGAGTCCCTGAGATGCTAGGGTTTGATACTTTCAAGGGGAAACATTCCCCGTTCTAAGGGTTTCTACATGGAGGCCCTTCATCTAGAGCAATGTTCTCAAAGTGAGGTTTCTGGATCAGCTGCATCGCCATCATCTGGGACTCAGAAGAAATGTAAATGTTCGGGTACCAACCCAGATCTACTGGTTCAGAAGTTTAGGGCATGGGTCTAGCAATTTCTGTTTTCACAATCCCTCCAGGTAAATCTGATCTATTCCCAAGTTTGAGAAACACTGATCTCAAGTGGTTCTTCAAATGTTATTAACTGAGTGTTCATGAACTTGGATGAGAAAAAAGAATGAAGAATTTCATGTTTATTTTCACTAATTTCTAACCAAAATTGGCATTTCCTTCCATTATGGGGGCTTCCCAAATGGCACTTCTTGCCAATGCAGAAGATAGCTATAAGGGACACAAGATCAGTCTCTGGGTTAGGAAGGTCTCCTGGAGAAGGGCATGGCAACACATCCCAGTCTTCTTACCTGGAAAATCCCATAGACAGAGGAGCCTGGAGGGCTGCAGCCAACAGAGTTGCAAAGAGTTGAACACGACTGAAGAGACTTAGCACTCCATTAGAGACAAACCAGAGTGGTATTTAACATTTATTTCCATCTCCAAAAGAAATCAGAGGTATTTTCATGCCTCATGTCAGTGGTTGCAGATATCTCAAACTGTCACTGACACTCATTGCTACTTTGAAATACAGTAATTATTAGGCCCGTGCTGGATCTTATCATTAACATGTTAATAAGGAAACACATATCATTATATCTCCAATTTTAAAAAATATTTTGATAACTGCATTTTAATATAATTGATTTCCCTAGCAAGTCTATGCATTTTATTTTACATATTTAAACAATAATCTTAGGGAGAGGATCCAAGTCCTTCACTGGACCACTGAAAGGAAGCCTGGCATGAAAAGTATTAATTCCTGACCTAGGGGTAAAGCTGGGGTGTCTTCATCACCCTTTATTCAGTGCTCCCAGCAGAAGGAGGGGGCCCATCTGAGTGGTGAGAGGTGTGGAAGCTGCAGGGAAAGGTTTACTCCAGCCTTTCCCCTTCTCTCTTGCTGTACTTGCCTCTGCACAGAGCCCACATGCCCCACCTGCTCTCACCCATGCATTCAGGGCTCCACAGTGGCCCAGCTCCGCCCTTGGCTAGTGAGTATATTTGTCTGACTCAGAGCTGAAATGCCAGGAAGCCCACGTGGACACTGACCCGATGCCACTTANTGTACTTGCCTCTGCACAGAGCCCACATGCCCCACCTGCTCTCACCCATGCATTCAGGGCTCCACAGTGGCCCAGCTCCGCCCTTGGCTAGTGAGCATATTTGTCTGACTCAGAGCTGAAATGCCAGGAAGCCCACGTGGACACTGACCCGATGCCACTTAACTCTGATCCAGCTGTTACCATTCGCAGAGCTAATATTTTCATCTTCAGCTGTCTGTTTCTTAATTGGTTCCAAACATAGGCAGGGAGGAAAAACATCATTTATTGGCCTTCTAAAACTTCACCAGTCTATGCATCTATCTCCTTCTCTCTCCCGTTTTTTGTTTGTTTGTTTGTTTGTTTGCTTTTCTTCTGGGAATATGCTCATGAGAAGGAGACGTTGTGGGAAAGCAGGCAGCCCCTTCTCCACCCAGGAGGTTTCTTAATGCTTTCTTAAGTAGCATTGGTACCAGATGCCAGACAGAAGATGCTGTGATGTGCTTCCTTCTCAAGTGTCCTAGAATCAGAGCTGTAAATTAGTTGGGTCGTTGCCTTTTAAAAGAGGAGGAAAATATGAAGTGATAGTAGTCAAGGTCATTGTCGTGCATCCAATGAAATCTGAACCACCTGTAAAGATTCTTTCTAACAGCTCTACGGACAGACACTGGCTGACTTTCTTGATCTACAGATTAGACTTTTTCCCTACATAACTCTTCATCCTGTTTGTCACTTTTAACTCCTTAGATAAAACATAGTTAACCTTGTTACATGTTAAAACAGAGCAATGTGGTTAAAACATTTAGCTCTGCAATATGCAAGGTTGTAAAGCCAACCAAAATGTTATCTCTGGAATTTGAAGAAAGGCCCCCCAATCAGCCAAGTTTCATACAGACATGTACTACTTGTAGGAACACTTACTATAAATATAGCCCCCTATTGGTGACTGTCCTTGTACAGTTCACAGTAACACCATGAGATGGAATTACCATGATCCATCTGTTACAGATGAGGCCACTGAGGTTTANATCTCTGGAATTTGAAGAAAGGCCCCCCAATCAGCCAAGTTTCATACAGACAAGTACTACTTGTAGGAACACTTACTATAAATATAGCCCCCTATTGGTGACTGTCCTTGTACAGTTCACAGTAACACCATGAGATGGAATTACCATGATCCATCTGTTACAGATGAGGCCACTGAGGTTTAAGGGAGATAAGGTAACTCTCCCAAAGTAACTGAGAGTAGCAGGGCTAGGATTCAAATCCTGACCTGGACATCAGAAAGCCCAGATTTTTAGCTCTTCTCAGATATATCAGTCTCTTCTGTGCAGCTCTAACACACCATCTCTCTCCCAAGAATCTTGTAGCTTCAGTTCCAAACTCATGAATATTTAGAGTGCTTGACTCATATTTTCACAATTTATCTAATTTAACAGCCATGTTACATGAGTCATATTATCACATCACATATATATATATAAGCAAATCAAGACTTAGGAAATGGAAGACATTTGAGGTCAAACCATATAGCTCCTACTAAAGTACCAGAGCTGACATATAAGCTCCAGTCTTAAACTAAGTCCAGATTTTTATAAATTCTGGTAAATAATAAATTTTACTGACAAGGATTCTTTATCCTCAGAATCTCAGCCCAGCAAATTCTATCTGAGGTAGCTGGTGGGGCACATAAAATGATACAGCCTTGGAATTTCCCTGGCAATCCAGTAGTTAGGACTTCCTCTTCCAGTGCAGGGGGTGCAGGTTCAGTCCCTGGTTGGAGAGCTAAGATCCCACGTGCCTCCTGGCCAAAAAACATGAAACAGAAACAACATTGTAACAAATTCAATAAAGACTTTTATAAAATGGCCCATGTCAAAAAAAAAAGAAAAAAAACTTAAAAAAAAAAAAGATACAGCCTCATAGAGCATCAATGCTTTGGGACACTAGTGTTTCTTGTACTTCTCATCTACCTGCATTTCTGATAGGAATATTCATTTGTTGTCTCCAAATCCTAGCAAAAGCTTCTGATTCCTATTTCAGACAGAATAAGAAAACTTTACATAACATAGCAATAGCATTTCCGCCCATGGCATATAGCCCTTTTGGAATTTTGATTGGAAGGACTGATAAAATTGTCAAATCTTTCAGTTCTGATGAAAAGTGAAGGCGAGGAGCGTAGACTCTGAACAGAGCAGCTTTGACGTTTGTCAGCTCATTAGCAGGAATCTTCAAACACACCTCCAGCTCTTGGTGGTCAGTCATGCTCAGGGTTTACACAATGTGACTGGCCCTATGGGCAGAGAAACAACCTTATCCTCACCACTCCCCTCACCCTTTTACAAAATGATTGCGTAAAGAGATTGGGATATAAGGTCAAAATTGAGCTTACCAGGCAGAAAATGGCCCATGATTGACTTGTTTACTTGATGGGTAATAACTGCTCTTTTGAGCAACAGTTGTTTCTGCCATCCTTTGCGTGGAGGTAGTTGACATAATTGTGCTAAGCAGTGTGAAAGGGAAACCTGCTTCAAGGCTACTATGATAATGAGTATTGTCTGGGAGACTGAAGAAAAGGTGATTAATAATATAAATTTTCATGTTTTTTTGTTGTTGTTCAGCTAAAAATAAAAGTCTCATTAAACAGTTTTAAGTGAGTTATATTTCTCCATTTCTCTCGCAATTAATTTTTGTGCAGCCCAACTGCTATTTGCAATTTGATGCCTTTGCATGGAGCAGGGCAGCATGAATTGCTTGAGGACCGGCAGAGGGCAATGCTGAGCTGAAGCTGGTGCTAGAACCTTGCTTCTGGCTGTAAAATTGTGCTTGTTATTAAATGAAATCTTAAGGCTAACTTAGCCACAGAGGAAATTAAGCTGTTAATTATGTGTGTCTAAACCACTAAAAATGGGTCCAGTTGTTGCTCAAGATTTCAGAAACACCCACCTCTTCTCCTTGGTTTTAAAATATGTAATTATGTCTGGAAATAGTACCTGTTAATGATTTTATACAATTAAAAGAAATATTTTAAGAGTTGTCTATTCTCATAGCCTGTTGCTTTCCAAATAAGCAAAAGATTTGTAGAGCTGCTTAATTAATGGATTTTTGTTTGTTTATTTTTCCAAATCATCTATGTCAATGTCTTTATAAAATCTGAGTCATCCTTGTTCATGCCACATATAACAGTGTTCTAAGGATTCAGGCAGGATGACCACATTATTTTTATAGCACTTTCTTCAAAAACAGGTTTCTTCAGAGGAAAACTTTCAAAGATTTGGCAGATTTGGAGAGAAGCAATTCTGATTTGGGATAGAAAAGGAGTGATGATTTCACAAATGTTCATATGCATTTAGAAACATGAATTTATTGTGAATTTATCCTCATGACAAGGAAATAAAAAACGTATCTCAAAGTAAGTCAGGAGCCAGTAACTGGCCAATATTATTTTAGGTTCTTCCTGCTGTGTCAGGCAGCCTGTAGCTGTCCATAGATGATCAGATAAGCAAAAGAAAAAGAAATTTAATACCAGATTTCAACAAAAATGAGAATGCAAGTTAATAGTAAATGTCTGTGTTACAGTGAATAACTTGAATGATTTGCATGGCTCTTCAGTTTGCAAATAATGTTTTAGTTAGATCTCTTGTAGTTTCTGTAGCTCAACAGCATCACCTAGGAGTTTGTTAGATATGCCGAATCTCAATCTACTAAGTCAGAATCTACATGTTAACAAGGGGGCAGGAGACTGGATTGCGCCATCGACTTTGAGAACTACAGTTTAGGTCTTATCTCTGGTAATTTGCTTGCTCTGAAAAAGGCATCCTTCCGGCTTCCAGTTTAGAGAAAATTCATAAAGCCTGCTGCTGCTGCTGCTAAGTCACTTCAGTGGTGTCCAACTCTGTGCAACCCCATAGACGGCAGCCCACCAGGCTCCCCTGTCCCTGGGATTCTCCAGGCAAGAACACTGGAGTGGGTTGCCATTTCCTTCTCCAATGCATGAAAGTGAAGAGTGAAAGTAAAGTTGCTCAGTCGTGTCCGACTCTTAGCGACCCCATGGACTGCAGCCTACCAGGCTCCTCCGTCCATGGGGTTTTCCAGGCAAGAGTACTGAAATGGGGTGCCATTGCCTTCTCCTCATAAAGCCTAGCAAAGTCTTATTTAGAATGAATTAAAAGAAGTTTTGTGATTGTAGTCTTTTTCCCCTTTGTAAATAATAATAATAAAGCCTTTTGAAATCTTTAATGATGCTTTTTCCCCCCCAGCTGGTTTTAACTGGACCTCAAATATTACCAGTCATGACCCAGAGTCCTGAAAGAGTTAACGTACAGAGAACATGGTGTTTGCATATTCCTGTTTAGTATTTTTGGTCTTGCTGAAGATTATGAAAGGTAGGTTTGCCATTTGTTGCATTGACTTGGCTCTCCAGCTGGTTCTATGCTTTTCATGGGTGTCATGAAGGGATGAAAATGACCCATTCCACTTATCCATCAAGAGCTATGAACCAGAAACTTTTTCTTCCTTCCTCAAGCAAGAAGGGCAAGAAGAGCTAAGTCAGCCAATCAGAATAATGAGTCTGTCCAGCTTGGAAAAGGGGGATTAATCTAAATCAAATACTTCTCCCACTGGTAATTTTAACTAATTCCCTCAAGAAAGTGCAAGAAATTAGTGAAGGTTCCATAGTCATGCAAGTGTTCTGGTACAGAAAGTGAAGTTGCTCAGTCGTGTCCAACTCTTTNGAACCAGAAACTTTTTCTTCCTTCCTCAAGCAAGAAGGGCAAGAAGAGCTAAGTCAGCCAATCAGAATAATGAGTCTGTCCAGCTTGGAAAAGGGGGATTAATCTAAATCAAATACTTCTCCCACTGGTAATTTTAACTAATTCCCTCAAGAAAGTGCAAGAAATTAGTGAAGGTTCCATAGTCATGCAAGTGTTCTGGTACAGAAAGTGAAGTTGCTCAGTCGTGTCCAACTCTTTGGGATCCCATGGAGTGTAGCCTACCAGGCTCCTCTGTCCATGGGATTTTCCAGGCAAGAGTACTGGAATAGGTTGCCATTTCCTTCTCCAGGGGATCTTCCTGACCCAGGGATCAAACCCCAGTCTACTGCATTGCAGTCAGACGCTTTACCATCTAAACCACCTAGGAAGCCACAGTTCTGGTACAGTGAGACATGTAATACCTTTTAACCTTGTTAATATCCTATCCTGCTGGCTTCTACAACTGAATCAAAGAATGGCTAAGACTCTTCAACCTAGCATTACAAAGAAATCCAGCCTTCAAGGAGGAAGACCAAAAAGTCTTGAGACACACTGTGAATGGCGAGAGCTCTGACTGCCTTGATTAAATCGCTCCCCGCATTGTCTTTCTGTCTCTGTCGCAGCAATCACGGGAGAATCTAAGCTGCCAGCCTGTTCTGTGGGATATTCAAACTGACGTTTAGAGAGGTTTTCTTCCTCCTGCAAGATGCATATGCTTTTTGGTGTGTGATTTGCAGGGACCAGGCAGATGAGGGCTCAGAGGACAGCTCAGGTGTGCCATGGCTCCTGAGGCGGGGAGAGCCTCTCTGTTCTGAGGCTGTCTCTTCCTTCTGCAAGCCTGTCTAAACACTTGAGGTCTGTTCAACAGGAAGGGCTCCCTGGATAACATTGCAGTGCTTCTCAGATGGGCTTTCTCCTCCCCTTTCAACAAAAGGAAAGTCCTTTCTTAACGATGGCCCACCTTTCTTGGTTTGTCAAACAGAAGCTACAGTAGAAACAGACTAGATTTTATTGGACTTTGTAGGCACTGACCTAGGTCTCGTCCCTGAAATTCTCCACAAACTTTTTTTAGCAGGAATAAATAGTCAAAAGTTAGCAAGAGAAAAGTGCCTCTGCACCCAGAGCAAGGTGTTTATCCATGAGACTTTGGCAATTTTGTTGGTTAGTTTTTCTTTGTTTGCTTAATGTCAGGTTTATTGATGTGTAAGTTACCCGGAATAAAATTCATTCTTTTTATGTAGTTCTATTAGTTTTGACCAGTGAAACCACAATCAATATGTAAAACATTTTGGTTAGCCCCAATCTCTCTGGAACCCCTTTTACAGTCACCCTCCACCCCAATTCCTGGCAATCTCTGATATATTTTCTGTCCCTGTAATGTTGTCTTTAGTCCTGAAAGATTTAACTAAGCTTTTAAAAAAATAGATCTTTTCTCATCAGTTCAGTTCAGTTCAGTCGCTCAGTTGTGTCCGACTCTTTGCAACCCCATGAATTGCAGCACGCCAGGCCTCCCTGTCCATCACCAACTCCTGGAGTTCACTCAGACTCACGTCCATCGAGTCAGTGATGCCTTCTAGCCATCGCATCCTGTGTCATCCCCTTCTCCTCCTGCCCCCAATCCCTCCCAGCATCAGAGTCTTTTCCAATGAGTCAACTCTTCACATGAGGTGGGCAAAGTACTGGAGCTTCAGCTTTAGCATCATTCCTTCCAAAGAAATCCCAGGGCTGATTTCCTTCAGAATGGACTGGTGAGATCTCCTTGCAGTCCAAGGGACTCTCAACAGTCTTCTCCAACACCACAGTTCAAAAGCATCAATTCTTCAGCACTCAGCCTTCTTCACAGTCCAACTCTCACATCCATACATGACCACTGGAAAAACCATAGCCTTGACTAGACGGACCTTAGTCGGCAAAGTAATGTCTCTGCTTTTGAATATGAGCTAACAAATAGGCCCAATTAGTACAATAATCTATAATTTAAAAAATAGGTCTGGAGTCAGATAAATACAGGTTTCAATCCTGACTCTGCCCCTTCGCTCACACTGATTTAGAGTATATTACTTAGTTAAGTCAAGCCTCAGTTTTCTTATCTATTAAATGTACTAATAATCAGTAACATTTATTAAATACCACATTACTTGCTGAGACTTGTTTTAAATCGCTGTGAAATGCTACCCTATTGATGTGATAGCTAATTTCTTTTCTTTCCTATTATTGTTTTTTTCTATTTAATCTTATTACCCATATTAGAGGATTGTAATGGTGGTTTAGTTCCTAAGTCTTATCCGACTCTTGCAACCCCATGGACTGTAACCTACCAGGCTCCTCTGTCCATAGGATTTCCCAGGCAAGAATACTGGAGTGGGTTGCCATTTCCATCTCCAGGGGAACTTCCTGACTGAGGGATCAAACCTAGGTCTCCTGCATTGCAAGCTAGGAATCCTAAATTACACGTTTTATCCTCCACAATGCCTATCAGAAGACGTATCTGTTTTGACTACTATAACAACACACCACAGACTGAATGGCTTATAAACAACAGAAATGTATTTCTCACAGTTCTGGAGCATGAAAAGTCCAAGGTCAAGCTACATTCCATGCGTGGTGAGAGCCCACTTTCTGATTCATAGACTGCTATCTTCTTGCTGTAACCTCATATGCCAGAAAGGTGAGGGATTTCTTTCATAACGACACTAAATTCCACTTATGAGGGCAGAACACTATCAAAGGCCCCCAAAACAATATATTAAGGTGTCAGGCGTCAACACTGGGGAGCTCATGAGCATTCAGTCTATAGCAGTATATAACAGCTACGTGAAACACAGAAATCACATCAAATAATATTGAACATTACACTGAAAAATTCATGCATTCACATTGTATTATTTCAATATATAGAAGTATTCACAAATGATTGTATTATTGATACATGCTTTTAAAATTTACATAAAAGTATAATTTTAGATCTTTTTTCAACTTTTCCCCCCTACTTATGGTTTTTAAGACTCATCCATTATTTAATTACTAAATAGCATTACGTTACATGAATAGACAAGTCTGTTTTTCCATTCTGGTGTCCAGAATGGTGTCTCCAACAGTTTTGGTGTCTCCATGTTTTGACTGTGCAAATGTACAAGCATTTGAATATCACCTAGTTAAAAAGTGGTTTTCCTTTGCGGAGAGGACAGAGAGAAGAAAAGGAGGCAAATAGGGAGCTTTAGATGTAGCTGTAATATATTTTTTCTTTAAGAAAAGAAAAGAAATGAAATAGCACCCTGGAGCAACAGAGGCAGCAAATGTTAATATTCATCTGTTAATTCAGGGTGATGAGTTCATGAGAGGTCATTATTTCTGGTGTTTTCTGTATTTTAACTTATTATATGATTAAAAGGGAAATTAAATATAAAAAAAAAAAGAGAAAAATCAATGAGCATGGTTCTATCCTGGAATAATGGCACTCTTGGGTGTTTCATAAATAACAAAATTTCTTCCATGACCAATGTAAGGTATTTGTGACATATCCTAATTAGTTTGATAACATAATGTCAAGACTCAAACTTCACCCTGATAAGGCTTTCATGAGTGATAACGGCTCTAAAATATTTTTCTGTACGGATCTAACTGTTTTTTTTCCCCCCCCCCTGCTGTTCTTCTTTTGGCTGTTTTGGTTGGAAGTAAAGAGTTTTAGGCACTAAGAAACAGGCACAGAGCCCCTTTAAAAATAACCAGATGAAGTTTGTACGTTAAAGAGAAAAGGGTTATGGGGATTCTTATAATTCATGTCATCAAACTCTGCTGTTAGCAGGAGTTGGCTAATACAAGGCGCCCAGGGAATAAGCAAGCTTTGCCTTCATTTTACTCATCTTTTACAAAATAAAAGGAACTTGGCTTTGGACAGGAAATAGCTAAGCTTTGGAAATAGTTGTGAGGCTTATCCCATTCTTTCATTTTAATGACTTTCCCTGGTATTTAATCCCATCTTCCCCTTCTTCTGTGACTATACTTATTAGCATGCTCTTTGGATAGCTAAGAAAACCAACAAAGCTATCAAAATACAGCTCCCACCAAGTTCCCCTTGTTAAGGTGGCTAGTGAGCATGTTTCCCTGCCCCCTTGTGGCTTGATTACAGAATTCCTGCTGCGGTGACTCCCACGGCTCATTACCCTGACTCTGAAAATGCTGAGGTATGGAAAGTCCAAGCCTCAGCTCTGCCCTTGGCCGAAGAATAGATGACCACCATTAGTGACTTTGATCTTCATGATAGCATTTGCCTCTTAAGGCACTGTGGGTTCCAAAATATTCCTGCTGTCAGATGGCCTGAGGTGGCTTGAACTTCAAGCCCAGAAGATCCAAGATCTCATTTTCCATATGGAAAGTCTGAATCTTCAAAATAGGTCATGAGCTGGACCCACAAGCACTTGAGAAAAGTCATGGCTTCAGAGGGAGATTCTTCTTTTTGAGACTGTGATGTGATCTCCAGGACCAACCCTGCTTGTCAGAACCAACAGATATTCATTTCTCAACAATTGAAGAGGCTACATTTTATCAAAGAAGATCTATTAGATGGAATTTTGAGCTGAGTGTGATGTGTAATGCCACAGAATGAGATGCAGCTTACTATTAAGATATAAGGGGCTAGGTTTAATAATAAGCAGACCAAAGAAAGATTTCATGGCTGGGCTATCATGAGAAATCTTTAAAGTAGGGCATAGATGAGAGCAGTTCAGAGCAATAATTAGTTTTTCTCAAACTATGACAGTCCTGAAGTCCATCATGTATGATCATCACTCAGTTTAGTCCCTCAAGGTGTACACTTCCAAAATTTGTATTTACCAAGAATGGGCTGAAATGCAGTCACTGCCCTACTATTTAAAAAAAAAAAAAAAACACAAACATATATATATATATATATATGGTCATTTCCATTTCACAGACAGGAAAACTAACTCACCAGTGAATTAAAAATGTCTGTTACAGATTTCACAGTAGACCAGTAGCAGAACACAAAGGTATATCACGCCTTAGATAAGAATTCTTATCTCTAGAGCAGACTTTCTCTCTGTAACAGTAATGAACTGCTTCACTGCTTCCTAATGCACCACATGCCTTCATCAACTTGTCCTTCTAGGCTGCTTGAGGCACCAGGTCACTGTGTCACAATGCACTGTCAGATGTCACAGTAACATCAGATGGGTGATGACAACAGGGGTGCAAGCCAAGGGGTCTGGACATATCAACACTTCTGTCGGGCAGCATGTAGATCATGCTGTTTTCTGTATCGGTATTCACAAATGGTGCTTGAGGATAACAGAGAAGCTGAAAAATAAAAATGAATCTCTGCCCCCTGGCAAAATGGTTTATCATCTGCTTGCTAGCCTCAACTTTTCATCAGGTTCTCATATTTGATTTACAGTTTGAAAACTGTAAAGCCAGGATAAAGCTACATTTACGCTAATATTATAATTGTGCAGATAATTTTGCATAATAATTATGGCTCTTGCCTTCCACTCTATGGGAGTACAAATGGCCAGATTTGTAATACATTGTATCTTGAAAAAAGTGAAAGTGTTAGTCAGCTCAGTCATGTCTGACTCTTTGTAACCCAATGGACTGTAGCCCACTAGGCTCCTTTGTCCATAAGATTNATATTATAATTGTGCAGATAATTTTGCATAATAATTATGGCTCTTGTCTTCCACTCTATGGGAGTACAAATGGCCAGATTTGTAATACATTGTATCTTGAAAAAAGTGAAAGTGTTAGTCAGCTCAGTCATGTCTGACTCTTTGTAACCCAATGGACTGTAGCCCACTAGGCTCCTTTGTCCATGAGATTCTCCAGGCAAAAATACTGGAGTGGGTTGGCATGCCCTCTCATGTGTGTGTATAATTCACACACACACATATAAATTATGTATACAGAATATATTTAATTATATATGTATATATCCTATTATTTTAATCCAGAGAGAAGTAAACACTAAGATGTAAAACAAGAGCTATTTTTTCATTCTTCAAACTGAAATAGATTTTCCTCATGAAGTTGATGATAGAATATATAGGTCTGTCAGTTAACTCAGATATAGATCCTATGCATTCTCCATCTTTTGTTTGGTTTTTCTCATTCCTTCTGTTTCACCACCTTGCTACTTCTCCATCTACTGGTGCCCTCATTCTGTACACAGTTCATGCCCCATTCTGCTGCAAGGCTTCACTGAGTCTAGATGCCTTTTTTCATTATAAATTAGGGATATCCCATCATGACTTTGATTTAGGGTTTCTGAAAATATGTTTCTGCTGTCCACCTTATTGTACTGAATCATCTAGAATGCTGACTGAAATATTCGTCAATGGTACCTACCCCAGACCTACTGAAGCAGAACTGTTTGTACCAGCATCATTATCTTCCATTGTTATGCATATTTAAATTTGAATTTCATTGTCTTAGAGCAGTGACTTTTAGTAGGGATGTTTACAGTCTGGGGACATTTCTTAAAAATGCAGGTATAGCCACTATAGAATTGGCATCTCTTCCATTAGGTTTGATGGTGATGGTAATGACCATTAGAATTTAAATTGTCCCACCACATTCTAGTCTGGAAATAATGCTGTTATAATATCTGAGGAGTATCTCCACCACAAGGACTGAAAATCACCTCTAGGAAAATCATTATTAGTGAAGGGAGATTTCCTTTCCTAGGAATGGACTGAAGTGTGAATATGTTGAGAACAATTGCCCTTGAGTTTTGTGATGCTCCTCAAAGCAAGTAGTTGGAAGAAAAAAAATAACACTACACATCTGATTGATTTTTATATTATAAAAGATTTAATTGTATGTGATAACACAGAAGCTAAATAAATTTCTTATGGAAATGAGTAATAAGTATCACCTGCTTTTTCTGGTAATATTCAACATAATTTGATATAATTTATATATATCAACATAATTGGGATGATATATATAACAATATTCTGGTACTATTCAACATTCAATATAATTTTGAGGGGCAAATAAATATAAATGTTAATTTTTAAAATGGCCACTTTTTGGTAGCTATGAAAATATGCCACTCATTTCAGAGAGCATCATTGACTAAGGGCCCCATCTGCTGACCCTCCGGATCACCAATCACATTTGCACCAAAGCCACTCTTCTTACAGGCCACTCCCAGCCAGTGCCTGAGCACAAAGTGGGTAATGAGGCAGGCTTGTTCCAATGAGATTTACTAAACTTCTGATACAATGACTTTGGCTCAAGGGCTTCCCTCTGGCCTGGCTGAACCTTTTCTAGAACACCGCTGCAGTTCACAGGTTTTCTTACTCTATCTTTCTTCCTTCCCTTTCTCATTCCGTAGGTGTCAGACCTGTATCATGGTTTGGCTAAAGGCTCTCCTTGCCTCCTCTTTCTCCCTCTCCCCATCTTCTCTTATGCTTTGCCCTGATAAATCTCCTGTTTGTCAGGTTCTGTCTTGATATCTGCTCCTTGGCAGGCCTGAACTAACACACTTCCCATTATCACAAGTACTAGTCAGTTCGTGTTCTGTCCACTGTGCCGTGCAAACCTACACATGCACACTTATGAGATGGCTTATGCTTTCCTCTCATTGCTTTCTTTTCTTGGCTCCTTTCCCAGCTCATTCTTATGGTTTCTTGTTTCTGAGGAATGACAATGAATGGTAGTATATTTTTTAAATAAGATACTCTTCTCTTGTCATTTTAATTATACATTGTATCTTCTTGTTAATAAAATACTTGAAACAGTAAAGAAGCGAAAGATTCCTAAAACCCCCTAAGTCAGACTACTTGTGGCAATTTCAGCACTAGGTAGGGAGATATCTGGGCGTCAGAGGCCCCTCAGGTCACCTTCTGCAGCTGCTTCTGTGTCGTGGTGTAGCCATCATGCCCCTCTTCCTTCCCTGTCCACTCCAAGGATGAATACAGGCAGGCTTTCTCTCTTCTCCAGATTACCGTGATAGTTCTGTTTCCAGCCATACAGAGGAGGAAAGCAACTTCTAACAGTTTTACTTGTTTGACCTCTGTCAGAACTATAATGGGAGAAAAATGAGTCTGTTAAGTGATGTATTTTAATATAAGTAGTTATACTCAAGAAGTAAGAAAATTGGAGAAATGAGGGGAACTACCCCACAGCTGTAAAATCATTATAAACCATGACTATTTATACAATTAGACTTTCTGTGTTGCAGCTGACACAGCAGATAAGCTGATACCCTAAGCTAGTCACCACTGCAATAGATTCTAAATGTTGAACCCCATAGTATGCCTTCTTCTATGGCAGATAGAGCAGTATTTTGCAATTTTTATCAGATCATTCAAGTCGTTTCAGAAAGAATTATGTCCCTTAACAGAACAATACATTTTCTCAATTAAAGTGGATATTGAAATGATCATTTAAAAACTGGTATGTAAATATTTCATGTTAGGCCTAACATTCTTTCTAATTGCCTCCATATTTATCCTCAATATATTTGCTTACTCTCTTGTAAATTTAGAATGAAAGTTCATCTCTTTCTTTGGGTGACTGGTCCTTATATTGATTGGAAGGAAAATAAAAAGCAAACATGAAAGTGATTGAATTTGCTAAGCAAGTTGTTTTAAAAACTAAAATTTCGAATCAATTATTTTAGTTGATGATGTACTCTATCTATTACCTACACTTTTATATGGTATTTTACTCATTTAACTATTTTATCCTCTTCTTTGCACATAAGTTCTTTTTTCTTTTTTTTTTTTTTACCACACCTCACAGCACATGGGATTCTAGTTCCCTGCTGCTGCTTCTGCTAAGTCATTTCAGTTGTGTCTGACCCTGTGCAACACCATAGACAGCAGCCCATCAGGCTCCCCCGTCCCTGGGATTCTCCAGGCAAGAACAGTGGAGTGGGTTGCCATTTCCTTCTCCAATGCATAAAAGTGAAAAGTGAAAGTGAAGTCACTCAGTCGTGTCCGACTCTTAGCGACCCCATGGACTGCAGCCTACCAGGCTGCTCCATCCATGGGATTTTCCAGGCAAGAGTACTGGAGTGGGGTGCCATTGCCTTCTCCACCTAGTTCCCTGACCAGGGATCAAACCCACATGCCATGCATTGGAGACACAGAGTTTTAACCACTGGACCACCAGGGAAATAATGCACATGAATTTTTAATTCAGAGAGAATGCCTTTGGGGACAGTGGTGAAAAAGAAAGAAAATGTGATAGTGTCTCACTGCTAAAGGAAATAATCTGATTTGTTAGTTTCTCAAGTTCTATAATAATCTGAATCCAGTGTACCTTTTTGATATTATATTTCTGCTACCCTGTACATGTATCTTACACACCATCCAGACCAGACCACTCACTCTTTCTGAAGCATTAAGTGAGGATACTGGCCTCTGAGTCTTCTGCTCATACTTCCATCTTCTTAGAAATCATTAAGATGCAGCCCACCAGCCCCTAGCAGCCGCTTTACTCTCTGTTTTTATAAGTTTGACTCTTAGATTTCACATATAAGTAAGATCATGCAATAGTTTTCTTCCTCTCTCTCTGTCCTATTTTACTTACTGTAATAGTGACTATAGTTATTAATTTTGCATTGTGTACTTGAAAACTGGCAACAGATTAAATCTTAAATGTTCTTACCATACACATATAAAGGTAACTATGTGAGGTGATGGATTTGTTAATTAAGATTATTGTGGTAATCATTTTATAATATACATGTATATCAAATCATCACATTATAACCTTAAACTTACACAGTGTTATATATAAATTATATTTCAGTAAAGCTGGAGGGCAGAGAAGGCAATGGCACCCCACTCCAGTGCTCTTGCCTGGAAAATCCCATGGATGGAGGAGCCTGGTGGGCTGCAGTCCATGGGGTCACTAAGAGTCAGACACGACTGAGCAACTTCACTTTCACTTTTCCCTTTCATGCATTGGAGAAAGAAATGGCAACCCACTCCAGTGTTCTTGCCTGGAGAATCTCAGGGACGGGGGAGCCTGGTGGGCTGCCATCTATGGGGTCACACAGAGTTGGACACGACTGAAGTGACTTAGCAGCAGCAGCGGTAAGACTGGAGGGAAAAATAGATGCAGCCCATCTCTTGAGGACCTATTCATTCCTCACTCTTCCATGATGACTTTTTTGACTCTCCAAGCAGGATATGACCCCTGTACATTGACACCAACATAACACAGAACAGTTTGCTAACATAGATTGTAAAGCACAGATTCTGCAGCTAGACTCTGTACTGAAATCCCAGTTCCACTGCGGTGTGATCTTGAACAAGTTGCCTAGTCTTTCTGAGCTTTAATGCCCTGATCTGTTAAGGGGGGGAAAACAATAGTTTCAGTAAATGTTTGTTTTGAAAACTAAATTAGATAAATTATTATCTTAATGTTTTGATATGGGTTTATCCCACATAGCTTTATAGTGTAATTTTTTGTTTACGAGATTTCTTTCTCCTAGTATTTTGTAGGCTCTTTGAGGTTAGACATTTTGTTTTTTCGTCTCACTCTCCACCATAGTGGATGTTCAGTGATTTTCATTTTTTTTGTAAGTGGCTGAAACATAGTGAGTGAATTCTGATTTCTATGTCTATTCTCATAGTAGTCAATACCATTAGTGGATAAAAGTAACCATTATAAGAACAGCAGCTGTGATAAAAAGACAAATGAGAAATTGACCTTCAGAGACTTCAGGGGGGACACACCTGGTCATGACTTACTGGCATAAACTTGATGTAGCTTCCATTTTTCCTCTTCCCAAGCATCTGCTTCCAAGCTGGTTTTTTTTTTTTTCCCTTGTTGTTTTGTTTTATTTTATTTTTTAATAAAAAAAAAAATTTCAGGTGGGTCGAAAAGCCAACAGATTCCAATAAGTACTAAAGAAGAGAAAAGACAGCTGAAGAGGTTGCCAGCCAAGAAGGTTCACAGGGAATCCTATTAACTGGGGATGTATATGAAAGCCAGACGATGCCTCCAGCCAGACACTGGATCTGGTTAAGTGAACACTGCTGGTTTCCTTTCAGACTTTAATCAGTTGGACCTTTATTTTCATTTTGTGAGTAGCTAAATAAAAAGCACAATGGAGTAAAATATCCTAATATTGATTGCCTCATTTTAAACCAGTTGATAACCACAAGTCTCTGGCCTAATACTTGCCTGGCTACTCTGAATTCATACTGGGAAAACCCATATTAAATGTTGTCCTCATTGTCAGCTACAACATACTGATACGTTTACTGGAGAAGGCAATAGCAAGCCAGAATATTCATTGGAAGGACTGATACTGAAGCTCCAGTAGGTTGGCCACCTGATGCGAAGAACTGACTCATTGAAAAAGACCCTGATGCTGGGAAAGATTGAAGTCAGGAGGGGAAGGGGATGACAGAGGACAAGATGATTGGATGGCATCACTGACTCAATGGACATGAGTTTGAGCAAGCTCCAGGAGTTGATGATGGACAGGGAAGCCTGGTGTGCTGCAGTCTATGGGGTCACAAAGAGTTGGACATGACCGAGAGACTGAACTGAACTGATATGTTTAAATATGAATCCCACGTGAGCATAGTAATTATCTTTCTATATGTGACTGGTGATTAAAAATTTGCAAAATTCTGGTATGATTATTTTTTAACATGTATACTTGATTTTGTCTCAGAAGAACGCACTTCTAATTTGATCATGAAACAATGGTAAATGGCTTCGTTACTTAGAATTTTGCTTAGGTTCTTTGTAGATACACTCTATTTCTATTGAGCAACTATCTGCAAGGTAGAAAAATGCCACCGTATTCCTCAAATCTTTGTTTTCTCTTTACCATCATTTAAGATTACTCTTATCAGGGAAAGGAGGAAAGAAGCATGCCTCAAAATCCACATAGCCTAAGTTAGTTAGTGCATTGTTGGATAATAAAGCCCAAAATGAGGAAAGCAAGAATAAAAACCTGTTTTGCATTATTTGAAATGCTGACATTTCAAAAATACAAATTAAACTCCATTCATGTTTAATTTGTCATACTCAGTAAATCTTCTTCTAGAATATCCTTGGATTCTTTAAATCTGTAGTCTAAATAAGGCATGCTATGTTTTGGTAATCAGATGATAACAGGAAATATTTGTTCTCATCTCTTAATTCATAACTATCCTTAGATGCATAGAACGTGATGGTTAAACTATAAGGGGAATCTGTTTTATTAGTTACGGATCATTTCAGTGGTGATTAGATGTCTTAAATTAGTGTGCCTGTATTCATTTACTGATACTTCAGTGTAAAACTCACATAGTACAAATTCTGACAAACATTGCCTGTGTTATTGTTCAGTCTCTAAGTCATCTCCAACACTTTATGACACCATGAACTGCAGCACACCAGGCCTCCCTGTCACTCACTATTTCTTGGAGTTAACTCAAGTTTGTGTCCACTGAGTCAATGATGCCATCCAACCATCTCATTCTCCATTGCCCCCTTCTCCTCTGCCTCCAGTCTTTTCCAGCATTAGGGTCTTTTCAACTCTCCACATGAGGAGGCCAAAGTATTGGGGCTTCAGCATCAGTTCTTCCAATGACTATTCAGGGCTGGTTTCCTTTAGGGTTGACTGGTTTGATCTCTTTGCAGTCCAAGGAATTATCAAGGGTCTTTCTCCAGCACCACAATTTGAAAGCATCAGTTCTTCAGTGCTCAGCCTTCTTTATGGTTCAACTCTACACATCTGTACATGACTACTTGGAAAACCATAGCTTTGACTATATGGACCTTGTCAGCAAAGTGATGTCTCTGCTTTTGAATATGCTATCTAGATTTGTCATGGCCTTCCTTACAAGGAGCAAGCATCTTTTAATTTCATGGCTACAGTCACCACCCACAATGATTTTGGAGCCCAAAGAAATAAAATCTGTCAGAGTTTCCACTTTTTCCCCTTCTATTTGCCATAAAGATGGGACTGAATGCCATGATCTTAATTTTTTGAATGTTGAGTGTTAAGCCAGCTTTTTTACTCTCCTCTTTCACCCTCATCAAGAAGCTCTTTAATTCCTGTTCACTTTCTGCCATTAGAGTGGTATCATTTGCATATCTGAGGTTGTTGATATTTATCCCAGCAATCTTTTTTTACATATATAAATTTATTTATTTTAATTGGAGGCTAATTACTTTATAATATTGTATTGGTTCTGCTATACATCAACATGAATCCGCCACAGGTGTACACGTGTTCCCCCATCCTGAACCCTCCTCCCATTTCCCTCCCCATACCATCCCTCTGGGTCATCCCAGTGCACCAGCCCCAAGCATCCTGTATCATGCATCAGACATGGACTGGCGATTCATTTTTTGTATGATATTATACATGTTTCAATGCCATTCTCCCAAATCATCCCACCCTCTCCCTCTCCCACAGAGTCCAAAAGACTGTTCTATACATCTGTGTCTCTTTTGCTGTCTCTCATACAGGGTTATCATTACTATCTTGATTCCAGCTTGTGATTTATCCAGCTTGGCATTTCCCATGATGTACTCTGCATTTAAGTTAAATAAATGGGGTGACAATATACAGCCTTGTCATACTCCTTTCCCAATTTTGAACCAATCTATTGTTCCAAGTCTGATTCTGTTGCTTAAAAAATAATTAATTAATATTTATTGAAAGGAACTTCCTAAATGAATATATTTTATTGCTATAAGGAGTAAACTGATGTTAGTTACCCTATGTACTATATCTCCTTTAGAAAAATTGGCTGGGAAGTGTCCTGTAAACTCTAGGGTAACAAGAATAATGAATTTCCTTAAAAATGCAACAAAGTTACTGTAAGATTTTCAGGTAGAAATAACTGCTGGGTGTTCAATATCACAATATATACAAGCACTATGCTGTGCTTTACTTGGATTCTCTTGTTTAGTCCAGACATCCACCCTACTAAGTACTATTATTAACTTCAGTTTACAAATGAGGAAATAGAGGTATAGTTGAGTAATGGTTTAGATATTGTTTTAGTACTTGCCCAATGTCACTTCTAAGAAGTGGTAGATGTTGATTTACGGCCTAGTGTTAGTCACTCAGATATATCCAATTCTTTGCAACCCCATGGACTGTAGCCCACCAGGCTCCTCTGTCCATGGAATCTCCAGGCAAGAATACTGGAGTGGGTTGCCATTTCCTTCTCCAGGAGATTTTTCTGACCCAGGAACTGAACCAAGGTCTCCTGCATTGCAGGCAGATTATTTACCATCTGAGCCACCAGGGAAGCCCAATTTACAGCCTAAGATCTTAATAATCATTATGATTTACTGCCTTTTAAATAGACTCAGAAAATGTATATTCTGTACAAGGAAACCAGGTGAGCTCACTCATTCAGTCAGTCAATAAATACTTATCATGCACCTATACTGTGAGCTTTTTTAATAATCCCTTCCTAGAATTTCAAAGTTGAAAGGAGAGACAGCTCCTGTCCTCAGTGTATTCACAGCCTTTCAGGGGGTGATGATGCCACAGATTTGAACAAGAGACAGTGAAGTCATCTTCAAGAGTTCCCAGATTACCCATGTTGGCCTGGAATTTTCTCAGTAGAGGAACTGAGGAACCATCACGGAGGGTGAATAGAAACTGACAAGACCAGCAGTATTCCAGACAAAAGAACAGCCTGTGGAAGGGTGTAGCAACGAGACTAGCAAGGGGTCCAGCAAGACTGTAGAACATAAGCACAAAAAGGTCATAAATTCACTGCAGGTTTTATGTTCAAGTTCACACAGGCTGTTTGTGGGGCCCAGATTTGATGAACCCAGCCTCAAGCATGTCAGCCTGGCCCCATGGTTTAAGCTGGTAGCAGCTCTAGGTGGAGGCCTGCTCCTGCACCCATCCAAGTGTTATTATCCACTGTTCTTCCACAAATGTCCTTTGCATTCAGTTTTTACATTGGTTCTTTAAAGAAGTTTTAATTAATTGTACCATTCATTTCATGTTGACCAACAAAAAGGGAAAAAAAAAAATTTCAGGCTTCCTGTTGATGTTAAAGATGAGGAATGTTCTTTTCTTTTTGAATGGTTTTGCCAGGCATGATTGATGTAATAATAGGTAGGTTTCATTTTAATGCTAGTGACAATGGGGGGAATAGTTGGCAAGGAGTGGTACTCTATAGCAGGTATTTAACGAAGACAGCCTGGAAAATCAATATTCATCCTTTGCTGGCAGCTGAAAATTTCAGACAACTTAAGCAGACGAATGGGCCATAATGTCAGTCAGTAGTATTAGTCTATTCATTGGCTCATTCTTAAACTAAATGAGAACTGTTGTTGATTAAAAATCCATTCCAGGGATGGTACCACACATTTTAAACAGTTCTTATTTTCCCGTGGGACCAGAAAATGTTCCTCCCTTTGCCTTTTCAGGTCTGTCTTTATTCCCATCAATTTCCAAGTAGCTCAGTACTTCTCCTGTGGACAAAATTCTTACAGGCCTTTTCAAGGTCTAGGGTTATCTGTCTCCCAGCAATAGAGCCCTCCCCACCTAGACAGTATATCTCCTACGTGAGCCCAAGATAATTCAAGGCTGTGACAGCCTCAGGGAGATGTCCCATAGAACAAATAGAACCTCAGATATGGCCCCATGGCTGGATTTCTTGTCCTTATGCCTGCATGTTGGTAGAAGAGCTACCACAGGAAAGCAATGAGGAAAATTAAGAAAGAAGGAACAATGACCTTTCTCTATTTCTTACCTAGTAACTGTATCCTAGGCTTATTTATGTAATTTAGTCCATCTACTTTGGGGATCAGCAGGCGTAGAGCTTACATTAGGCCCAAGGCTGACTAGTGCAGCAAAACGCTTGGAAAAATGAACGTGAGTTGGTCAGTATTCCAGGAAACAGGAACTTCCTATAGTTTTACCTGTTACTTGCTCCTGGAACAGTAAACAGGAATTCTTTGATGAACATGTCTTGATCTTTGTATGAATCAAGGATAGCTTTTCATCTGTGTAGAAAGTTGATGACTGAGAAAGCATTCTCTTTCACTGAGACTGCTATAGTGTCCCCTTATTATATATTTATTTAGAAATAATTATAGCATATTTATCTAGAATTTGACCTATGTTGATGGTAAATATATGTTTTCCATATTTCTTAATAATGTTTTTCTCTCAGTCAGATCGTTGGAATCATTTTGACAATGCACAGGAACCTTGGTTTACAAAATTTTGCTTTCACACTATTGATTGGGAATGATCTAAAATAATGTGAATGTGTTCCTAAGGTCTCTTTGATAAAATAAGGAGGGAGAGAAATTTTCACAATATAATCTCCACTGGGGCTGTCTCATGTTAGAATGAAATGAAATTATTCAAATTTATAACAGTCCGCATTTCTAGGAGTTAGACCTGATGTCTTCGTCACATCCTAGGGGAAATGGATTCTTGATGTTTGTGAAAAGAGTAGACTAAAAGTTTTAATTGAGAAAGTGTACAGAATTGGAAGTCCAAAACACTCCATCCATGGAGGTTTGATTTAATTACAGAGAACCTCTAAAATGAGCTCACTGTTATCAGGTTTAGAGAAGAGTGAGAAATAAAACAAATTTAATTCTTATCCATTTCTTACTATAATGCAAGCATAAATCTGGATACGTTACTTTGTAATCATGCTAGACACTCACAACTTTTGAAAGTTTGTGTTCCTATACAATTAGATGAGGTCATTGAGACAAACAGGTGCATTAGTGGTAAAGGATATAATAAGAATTCATTCAGATGCCCCTGGTTTCAGAGCTTTTACTACACTTTTTGATGCACCATACTATGTTAAAAAAAATTCTAATATGTGATGAAGGCACAATAAATTAAGAAGTACTCCTTATGGTGCAGTGGTTAAGACCCTGGCTTCCAGTGCAGGGGATGTGGGTTTAATACCTGGTCAGGAAACTAAGATCCCGTATGCTGTGTGGCAAAAAAAAAAAAAAAAAANTGTTCCTATACAATTAGATGAGGTCATTGAGACAAACAGGTGCATTAGTGGTAAAGGATATAATAAGAATTCATTCAGATGCCCCTGGTTTCAGAGCTTTTACTACACTTTTTGATGCACCATACTATGTTAAAAAAAATTCTAATATGTGATGAAGGCACAATAAATTAAGAAGTACTCCTTATGGTGAAGTGGTTAAGACCCTGGCTTCCAGTGCAGGGGATGTGGGTTTAATACCTGGTCAGGAAACTAAGATCCCATATGCTGTGTGGCAAAAAAAAAAAAAAAAAGATGACGAAGTCCTTCCTGATGTCTCCCTTCTGTCACATCTTACCGTCAAGCTCTTAGGCTCTACCTACATATTTTTATGTAGAGTCCAGTCACCTCCCTATTGCTATCATGCTGCTGCAAGCTATCAACATCTTTCTTCCTGGATCATGCAATATCCTTCTAACAGGTCTCCTTATATCTCCACTTGTCCTCATATTGTCTAGTCTTGATACAGAAGCTTGAATGGACCTTTTAAAACGTCAGCTCAAATCACTCCTCTGCTCAGAAATATTCGTTGGCTCCCTGCTTCATTCAAAATAAAAAGCCATTATAGTTCACTGAAAGTGGTGGATTATAGCACTCCAGGTCTCCATCCTTCCACAAAAGCAACTAATAAGCTAGCAAAAACTGTCAGAGTCAACTTTTACAGAGCTCCAGAACCTAGTCATAAACACAACAATGAACAGAAATGAAGAAGGAATAGGTTCCAATGCAATGAAAGAAATCAGTGACATTTTTAACAACAGACTTTATTTTTTTAAGAGTAATTTTAAATTTACATCAAATTTGAGCAGAAAGTACATGAAGTTCCCATGTATTCCCTGACTCTACATTCACACAGCCTCCTCCACTACCAATACTCCACACCAGAGTGCTACATTTGTTATTAATACAATGACCCTACATTGACACATCATTATCACCCAAGGTCTATAATTCTCATTAGGGTTCACCCTTGATGTTTTATTACATTCTATGGTGTATTACATTCTATTGTATACATTCTCTTTACATTCTATAAGTTTTGTCAAATATCCACTATTATGGGATCTTACAGAACAGTTTAACTCCCTTAAATCCTTTGTGTTCTGCCTACTAGACCCTCCCTGCACCCCAAACCCCTTACAATCAATTACCTTTTTACTGTTTTCATGGTTTTAATTTTCTATAATATAATATACTTGGAATTATACACTGTGTAGTATTTTCAGATTGGTTTCTTTCACTTAGTAATTTGCATTTAAGTTTCCCCCACATTTGCCATCTATACATCTTCTTAGGTGAGGTATCTATTTAGATTTAGAGCCCATTTTTAAATCAAGTTGTTCATTTTCTTATTATTGAATTTTAATACTCCTTGTTAACAACCATTTATCTCTTATGTCTTTTGCAAATATTTTCTCCCAGCCTGTGGCTTGTCTTCTCATTCTTCTGACAATGTCTTTCACAGTGCAGACACTTTTACTTTTAATCAAGTTCGACTTATCAATTATGTTTATCATGGATCATGTCTTTGGTGTTGAATCTAGACTCTTTCCCGTATTACTTCTAAGAATTTTACAGCTTTGCATTTTGCACTTGCAACCATGTATAGGATTCCTTTTTAGCTAATTTTGTAAAGGATATAAAGTCTGTCTGGATTCTTTTTTTTTCTTTCTTTCTTTCTTTTTGTATGTAGCTCTCTAGTTTTTCCAGTACCGTTTGTTGAAAGACTGTCTTCTCTCCTTCATATTGCCTTTGTTCCTTTGTCAAAGATTAACTGACAATTAGGTGATTATCTTTAAATAGGTCTATTTTTGACCTCTCAGTTCTATTCCATTGATCTATTTTTCTTCTTTTCTTGTTTTTTTTTTTTTTTAACCAATACCACACTGTCTAGATTATTATACCTTATAGTAAGTTTTGATGTCAAGTAGCATCAATTTTCTGGCTTTGTTCTTCTTCAATACTGTATTGAATATTCTGGGTCTTTTGCCTCTCCATAGAAACTTTAAATAAATTTATCAGTGTCCATAAAATCACCTGCTAGGATTTTGACTGGGATTGCAAGTATATAGACCAAGTTGAGAAGAACTGATAGCTTGACAATACTGAGTCTTTCTATCCATAAATAAGGAATATATCTCCGTTTATTTACTTCCTCTTTGATCTCTTTTATTAGAGTTTTCGTAATTTTCCTCACATATACTCATAGGATATTTATATAGGTAGATTCATACAAGAGTATTTCATTTAGGGGAATGCTTATTTAAATAATACTATAATTTTAATTTAAAAATTTCAGTTGCTCATTCTTGCTATACAGGAAAGTGATTGCCTTTTGTATATGAACTTTGTAGCTTGCAACCTTGCTATAATAGTTTACTAGTTTCAGGAGGGTTTTGGCTGATTCTTTTTAATGTTCTACATAGACAGTAATGTCAATACATGGGATACAGCAAAAGCAGTTTTAAGAGAAAAGTTTATAGTGACATGAAGAAAAAAAGAAACATCTCAAATAAATGACCTAACTCTACAACAACTCAAGAAACTAGAAGAAGAACAAAAAGTTAGCAGAAGAAAGGAAATGTCAAAGATCTGAGAAAAATAATGAGATAGAGACTAGAAAGCAATAAGAAAGACTAATGAAACTAACAGCTGATTTTTTGCAAAGACAAACTGTTAGCTAGACTAGGGAAAAAAGAAGGCTCAGATGAATAGAATCAGAAATGAAAGAAGAAACATTATAGCACAGGAATACAAAAGATTATGAGACAACGATGAGCAATTACACAGCTACAAACTGAATAACTGAAAAGAAATGAATCAGTTCAGTTCAGTCGCTCAGTCATGTCCAACTCTCTGTGACCCCATGGACTGCAGTACGCCAGGCCTCCCTGTCCATCACCAACTCCCGGATTTTACCCAAACTCATGTCCACTGAGTCGGTGACACCATCCAACCATCTCATCCTCTGTCATCCCCTTCTTCTCCTGCCCTCAATCTTTCCCAGCATCAGGGTCTTTTCAATCTTTTCCAGTGAGTCAGCTCTTGGCATCAGGTGGCCAAAGTATTGAAGTTGCAGCTTCAGCATCAGTCTTTCCAGTGAACACCTAGGACTGAGCTCCTTTAGGATAGACTGGTTGGATCTCCTTTCAGTCCAAGGGACTCAAGAGTCTTCTCCAATCAATTCTTCATCGCTCAGCTTTCTTTACAGTCCAACTCTCACATCCATACATGACTACTGGAAAAACCAGTAGAAACGAGTAAATTTCTAGAAACATACCACTTACCGTGATTTAATCATGAAGAAGTGGAAAATCTGAACAGAGCAGTAATGAGAAAGGAGATTGAGTTAGTAATCGAAATTCTCCCAAGAAAGAAAAGCTCAGGACCAGAAGCCTTCATTGCTGAATTCTCCCAAACATTTAAAGACTAATTAAGATGTAATTAAGAATTTGATGCTTCTCAAAGCCTTCTGAAAGATAGACAAGGAGGGAAAACGTTATTTTTCATTCTATGATGCCAGCAATACCTTGATGTATCAGTTGATGCAGAAAATTTATTTGACAAAAGTAAAAATTTTTCATAATTTAAAAAATACACCAACAAACTGTAGATAAAAGAGAATTTTCTCACCATGATAAAGGATGGTTGGGAAAAACCCACAGTTAGCATTATACTCAATGGGGGACTACTTAAAGCTTCCCCCTTAAGATCAGGAATAAGACAAGGATGATTGCTTTTGCTACTTTTATTCAACATTGCATTGGAAAATATAACCAAGAAATTAAGCAAGAAAAAGAAAAGAAATATAGGAATTCAAATTGGAAAGGAAAATGTGAAATTATTTTTATTTACAGATGACATTATATGTAGAAACATTCTAAAGCATCCACATACACACAAAAAAAACTATTATAGTTTTTTTGCTGAGTAAATGAACTCAGCAAAGTTGCTAGACTATAAGAGCAAAAC
>SJYA01001187.1:167459-199965 GCA_006410615.1 Neotragus moschatus
AAACTATATTAATACTATAAATATTTATATTAATACATAAATGTAAAACTATAGTTTATAAAGTAATACTCTTAAATATAGTCTGTTAATTATATATAAATAAGAATATTTATAAAATAGCATCTTAACATGTTACACATATTACTTGATAAACAATTTTTATTAAATGTAGAATATTTTTGGATATATATTTCTCATTAATCCAACATTCACCTTAGAATTTCAAGAATCCTAAAGTCAAATAATTTAGGATAACAGAAAACATAGTTTTGTCTTTTTGTTATTCAGACTATTGAGTTGGAGACTATTTCAAAGAGAATGAAAAAGTCACTCTGAAGTGCTGTCAAAATGGGTTGAGAAGTTTAGACTTTGTAAGGAGGGAGACCAGTTAGGAGGTTATAGCTGTAATCCAGGTAAATGCCAATTGGGCCTCAGGTGACATGTTGGCAGTTGGAAGGGAGAAATGGAGATTGCTATAAAAGACATTTTGAAAGAAGAAATAAGTTTAGGAGACCATTTGGAAATAGGGCATGGAAGGAAGGGGAGTCTCAAAGATAACTCTAAGATTTTGGAATGGGAAACTTGAGGAACTGTAGGTGCCAAACTTGAATTATAAGTGCTATTAACTGATAATGGGATTCGCTGGTGGCTGAGATGGTAAAGCGATCTGCCCACAATGTGGGAGACCTGGGTTCAGTCCCTGGGCTGAGAAGATCGCCTAGAGAAGGAAATGGCAACCCACTCCAGTACTCTTGCCTAGAAAATTCAATGGATGGAGGAGCCTGGTGGGCTACGGTCCATAGGGTCGCAAAGAGTCAGACACAACTGAGCGACTTCACTTCACTTATTAACTGATAAAGAGAAGCTGTGAGCAAGTGTCAGTTTCAAGGAGAGAAGCTAAATTCAATTCTGGAGCTACGGAGTTTCAAAATCTCTATGAAGTGAATAACATTACCGTTTTACAGATGAGGAATAGGAGGCAGTAAGTAATTTGGCCAAGGTCACACAACTAGTGAAGTGAGAGAGCCAGAATCTGAACATCTGCAGTTTTCTTTCTTATTAGCCCAGTGAAATTTTAAATCCTTGGAGTGTCACAGATCTGTCTTTTTCTTTGGAAGCAACTATAGGTGGTTAAAAAAAAAAAAAAGTATTTGAGGTCTGTTCTTTGTCAGCCCAGAATGGTTGTGTTTTCTTAAAGACCCAATACCTGGTTTTCTAACCTAAATTGTCCACTTATTATAATCCAACTCCTAGGATCACTGATTGGTCCAAGGATGGGCACCGAATCCAGGTTAAACCAATCACTGCATTTCCTTAAAAACTTTTAGCTTGAAATCTAGGAGTTTCTTGAACTTTCAAACTTGGGTTTGCCAAATAGCCATGTTTCTAATTCCAAGGAGGGAGCTATGTGATAGAATGAAGCCAGAAATAATGGATCTGAGGCAGGGGTAGTGGAGGACTCCTGGCAGCATTTGAACTTCATTCCAATCATTCTTGAAGCCTAGCTGTATTTCCAAACCTCTTGTTTGGTTACATGCGCCAACAGTCTTTTTTCTGCTTAATATGTTTTAAGTCAAGTTTCTATCACTCACTCAATCAGAAGAGTCATGGTTGATAAAACTACACACCACTGGGGGAACTTGAACAGCTTATTTAAAATCCCTCAATCAGTTTGCTCATTTGTAAATGGAGAAGCAGACATGCACTTTCCAGGATTTTTCAGAAGATAAAATGATATAGGTGAACAACTTGCCTTTTCTTACTTAAAACTCAATGCATTACCTTAAAAAGTACTAATCATGTTCTTAGAGCTCTTTCACCTGTTCTCTCTTTTAGAATGAATGGTTGATAACCTAGCACGGGACACACTTCTCTCCCTGGAGCACTGTAGGTTGCCCCTTGCAGAGACTCCCAAATCCCTAGTTCACCCATTCTCTCCTGCTGCATTTACCACAGCTTTATATAAGTGGTGAGAGAGAGGGGCAAGTGTCTACTTAAATTTGTATCCACGCATATGACATAGTACATAGTCCCGAAGATTTCCTCAGTAACTTTTCTATAAAGATTAGAAGCAGGTTGACTTTCCTTAAAAACTGTCGTAGGATATGATGGTCTAATCCCCACCGTATTAAAAAGTCTCAATAAGCATTCATTAGTGCTCCAAAATCCACATCAGCGGCTTTTTGTCTGTTAATTGCTATGTTCTATTGATTTTGCCAAGTTGCGGATTAATTTCAGCTTTTTTCTCTCCTTCTTTCCTTCCTTCCTCCCTTTCTTTCATCTTCTCCCCCTCCTCCTTTTCTCTTTCTCTCTGGTCTCTTTCTCTCTCTTTTTCCTTTCTTTCTGTACGTTAGGAGCATATTCTGGATTCAGAGTCCCAGATGCTAGGTATTTCTTTCACACTTTGCTCTTTCTTGTGAGCTATTATGACCCCTTGGAACCATTTCTGTTACTACTCAGGTCAGCAAGGAAGGGCTGCTCTAACAAGAGATCAGAAATAAGGCCTTAAGTCAAACATCATGCTCTGATACTTAAGAATATTTAAGCTACTTGTCAGCTTTTGGCTTGAGCAATGGCACAGAGTTATGAATTTTACCAAGTGCTTTAGGTTTAAAAAAAAAAATGATGGTAGGAAAATAAGAAAAGGCAATGGCAACCCACTCTGGTACTCTTGCCTGAAAAATCCCGTGGATGGAGGAGCCTGGTGGAATGCAGTCCACGGGGTCGCTAAGAGTCGGACACGACTGAGTGATTTCACTTTCACTTTTCCCTTTCACCCATTGGAGAAGGAAATGGCAACCCACTCCAGTGTTCTTGCCTGGAGAATCCCAGGGACGAGGGAGACTGCTGGGTTGCCGTCTATTGGGCTGCACAGAGTAGGACACGACTGAAGCGACTTAGCAGCAGCAGGAGAATAAAAACTCTAACCTTTTCCAAGTTTACACTTAATGACTTTGTTAATGAAGGTATGGAATCTAAAAAAAAAAAATATGCTATGCCTTTTTTAGGTATTAAGAACTGGTATATATAGAATAACTGTGCATTCAATGCTCACCTGTAATGAAGAGTGCAAAGTAATTAGGAAGACACAGATTTCAACATTGGTTTCACCCAGTTTAGCAAATGTTGCTAAGATCTTCATACCTAATTTAGCATCTTACTTATAGGAGAGAGATGGGTGATATTTTCATTATAGGTAAGAAATAGGAATCTAAGAAATTCATTACCTTTAGTGGTTATTACGGACAGTTGCCAGGCATCACTGCATTTCACACCAATCAAGAACTAGACGAGAACAACTTAAATGAGCAGTGTTTGAAATGAACTAGAATTTTTACTCTTTTTGATATTTCTTTTAGATATTTTACTACAAAAATTTTTACTCTTTTTAAATGGGAGAGCATTTCTTTCCCAGAAGTTTTCACAGTATATATTACTCTTTTTTTCAATGGGAATGTTTGCTGCCAAATACCTGCGTAGGATATGAAAAACCAAATTTAACTTTTCTTTAGTACATCCTGGCAATTAAGCTTTTGCGTTAGAGGACAGTTGGCTTATTCATTGTAATACTGGTTATCATTATGGAAAAGATCCTACTGGACCACATACATGTTACACAAAAAATAACCCCCATTTTCAGAGAATTCATATCACAAAGAAAATGCCCCAAGTTAGACGCACATATGTACACTGCACAATAATCACCAAAATGTCTATCTTACATTTGCTTTATGTTGACAAGTTCAAAAAATGATAAAAGCATATCTACGTAGTCATTTGCATATTCTTGTATCAGTCCTCTAAGCATAAACACGCTAATCTGGCTCCTATTTTACAGATGTGAATAGAGGTTCCTGGCAGTGTACCCAAGGCCACAGAAGTGAAAAAGGTCAATTATCTTTCTACTATTCCATGTACCACATCGCTTCTGTGTCTGAATAGGTTTGGTCATAGACAGTTGCAAAATTGGTGAAGATTGTCCTATTTAACTCAGCTTCCTCTTCTGAAGTTTTCTTTATTGTTATGTGCTTCACTTTCATGAAGTTCTCTTGACTGTGTCTTCCAACACCCAGTCCCTTCACCTCCTAGGTGCTCCTTACTCCCTTCCACAGATTCTTTCTCCTCACCCACCTAACATGCTGGTGTTCCTTGGGATTCTGTCCTAAACCTTCTCTTGCCTCTCTATACTCAGTATCCCTGGAGGATATCTCCCATACCTGTAGCTTCCACTACCACCTGTGTATTGATACCACCCAAATTTGATATTCGCAGTTCAGACTTCTCTCACACTTGCTATCTTTGCCTTATATCCTGCAGTTACTTAACAGATTCCCCAAACTGATCTCAGGTTTCCTTTTCTACATGCTACTCCTCCTGTGTTTCCTGTCTCATTCAGTAACACCACCATCTACCCAGCTGTCCAATCCAAGAGCCTCAGAAACACTTTTGACCCTTCTTCCTTTCTCACCCTCTCTGTGTTCGTTAACCTCCATATCCAGAGATTTTCTTAAAGAATAAGAACTCCTCAGGGCATATGTCCAGGAGTGGGATTGCTGGGTCATAGGGAAGTTCTATTTTTAGCTTTTTAAGGAACCTCCATGCTGCTCTCCCCAGTGGCTCTCCAAGAGGAATGAGATATTTGTATACATATGGCTGAGTCACTAAATTGTACACCAGAAACTAGTACAATATTCTAAAGCAATTATCCTCTACTTTTTAAGATTTTTTTTATTATTATTCATTTCATTTCACTGGGCAGTGTCTTAGTTGAGATGCTTATGATCTTCAGTATTCATTGTGGTATGCAGGATCTTTGGTTGAATCATTTGCACTTTTAGTTGTAACACATGGGACCTAGTTCCTCAACTATGGATTGAACCTGGGCCCACTACAGAGGGAGATCAGAGTCTTTAGTCACTGGACCACCAGGGAAGCCCCTAATTATAGTCCAATTTAAAAAAAGGAAAGAACTTTTCTGCCCATTTTTCTTTCAGTTTTCATTGCCATTGCCTGTTTTCCATCCTGTCCATCTCACTAGGACTTATTATTATAGCCACCTAAATATAAATATGTCCTTGTGTTCCCCTACTCAGCCTCTTACTCAAGGCATTCAATTCTAACCCCACCTGAGAAACCCCCTTCTAATCACAGTCAGGAAATTCAGGATGGTGATATTCAAATGTTTTCCTCTTTTCCAAGCTATCGGGTCTGTTTCCTCATCACGGTCCATGTCTACTTTCAAAGCTTGTGTATTTCTATATCATCTGCCTCCCTAAACTCATCAAGGCAGGAGGACCTGGCGAGGGCAGCCACCCAGCCAAGTGATCAAGCAGCAGAAGCTATTTTAGCCACCTGAGTCTTGGCAGCTACTGGCCTGACTCAGCCGCGTTCCCCAGTTAAACGATTACAACATTCTTTAAAGAGCCCTTGTTCTCAATTTGTTTGAATTGCATGCTATCTAGTCTTTAATGCAATCCAGAAGAGAGACAGCAGAAATAAATACAATGGCTAAATCCATGCAAGCACAAAAACATCTCCAGGTGAAGTAATAAATTAATAATCTTCGGCTCTTTCAGTTCAGTTCAGTTCAGTTGCTCAGCTGTGTCGGACTCTTTGTGATCCCATGAATCGCAGCACGCCAAGCCTCCCTGTCCATCAGCAACATCCAGAGTTTACTCAAACGCATGTCCATCGAGTCGGTGATGCCATCCAACCATCTCATCCTCTGTCATCCCCTTCTTCTCCAGCCTTCAATCTTTCCTAGCATCAGGCTCTTTTCCAATGAGTCAACTCTTCACATCAGGTGGCCAAAGTATAGCAGTTTCAGCTTCAACATCCGTCCTTTGAATGAACACCCAGGACTGATTTCCTTTAGGATGGACTGGTTGGATCTCCTTGCAGTCCAAAGGACTCTCAAGAGTCTTCCCCAACACCACAGTTCAAAGGCATCAATTCTTTGGTGCTCAGCTTTCTTTATAGTCCAACTCTCACATCCATACGTGACCACTGGAAAAACCATAGCCTTGACGAGATGGACCATTTTTGGCAAAGTAATGAGTCTGCTTTTCAATATGCTTTCTAGGTTGGTCAAAACATTTCTTCCAAGGAGTAAGCATCTTTTAAGTTCATGGCTGCAACACCATCTGCAGTGGTGTTGAAACAAAATAATGAAGTCTGCCACAGTTTCCAGTTTTCCAATCTATTTGCAATAATGTGATGGGATCAGATGCCATGATCTTTGTTTTCTGAATGCTGAGTTTTAAGCAACTTTTTCACTCTTCTCATTCACTTTCATCACGAGGCTCTTTAGTTCTTCTTCACTTTCTGCCATAAGAGTGGTGTCATCTGCATATCTGAGGTTATTGATATTTCTCCCAGCAATCTCGATTCTAGCTTGTCCTTCATCCAGCCTGCATTTCTCATGATGTGCTCTGCATATAAGTTAAATAAGTGAGGTGACAATATGCAGCCTTGACATACTCCTTTTCCTATTTGGAACCAGTCTGCTGTTCCCTGTCCAGTTCTAACTGTTGCTTCCTGACCTTCATACAGATTTCTCAAGAGACAAGTGAGGTAGTCTGGTGTTCTCATCTCTTTCAGAATTTTCCATAGTTTGTAGTGATCTACACAGTCAAAGGCTTTGGCATAATTAATAAAGCAGAAATAGATGTTTTTCTAAAACTCTCTTGCTTTCCAATGATCCACTCAGTTCAGTTCAGTTCAGTCACTCAGTTGTATCTGACTGTTTGCGACCCCATGAATCACAACACACCAGGCCTCCCTGTCCATCACCAACTCCCAGAGTTCACCCAAACTCATGTCCATCGAGTTGGTGATGCCATCCAGCCATCTCATCCAATGTCGTCCCCTTCTCCTCCTGCCCCCAGTCCCTCCCACCATCAGAGTCTTTTCCAATAAGTCAACTCTTCGCATGAGGTGGCCAAAGTATTGGAGTTTCATCTTTAGCATCAGTCCTTCCAAAGACTTTAGCTTTAGCATCAGTCCCAGGGTTGATCTCCTTTAGAATGGACTGGTTGGATTTCCTTGCAGTCCAAGGGACTGTCAAGAGTCTTCTCCAACATCACAGTTCAAAAGTATCAATTCTTCAGCTCTCAGCTTTCTTCACAGTCCAACTTTGTCATCCATACATAACCACTGGAAAAACCATAGCCTTGACTAGACGGACCTTTGTTGACAAAGGTCTCTGCTTTTGAATATGCTATCTAGGTTGGCCATAACTTTTCTTCCAAGGAGTAAGGATCTTTTAATTTCATGGCTGCAGTCACCATCTGCAGTGATTTTGGAGCCCCCCAAAATAGAGTCTGACACTGTTTCCACTGTTTCCCCATCTATTTCCCATGAAGTGATAGGACCAGATGCCATGATCTTCGTTTTCTGAATGTTCAGCTTTATTTAAGCCAACTTTTTCACTCTCCTCTTTCACTTTCATTAAGAGGCTTTTTAGTTCCTCTTCACTTTCTGCCATAAGGGTGGTTAGTTTGGCCCCAAGTAAATAGAGGGAACACAGCTCCACCCATCAACAGAGAACTGGATTAAAGATTTACTGAGCCTAGCAAGGCCCATGAAAAGACCCAGTTTCCCCCACAGTCAGTCTATCCTATCAGAAAGCTTCCATAATCCTCTTATCTTTCAGTCCAGCAGGCAGACTGAAAAACACAATCACAGAAAAGTAACCAATTTAATCACATGGACCACAGCCTTGTCTAACTCTATGAAACTATGAGCCATGCTGTGTAGGGCCACCCAACATGGACGGGTCATGGTGGAGAGTTCTGACAACGTGTGGTCCACTGGAGAAAGGAATGCAAACCATTTCAGTATTCTTGCCTTGAGAACCCCATGAACAGTATGAAAAGTCAAAAAATAGGACACTGAAAGATGAATTCCCTAGGTCAGTAGATACCCAATATGCTACTGGAGATCAGTGGAGAAACAACTTCAGAAAGAATGAAGAGATGGAGCCAAAGTTAAAAACAACACCCAGTTGTGGATGTGACTGGTGATGGAAGCAAGGTCCAATGCTGTAAAAAGCAATATTGCACAGGAACCCAGAATGTATGGCCTGTAAATCAAGGTGTCAGGCGAGTGTATGTTTCTCAGTCTTTGTCTCACCACAACAATGATTTGGGGTGACAGACATTAAAGCCCTCGATGCGTCACAGCTCTCAGGTCTTGAACAACCTGTGTCATAGCTCTTAGACAAATAGTGTTACAGCTCTGTTTTATTTAGAAGATAGCAGGAGAATCCATCCTCAAAGAAGAGAAGAGAGTGGAGGAGCCTGCCAGTGCACAAGGGGGTGGGGGGGGGGAGCTAGAGAGAGAGAAAGCCTTATGACACCTCCTTTTATATGCTTTTTCCTCCCCCTGGGCCTGCCCTATGCAAATTGGGCTTAGTGGGAGGGCTGTTTGTTCTTCCTGAGGTCTTCATTCCAGTCCTCCGACTTCCTTTGACCTTCCTTTGTTCTATTTTCACTGGCTTTTCCCTTCTTTGTCTTTTAGCCACCGCCATTTTGGACTCCTGTTTTCTATTCTAACTACCTAACAAAGGCAAATTGGAAGTGGTCAAACAGGAAATGGCAAGAGTGAATGTCCATATTCTAGGAATCAGCAAACCAAAATGGACTGAAATGGGTGAATTTAACTCAGATGACCATTATATCTACTACCGTGGGCAGGAATCCCTCAGAAGAAATGGAGTAGCCATCATAGTCAACAAAAGAGTCCGAAATGCAGTACTTGGATGCAGTCTCAAAAACGACAGAATGATCTCTGTTCATTTCCAAGACAAACCATTCAATATCACGGTAATCCAGGTCTATGTCCCCATTAGTAATGCTGAAGAAGCTGAAGTTAAATGGTTCCATGAAAACCTACAAGACCTTCTAGAACTAACACCCAAAAAAGATGTCCTTTTCATTATAGGGTACTGGAATGCAAAAGTAGGAAGTCAAGAAACACCTGGAGTAACAGGCAAATTTGGCCTTGGAATACGGAATGAAGCAGGGCAAAGACTAATAGAGTTTTGCCAAGAAAATGCACTGGTCATAGCAAACACCCTCTTCCAACAACACAAGAGAAGACTCTACACATGGACATCACCAGATGGTCAACACTGAAATCAGATTGATTATATTCTTTGCAGCCAAAGATGGAGAAGCTCTATACAGTCAACAAAAACAAGACCAGGAGCTGACTGTGGCTCAGATCATCAGCTCCTTATTGCCAAATTCAGTTGGCTCTTTGTATCACTGTAACACCCATGATACTATCTGTACTTCATTCCCCAAACTTGCCCTTGGGAGTGGGAGAGTTCTGGTGAGAGATTGTGTAGTGAAGTAGCAACACAAGATACACACAGAGCCTCACCCTTTTTTTCTGCCTTTTGTTTCTCCAAGTAGTGTCTTCTTGTTTCTTAATGTGGACTTGCTTTATAAACTCATGGGGATTTGAATTCATGTAATTCATTTTTCAAGTTTTGATCCTCATAGAGTTGTAAGAGTCTAAGCTAAAACTTTCAATCAGTAGCACAGATTCTTGAATTGTTAGCACTGAAAGAAATCCTACAGATAGACTTATTCAACTCATTACTGAGAAAAACAAGGCTCCAAGCAGGGAAACCATGGGTCTGCAGTCACATAGTTAGTGGATAGCAATCAACACTTAAATAATACTTGTGTTGCTTTCACTCTACTTGAGTCAGTGCCCTTTCTGAACTCTCAAATAAACGTACCATACTAAAAGCAAATTGGTTTTCACAGAAATCACCGTGATGTAGTGGGTAAGAATGGACAGTATAGTCTGACCAACTCAGTTTAAATGCCAACAGTCTGACTCTTTCTCAGTCAAATTAAACTCAAAGTTCACTTTTGCCACGTGTAAAATGGATATATAATTAACTACCTTATGAAATTGTTATGAGGATTAAGGAAAGCATGTCTGTAAAAGACTAACATTTAACATAGTATACTTTTTTATCTTTTTCTCAAAATAGAAAAAAAAAAAAAGACCAATAATGTAATGATTGATTTACCATCTTTTTCTTAACTTTAAGCGAAAACAAACACACAACTGTTGGCTTTAAGGAGTATTCACAAAAGTGAAGATGCAAATATGTCATTTAATCTCTCCTTCCTTTAGATTTTCATTGGTATAAAATGGAAATTAAGGGAAGCAGGCTTCCTACCCCTACAGATTAGCTCCAATCCAGAATGACTTGTCCATGTAATCACAGTTTAAAAGATAGTTTAAGGTTGTTAGTTAATAAAATATGTATATTCTACACTGTAGTTATAAATCATATGATTAACAAAGTTTCAGCATATAAACATCCAGTAATAAGAGACAACTCTGTTCATCAGAGGAAAAGCTTGATAGAGGGGGAGGGGGATAAAGAGGGTAATGCCTCGTAGATGAGATGCAACAGACTGTTGGCTGAAGTTTGTAGGAAAGGAGGGGGGCCTGATTTAATAGTAAAAAGGCATTTATGTGTGGGAGAAATTATTACATATATTAAGATTAAGCAATTTGTTTCCTTGACAGCAGCTGAAATATTCTCAGTTGAAATGCATTAAAAAGCTATTGTGTAACTGGAGGTTTATCTTCTGTCTCCCCTTATCTTCCCAATCAGCACACTCAACAATTACCCCCTTTGCTCCAAGGCACTCCCACTCTGAAGATTTCACCCATAAATCAGGGAGCAGTTTTAAATATGTGATTTGCTACCTTCTGTTGCAGTAGGACATACCAACAGGACATAATCTCCACATGGAGTTTTTGTGAAAACTGTGATCCAATCCACTTAAAATATGTACTTTCCCCCAGTCTGCCTTACAGCAAGACAGCGCCACAAAGAAACTAATTTTTTACAAAGTTGCCAAGGGAAGAAACTAGTAAGAACAAATGGAGAATGGTGCCTCTAGGTTGTAGATAAGCACTGCTATGAGGAGACTGTGTGAGTACGTCTGTGTGCATGTGCGTGCTCTAAATAAATCAATATTTAGAAATGAGGACTATTTTTTTTCTTAGCTTGGCTATCACCAGACTTTTAAGAACTTCAGACCAGCTGACTCCTTATCATGTTTCTCACTTAGAGCTAGAGGGCTGTTGAAAGATTATCTACTCCACTGATTTTCCAACCACATTCTGAAGAGCCCAGCTGTTGCACAGAGAGAATGAGCAGGTTGACCCTCACACACACACACACACACACACACACACACACACACACACTGGATTTGTGTTGCGGATGGACTCACTAACAAATTAAAGATATGCAAGCAAGCACTTGTGACTTCAAAAAAGGGTCATTTTTAAGTCAAACGTAACTTAAGAAAACACCTCTGACTTTCAAATTATTTGTATTCTAGGCCATCATGAGAAATAATTCCATTGTACCAGTTCTAGGTAGTCAAGTCCCAGAGCACNAAATTAAAGATATGCAAGCAAGCACTTGTGACTTCAAAAAAGGGTCATTTTTAAGTCAAACGTAACTTAAGAAAACACCTCTGACTTTCAAATTATTTGTATTCTAGGCCATCATGAGAAATAATTCCATTGTACCAGTTCTAGGTAGTCAAGTCCCAGAGCACTCATGTGAGGGGCTCTCATTTCTGGTTAGTAAAAGTAGGAGTCGGCATGCTGCCTGTCCCATGACACTCGGCTTCATCTCACTCCTCTGTCAGGCTCCCTCTATTCTCACCTATATACCTATCTGGGCCTTGTGGTCCCCAAGGAGGTCTTTTATAGATTCAAGCACCAGGCTTTCACTCTGAACCACTTACAGACACTTTTCTGATAATCACAGATTTTTAATCTAAAGCACAAGTGATCACCCTAGTAACACAACTAATTTTTCAGAGAGAGTATCCAAACTTCATGTTCCAAACTGGGAGTGATAATCATCATTTGGGTGATGATGACGGGCCTCATGGGGCCATTCCCTGGTAACATATTCTGTACACCATTGTCTATTAACAATCCTATTGTGTGCTGTTGTTACAACCTAGGATACTTTTTGTCCTTGTTGACTAACAAGTTTCTTTTGAAGAGGGGTGCACTAAGAAAGCATCTAAGCAAACGTTAGTTAAATACACGTGAACTGAGAACTGTGTGTTTGAGGGTTATTAAAATTTAGTTTATGAAAAAGTTCCTATTCTACTAAAAGCCCAAAGTTGATTAATACTAATGAATTCTTCTTATGGGAAACTAAAGTGCTGATAGCTGGAGCTAATTCTCAGTGAAACAGCTTTTAAATGACATCAGAGATTAAGGGTTCTGGTGCTTGGCTAAGCATTCAGAGTTACCAGCCTCCCTCTTCCAAACAGTCAAAGAATTGTGGGATGTCAAAGTGATAAAGGATACCTGAATATATATTTGCCAGTCAGTTTCCCTTTTTGTTCTTTGTTTTTTAATTGGAGTGTAGCTGCTTTACAGTGTTGCGTTAGTTTCTGCTGTACAACAACATGAATCAGCTGTATGTATACATTATCCCCTCCTTCTTGAGCCTTCCTCTCACTCCCAACCCCCATCCCACCCTTCTAGGTCATAACAGAGACCAAGCTGAGCTCCCTGTCCTATACCGCAGCTTCCCACTAGCTAGCTATTTTACACATTAGCCAGTAAGTTTTCTAAAGCACAGATCAATGATAAAAGAATGCTGGTGTCCCACCTTGATTCTAGACTTCTGGCACTACCTAGCTATGTGAGTATAGCCTCTTTAGAAGCCAGTCTTTCCAGAAAACAAATTGACACTGGGCAATCATGTGAGTATCCGCGAATTTTAACTGCCCAATGTCAGTTGTTTTTGATAATAGCACCCTACTACCTCTTAGAGAACCTCCTTTCCCTCAAGTCCAGTCACTTGGCATGGGTGGGGCTCATCCTTCTGCTGAGGGTTGGAAGTTAGCATCATGTCCCAGTGGGTGGTTGGCACAGTCTCCTTGACGCGATCTGCCCAGGAGAACCAGGGTGAGTTTTTTCCCCTCCTTCTGTGGTTTTAGTTGGAGGATAGGGGCCTGTAAACTGCTCAAGTCTTCATGTGAAGAAAATCTGCATGAGAATGAAGCCACATAAAAGGAAAGAAAAGCTACCAGATCTGGAGAGAGTCTTAATGCCATCATCAGAGGCCCTGGATCCAGTGTCATTAGGCAAGAGAGCCCCTCTTTTTGTTTAAGCTAGTTTAGGTTAGGTCCATTTGTGACCTGAAGAATCCCGAGACAAAAACTTTGGGTCATTTAAAGTGTTCAAATTGCACAGCTGTGTGAAGGAAGCATCAGTGATAACAATGATAACAAAGCCACTCCGAAAGACTGAGGAAATTACAAAGCAAAATTTTCTCAGAATAGCCTTTTTAAGAGCTCTCTGAACACTTTTCATTGTTTTTATTCCTTGATGATACCAATAGGCTTTTGCTTTGGAAATAAATCTCTACTTTTTAAAAGAGACTGTCCCACTTAATTCAGCTATATATTCTTTTGCCCTAAATCATTAAAGGAAGAAAGGGAGTGGAAGAAGGGGAAAGGGCATGGCACCATATTTTTAGCAGCTTTATAAATGTATGTATTAGATTTATTCAATTAATAGTTGTCTTTAACAGGTTGCACAATTTTGTAATTAACTTAAGGTTTCATTCAATTACAATATCATGCCCTCATTAAATATTCTTTAAGAGGATTTCAGTTGAGTAGGACTATTTGAAATGAGGCATGATAAATCTTTTCTCCATAATGAATTGATTCTTTTTTGAGGGACTAATTAAAATCAGTTGTAAAGGAGAGATATGCAGTGTATGAGTACTATCTGAGCAAAGGTTAAAGAGTAACTGCCATTAAATGAAATACATTCTGAAGGCAGCTTCTTAATGAAGAATTTTCCAACTTACATGAACCAACAAGAAGTTCATTAATCAAAGAAACTATACTCCTCTGAGACTGTTTTTCTTCCCTCCCTCCATCTATTTTTTCTTCCTTTCTTTCTTCCATCCCTCCTTTTAAATAAGGAAATTGGCTTCATTCCTCTTCCAAAACAAACTTGTAGTTTTGCTGAGAACCTGGACACTCTAGAATACAAAATTGCCATAAATTAGCTTGCTTAAAGCCAGAGGCTTCATTCTTAGAAAGACATAGTAAAGAAGGTATAGAAAAAAAAGAAGACACAGGAATGGTGAGAGAGCTGAACTTTCAAACGAAGGGAAACATTCTTTCAAATTTAATTCACAAACTGGGAATGGAAATGTCATTGCCTCACTCAGAGGGTTAATCACGTTCTAATTTGAACTGGCAAATTTTATCACGACACTGTGAAATTAGCAGCATTTTATTGTGTTAATTATCTGCAGGATACTACATCATTACTTCTAATAAATGTAAATGGAATTGTGTCTCCTACGACAATACATAGACAAGGTGAATTTTTATTGGCTATTTACAGGATTCTGGTACAGTCTTTCTTCTTTTTTCATCTCATAAAATACTTTGTGTTGGCTTACCATGCCAATTTCCCTCTATTTTAGTTAATATAATGTTGTAAAGGTTATTAAAGTTTTCCTTAGCTCACTTGAAGTCACTTTTACTCAAAGCAATGGTGATTATTAAAAACCATGTCAAGTGTCAACCCAGTCAACCAAGACTGAGAAACACAGTTTCGTGTAAGAATTAAAAAAAAAAAAAATTAACCTTTCCTTTTAAAAGCATTAAAATCATGCTGCCCATTCACCCACTTCATTCAGCTAGCTACCTATAGAAACAATTCTCCAGTGGAATGAACTCAAAAAACATTGAAGCCAGTGTAATTAACTTAAGGTTAAAGTAAAGTCGGATAAAAAGAAAAAGTTGAATTTTTTCTAAATTATTTTGTGAAAGTTAACAAATATACAGTGCTGTGCCAATCAGAGTTGACAAATACTGTTGGAGACTTCCTCTGAGTGAGTCACCACAAAAGATTGCAAAGGGTGAGAAGAAAAATGAGAGGCAGTGCTCAGCCTAAAAAAGTAACAAACTAAGAGAAAGAGGGAAAATAAACACAGAAATAAGTGATACAAGAAAAAAATATGCAAAACATATATCACAAGTAAGGAGATATTAAGATGAAAAGGCAACAGGTATTGGTCANATTAATGCAAGAATTCCATGCCCCCTCCAGGCCTGTCCCTTAAATTCTCCCACATACAATCACTCTTGTCCTTGTTCATCTTTGGGAACATAGACATCTTGGAAGTTGCTAGGAAGATGGCAAAGCTACAGGATGGAAATAGTTTGGATCCTTCATCTTGCTGATCACGGACACCTATTTTAGACATTATACAAATGAGATCTAAATTTCAGTGGTGTTTAAACCCTTTTTAGCTGGGCTTTATAGCAGCTTGCATTATCTAATTAATGTAAATAATGGCTATGTGTGAGAGAGAAAGAGAGAATATTATTAGTATGTGGTTATCTGTATTTTCATACATATAATTTTTGTCACAATTGTTTGCTTCCATGACCATATAGATGTATTTTTTATTTCATGCAAGTAAAAATTCTGTTTATCTTTGGGTGGTGGAATTAAAGATGAATTCTGTTTAGATATTTACTCTAATTTTCTAGACTTTTTACAAGTAACTTGCATTACTTTTATTATCAGAAACTATTAAGCTTGTTAAATTTTTAAACAAGAGAAAAAGTTAACTCTTCCCTCAAAGATGTTATAAGTACAGAGAAAGGCTTCCTATACGTTAATGACTTGTGGGTAAACATACATGTCTTAAGAGCTTTTAAGACCTTATTAATCACAGAAAGGACTAGTGGTTTTTTCATTTATTCATCAAACATTTATTGAACACCAATTATTTGTCCAGTGCTAGGCCAGGTGCTAGAGAAAGGATGACCCAGGAGATATGCTTTGACCTTCACAGAGAAAGTCAAGTTTCTACATTCTGCATTTGCAGTCTATTATGAGAGATGGTTATATAAGCAAATAATAGTGCCGTGCTATGATGGCAACCCACTCCAGTACTCTTGCCTGGAAAATTCTATGGACAGAGGAGCCTGGTAGGCTACAGTCTATGGGGTCGCAAAGAGTCAAACACGACTGAATGATTTCAATGTCAATGTCAATGAGTACAACAACGTAGGCCAATGATAGACCAGATCAGAGTAATGAACTCTGTTTCAGTAGTCAGTGGATTCTTATGAGAGGAAATAGTTGAACCTGACTGAAGAATACGTATGTTTGCCAAGTGAGTCAGCAGGCAGAACATTCTAAGAAAGATACTAACACATGTGAAAAATGGGGCATCTTTGCAGACATCGTGTACATAGCTTAAAATGGCAGACATGCAGTTCCATGGAAGGAAGACCCAGGAGAATATGAAGCAGGAGGTGGAGTTAGTGGCTTCATATGGTCAGACTGTTGTTATTGTCAGGTTTTAGGTAGAAGGAAACTGATCAGATTGGTATGTTGAAACATGTCTCCATCAGAGTGAGAAATGGTTGGAGGAAGGGAGGGTGGGAGGTGGGGCTAATGCATGGGGGGTCCCACCTTGTGTAAAAGTTGGACAAGTGGAGGGGAGGTTCCTTCATCCCTCTGAGCATGTCCCAAAGCATCCACTGCAGTGTAAGTACCACATGGTTCTGCCTGACTTAATGGTATTGTGTCACCAGCACTGTGCCTTGGGCAGCCAAAAAAACTCATTACACACAGCACATGCCAACATTTATCCCTTTCTCCATTGCTGCCTGCATAGAAAACATCTAACTGCCCAGAGAATTCTTCCTGCAAAGTCAGGACTACCCGCAAGTGCCTGAAGCTGACCTTGAGTTCCTTCTGCAACTAAAATTTGAGACAGTTGTAAAGATGTGTCTAGCACACATGGCACATGTTTTACAAGATTTTAACACATTTTTAATGGTAATTAAATATTAGCTTGTTGGCAGTTGTGTATTTTGAACATCCAGTGCTGATGTGCAGCGTGATCACTGGGCCTGCTTCCCGCTTGCAGATGCCAGAGCTGTAAAGACTGCCTTGCTTTTTCTCTTGCTTCTTTTCCTCTGACCACTGAAAAGGTTGCAGGGCAAACTCCTTCTTCCACTGCACAGCCCTCCTTCATTCCTTATATACAAATGTGAGGGGAAACGAATTAGTAGTGAGCAACAAAGAGGCATTTTGTTATTGCAGTTTAGTTACTGCATCATAGATATTACAGTCTTGGCTAGAGTCATGTATTTTCATAAAGTCAGCTACATGAAAGGCAAGGTTAAAGCTAATCAGAGTCAAAGTAGGTGTTGGTTTCCTAGGTTGTCTGTAACAAATTACCACCAGTCTGGTTTTCAAGATGTTGGCAGGGCAGCACGCCCCCTGGAGGCTCAAAGCGGGAATTCTTTCCATGCCTCCTAGCTTCTGACTGCGGAGGGCAGGGCTTGGTGGTCCTTAGCTTGTGACTGCATCCTATGTTCACATTACCTTTTTCTCCCTGTGGGTCTCTTAGAAGGACTCTTATCATTGAATTTAGGATCCACCCAGTAAATCCAAGATCATCTCATCTGAAGACTTTTAACTAATTACATCTGCAAAGACCCTTTTTCAAAATCAGGTCATAGTCACATTCACAGGTTTGGAGGGTAGAATGTAGATGTATTTCTCAAGGGGACTGCCATTCAGTTTACCACAGAAGTCAAAGAGTTAGACCCTTTTAGCCATAAACCATATGCAAATCCATGACTGGCTAAGTGACTTATAAACTCTTTGAGGGAAGGTGTTACATTTTATGCTGCGTGTAGCCACCAGGACCCTGAGGATCCCATAGTGGAGACTCAACAAAAGGAAGGCTGAAAGCTTTGTCTTGGCATCCAGCATTATTAGAGACTGGATTCATTGAAATAGATGGTGCAGATAAACATCCCAACTCCTGCTCCTTCTGAGAATTTAATTTCAGTTCATTCATCTTCTCTCGAAAAGCAGTTCTCTGCATCTTAGCAGGCAGTTTTATGTGAATTCAAGAAAATGCCTTCCACAACCCTCAGGTTAATTATGTTATGTAGAAAAACATCCTGTTTCATATTCTTCTTTACTCATATTTGTCTTGTGAAGTGTGATTAACTCTTCATAAGGTCACTACCCTGCTGATGCGAAGGTTTCAAACCTTGCTGGCACCTAAAAGAAAGCTTTTCTTGAAAACTGACTCCAGTGGAAATGCATAGCTTGATGCAGCGGGCTCTGTTTTCTCTTTCTCACACACACACACACACACACACACACACACACACACACACACAAGCACACTTCTCCTCTTTGTTAATGACACTCCTGGTTGATTTATTGATTGCCTGTAACACCACTGGCTTTTCTTGAATCACTTGTGATCTTCCCAGCTGTAAGTGCCACCCCCAGTGGAAAGTTGCCCCAAACTGGGATGTTTTTATTGCTGTTTGACTTCCCCAACTTGACTGGTCAGGGCTGAACCTTCTCAGCTTCCCCGGAATAAGCTCCTTAAGCCTTCTCCCTCCAAAGCATCTGTAAACAGTTGAAGGTCATGATTGTTCACTCTGCAAGATCGATATGCCATTAAATTGTGACAAAAAGGACTGCCAGACCATTAAGGCCTCCCTCATACCCTCAGTAATCCTGATAAAGTGATGAGCTGTTTTAACCTCTCTGGCTCCCATTGCGAACTGAGTAGCAAACTCCTAACTGCTGAGATAACCCTTTCCGCAAAGTCAGGACAACCCACAAATGACTGACACTGATTTTGAGCTCCTTCTCTCGTGTATTTTTTTTTTCCCTGCTGTTGTCAAGTCAGTTTTTAAATTTAAGCTGTTGGGGATTTTTGTTGTTGTTGTTGATCCATACAGTCTAAAGTCTGGTATTATTCTCAAAACTGTTTTGACTCAAAACTATTTTGTTCTGAGATGAGCCAGCCTCCTCATGTACACGAATAGACCCATTGCCAAGTGGCTGAAAGACAGCAGTATCCCTGGGGACTGAGAATGACCTGGAGCCAGTTCACCCCAAACACAGAGGATTTGCCTAAACTCGATCAATCTTAGACATGCGGTGAGTTCACAGCAATTGAATTTGTTGAATTTCTGTCTATTCTATTTTCTTAGCAATAATAGATGAGGGGAAAGGGAGAAGGTTTTAATAAAATGGAAGAAAGACAGCTTTTATGAACTGAAAATATTTTTCATGGATCTAAGCATTCTGGAAACTACTTTAAAACTAAATCTAGACCAACCTAGTCTTGCTCAACATTACATGATGAGTTCACTTATTATTTGAAGAATGTTGTTTTCACCCAGCTAATGCTAAATTCAACGGCTACTATGAACTGATATCCAAGACTATTTGCCAGATAAGGTTGATCTCACCCTGCTCACTGATGCTGAAGTTATCTGATATCCAAGTATATGGTTTTACATTTTTGTCTCTAGTTCCCAAGTTCTTCACCAGCCCTGTTGGCCATTGTAAGATAATATAAATCATAACTCAGGGCTTAGATTTTGTACCTGATGTATACATGTACCACTTGCATGCCCATATATACATAAAGCTCTTTTCTGAACTGTTCTAAAAAGTAAATACATCGTCTGGGTTGCAAAATCATGTTTGAAAAATTATATGTCTAGCATCTCACTTCATTCATATTTTTTTGTCTTATACTCTTTAGAAGATTATCAAATCTAGAAAGATCTGAAGCTATTACTCCAAATGTGCTTAGTAAAATGCACCCTGGTCTCAGTTCCTGAGGCTTTGCTACAGTTCCATCAGCTAATTGCACAAAAGACTTTCTGGGCACAAATACCTGTTCATTTAGTTCACATTCTATTTAGCTGATTTGCAAGCATGAATTTTCAGGGAAAGCTTCACCTCAATTCAGGTCTGGCCCTTAATAGCTTATTATGTCAACAAAACCTATCTTCAGATGAAAAACCAAACACTTGTAACCAGCAGGAGTTGCAGGTAGTAAACAGAAAGAGAACAGGCTTAATATCTGCTGAGACCATTAGCATCTCAACTGCCTGTCTTTCTTCAGCATATCAGTGGTATAATCTAAGAGGGCACAAGAACAAGAACAAAGCTTCAGGTCAATGAAATCATTCACTGATCCACCAGCAAAGTGGTGTATTAGCTTAAAATCTCTTACATGCTGCTTAGACATCATTGCGTAGGTTATGAAATGAGGCAAACAGACACTTTAAATGGTACCACACATTAGAGGATATTTTTTTCTGCTTTGTCTTGTTTGTTTGAACCCCCATATTAATCCCAAGTTTCAGTTTTACGGCTTTGAATTTGCCCTGCACATCCTGTGACGTAAGTTAAATGGATAATGATGATTTAATGAAATAGAAGCTGTCTCATCCCGCCTGTAAAGTGTTACCATGCCAAGCCCTGTTTACAGATTTCCAGCTTATGTTGCTCATTAACATATTAAATATGTGTTGTGCACTTACTAGGTGTCCTATAGTTTGCTAAATTTCTGGGGACACAATAATGAGCAATATCAAGAAGCTTCTATGCTTCATGGACAAGTGTTTCCATCTTCAAGAGCTTCTGGTCTATTATAGCAGAGAAATTAGAGCAATAAGGCTTGCAATAGTATTTCCTTTTCCAGCAACTTGAATCCTTTGTACTGGTATTTGCATTCTGACTCAAATGAGTAACCACTAATAACAGAATAAGGGTCGCTCACTAATTTGGAACAGAACAGACAGAGGTCCTTAATGCCATTCCTTAGAGCACACCTCACTGGCTGATTGGTAAACTTTTTCTCTTTCCTTCACTTAATCATGAGTCTAATTTCTCCATCAACTGGTGAGCTACCTACACTTTGGTCCAAACCACAGCTGATGTATAGCCACATTGCACTTCATGTATTTAATAGTATGGCTCATTGTCAAACACATGTTGGGAAGCAAATTTATCTATTATGCTCACTCATGCAAAGTGTCATGGAGTCCTGACCCATTCGTTCAGAGGAGCTTCCAACAGCAGGCATCCTTTAGCATAAAAATACTCTCTGAATCAATCACCCCACATTCCAATGTATTACCTGAAGGTAAAATGTACTACACATTAGAAGGAAAGATGGGAGAAAAGAAAAGAGGAAAATGTGGACAGAACAGAGAAAAGGTCTTGACACAGATAGAGCAAGCATAGCCACTAAATCATTCTATGGAATGCAGTGGTGCAGATTATTTATCTTACCATGCTCTCCCTTCCATTGTTTGGAATGGAAAAACTTGAAAATTAAAAATGCTGTATTTACATTCTCCTTGGGAGGTATGGAGGATTCTAATAAATCTGTTTGGCTGACTCCAGGAAATCTGCTTCTTTTAGTTGCATCACACCCAGCTGTTTGCATTAAAGTTCATCCAATTTGATTTTCATTTGTCAAACTGATGCCTTTGATGTCAGAATTACTCTCGCCATTGCATTTAGCCCTTAAGAGTTTCCAGCTGCCATTGGCTCTGTAGCTATGTTGAGGTCTTAAGCCAGTCTTGGGTCATATTTTTCTACTTTGCAGTTGTCTAAACTCTATGTAGGTGACCTCATTCAGCTTGATGACCTAACTCGAGACACTCGTCCAAGATGACTTGGGAGCTGTTGTTGCATTGTGCTCACCCTCTGGTAACCAGCTTTGGGTGTATCTACTTCTCATGGAGAGTACACAATTCATACCAACACCTTCTGTTCATTTGGACAAAGAATATGTTCAATTCCGTTTGGAATCACTGATTGCCACCTGATTTACAATGTCTCTTTTTCTCCTTCAGAACAGATAACCTCTTAGTGTTGAATGAGTCACAGATTGGTTTGGGGATCATAAGTAGACCACAGAGTATTGAATTAACTTTTAAAGAGCTCTTCAGTGTCGCAGTACTCAGTTCTGTTCCTTGGGATTCTTTATGAGAGAGACGTCTATTGTTATCTTTCCTTTATAGAGCAGAAAACCAGGAGGTTAGGTAAAGTGTCCAAAAGGCTTATTTTTTTTTTCCTTCCCCTAATAACTTTCTAGACAAAACTTCGCTCTTCAAACTTTTGGCCACACTAATTTCTGGTTGTAAAACTCTGTGTGATTTGATCCAAAACTTTTTATTTATCTATCTATCTTTTTATTTATTTAATCCTGTTCCTTCTATATTTCCTCTCTGAAGAGGATACGAGTTACCAACATTCTGATCTCTGTCTCATGAGTGCATTTTTCCATCACCAACTTAAAATGTGTTGAGATTATTTTCTCTGAGAATCAGTTACCTCATTTGTAAATAGGACTCTGTACTTCCATTTTAGAGTCTTTACAAGGATTAATTGAAACAATAAGAAAAAATATATCATTCTGACTGGTACCTAGTGGAAGTATGAGAAAGGATAGTTCTTTTCCTCTTTCTCTCAGTATGAAGGTGGCACTGGGCCACAAAGCTATTAGAAAAAAATAATAAAATTATGGATTCATCTAGAATAACCCTTTCTGAACTGAGAAAGTGTTTATCTGGAAAATTGTGTCTGATTCTATGTGAATTTTCTCTAAAAAGTAACTCCCTCCTAACCCCAGATTCAATGTACTGTTTCCTACCACTTTTGTAGCAAATTGCCACATTTAGTGGCTTGAAACAACACAGATTTATTATAATTTTGGAGGTCAGAAGTCCACAATGTGCTGGCAGGGCTGCACTCCTCTTGGAGGTTCTGAGGGGAATCTCTTGTCTTTTCCAGCTTCCAGAGGCTGCCCACATTCCTTGGCTTATGGCCTTGTCACTCCTTCCTCTGTTTCAGTGGTCACATCTCCTTATCAAACTCTCCTCCTTCTTCCTCCTCCTCCCCCCTTTTTTTTCTTCTTATAAGGACTTTTGCGATTACACTGCACCCAAGGAGATAACACAGTATAATTTCCCCATATCAAGATTCTTAAACTTTATTTAAGCAATGTCCCCTTTGCAACATAAAGTAACATACACGAGTTCTGGGCATGGACATCTTTGGGAGGCCAATCTGCTCCCTACCCCAGCTAACAGTTTGATTTTGAAGGTCTCCTCTTTGAGTTGAAATCCATTTTTCATTCATTAGTTCTGTATCCTTTAATAACCTTACTGATAATTTCAGTTACTGGAATCTTAAAAGGTAGATAACCTTATGCTTTTTAAAAATAAAAATGCAATAATCAATGACTTGCTCATACTACTTTCCTGCTTATAACCCCTATTTCTTTTTCTGTTTATAGATAATGTTTAACTGCTATACTTCTTTTGTGTTGGTCTGCTTCTGGCTTGCTACTGCTACTAAGTCACTTCAGTCGTGTCCGACTCTGTGTGACCCCACAGACAGAAGCCCACCAGGCTCCCCGGTCCCTGGGATTCTCCAGGCAAGAACACTGGAGTGGGTTGCCATGTCCTTCTCCAATGCAGGAAAGTGAAAAGGGAAACTGAAGTAGCTCAGTCGTGTCGGACTCTTCGTGACCCCATGGACTGCAGCCTACCAGGCTTCTCCGTCCATGGGATTTTCCAGGCAAGAGTACTGGAGTGGGGTGCCATTGCCTTCTCCAGTTTCTGGCTTAGGTGCTCTCAAAGTGTAAGCTCCCAGAAAGCAGATCTTGATTATTGTGACATTTTATAAAAGAATTTGCTCAACCCAGGACATATCACAAAACAAATCCTATTTAATAACTATATTATTTACCTTCTTTCCCTTAATTTTTCTTGAAAGGCATAATTAAGAAAATGGCAGATTTATAGTGGCTTCTCTTTCAGTTTTTAAGCTGTTGTTTCTATATTTTGCCATCACAGAAAAGTATTTTGCTATATAATATGGAGGCAGAGAGATGAGCATTCTTTCCAATATCTACCATTCTAATTGTTACATGTGTAGGGTCTATTTATATGTAACAATCCAATCACTATTCTAAGAATTTCACAGGCTATGACTTAATTCCAGAAACATGTAGTATATTCAGATGGAAACAGAAAAGCAATTTTTGTTTCTGAACTTGTGTGTGTGTGTGTGTGTGTGTGTGTGTGTGTATGTGTGTGTGTATAAATTCTAAGACATTCACTCAAGTGATAGTAAATTTAAATTTATTGAATGAGCTGACTGGATTTTCCAGATCTGAGGAAAAATAAACATCTTTAAAGCCAAGTTTTCTTTTGAACTTTATATTAAAATATAATTAAGATAGGCTGTAATTTTGGAGGGCATTTTATCCTTAAGGGTGGTGGGTTTTAATTGGAGCATTCTGCACCATGGTACACTTTTTAAGGACAAACAGGATACTCAGTTAATAAAGGCACTGACATTCCATTTCTGGCCAGGATGCTTCGTCTCTAAGGACCTTGCATTCAGAAAACTTTGCCCAGCTGGCTTTATCTGGAAAGCATGAGCTTCTTCCCATTTTTTTTTTTTTCCCCAGCTCTGGGTATATAGTTTAACTTACATTAATGGATCTCATCAACTTAAAACTGGTTTTCAAAAGTTGTTCTCTGGAACCTATGTGATTGTGAAGATAATGTCTAATGAATATCTCCATGTATGTGTCACCATTTCCAATTAAATCTCATTCTGATGTCATTGGAATTTCAGCTTATTGAAAAGATTACAGAAGAGCATCATTATCCCTAAAAATTTGAAAACCATCAGTCTGCACGAAATTGAAGTCTAGTTTCATAAATTATTCTTAAGTAGAGCCAGCATTACTCTTGATAAACTATTTTACAAGAATATTGGGGCAGCAATTGCCTTCTTAATTTTCTTCTTTCTTCTTATTCCTTTGTTTCTTTACTTCCTTCTACTTCTCTCCTTCCTTTCCTTCCTTCTCAGTCTCTTTCTTCCTCCACTTCTCTTTATTTCCTTTGTTCTTTTCTCTATTTTTTCCCCTGTTCTTCCTGTCTCCCTTCTTTCACTCTCCGTCTTTTCTCTTTCTTTGTAATGGGACAGGATGCAGGAAATGACTACATCCAGCCTTCTCCTCTACACACATATGATGGTAGGTTCTGATTCCTTATTTTCTACTTTGAAGTGATGGTGTGCACAAAAGTCTAAAGACATCTGTGAAGTCAAGGGTCTGATTTTTTGGCAGCCACACAAGAACTTAAGCAGTGAAGTGATTATTTTTCTTCAAAATAGCCTTATACAATATAGGTATTTATTTAGTGAGTGCTTCCATTACTCACAGTATTGTGAAACTCCTTTTTTGAATCTGCCTTCTGTGATAGTCTCAGAGTGTCTCACAACATTTTAATCACACATTTAATTCAAAATGCATTCCTTGTATTAATCATTTACTTTTTGTACTAGACATAAGTTCAATGCCTTTTGCTTATTTTCAAATGACAACTCCAAGGATGGATGTTTACCAACACCAAGGACAATCAAAAGAATGCACCCACTTAAAGATCAAATGTTTTTAAACTTTTATCCAGTGATTGGCAATAGCTGGACTATCGAACAAAAATCGAGATATGCTGCTCAATGCAATATGATAGCTAAAATTAAGAAATGAATTTTAGAGGTAAATATACATAATAAAGGTCTAAGTGCAAAATCATTCATACAGCATTGTATGACACACACAAAAATATACCCTTCCACACATTTATATAAAATAAATTACAGTGTTTAAAATGGTTAAAGTAATCAAATTATGAGTGGTTTCCTTCCTTTTCTAATTTACAGAGTATATACAACTACTTTTGTAATCAAAGAAGAGAAAAAAATGTAGCTTGGGCTCATAAGGACAATTCTAAATATAAGTATTTAAAATGCTGTGATTGATGACACCATCACTAGAATAAATGCATAACCTTTAAGGGTTCATCCATATTTCAATTCATCTGGGTTATTTTTGATTAAAAATAGTCATATTAATTTAAGGCAGAATTGTATAAATATATAATACATGTTTGTAAAGCACTACCAACTTTTCCTCTTCCACACACATGTAATGACTTTAAAATCACAGCTATTGAGCCATGGTCTGAGCATCATAGAGCATTGGATCTAATAGGTATCTAATTAATCTGGTAAGGAGCTCTAGTTTGTAGAGTCAGCTATACTATACTTTAAAAGGCAAACACTTACATTAGCTGGGCCAGTGATAAAATAAGCTTAAGATCTCTTCCATCTCTAAAATTTAATGAATCTTTTTATTCACTGGTTTGGTAATAATTACTAAATAGGTGGCTGCTCCATTAGTGATGCTACCCACAGCAAACAAAATTGACCAGAGGCAACAAAGAAAGGGTTTGATGGATTGTCCCTTAAATCATACTGGAATTTCCCCAGATTAACTTGGCAGTGGTTGTAGCATCTCAGAAACAATAAGAATTAAGCATGCCATCTCTTAAAGCTAACCAACTGCATTTTCACCTTTTTCAGAAACAAGAGTGGCTCTTGTTTTTACTCTAAGTAAAATTCTCTTCAAAGTCTCCTGCTTGAGTGTTTCTAGACATAATACTACTCTGTATGACTTGAGGATTCTAGAAAATACACACTGCCAAAAAGGTAAAATGCAGTGAATTTTAAGTAATCACAAATTTCACTGTTTTCCCCTTAATTTTCTGACTACTCATCTTCCAGCTTTAATTTCTGTATTATTCAGAGTAATGCTATATGCTATTATCAGTTCAGTTCAGTCGCTCGATTGTGTCTGACTCTGCAACCCCATGAACTGCAGCACGCCAGGCCTCCCTGTCCATCACCAACTCCCGGAGTTCACCAAAACCCATGTCCATCGAGTCGGTGATGCCATCCAGCCATCTCATCCTCTGTCATCCCCTTCTCCTCCTGCCCCCAATCTCTCCCAGCATCAGNCTTCTGGAGACACCCCATCCACTTTATAAAGGGAGGAGCAAGAGTGAAACATATGGCACTTCCCACACTGGTTGGCACTAATCAGTCACATGGCCATGTGGATGCTAGGAGTGCTGGGAAATGTAGTTCCTGCTTGGGCAGCTGTTTCCCAGTGATGGTTCCACATTAGGGAAGGGAAGGAGGACCACAAATTTGAGTATAGAGCCTTACATCTCTGCTCCATTTCCTTGGCTTTATTGTTTTGTTTTTGTTTTTTCTTTTTTTTCAATTGTAGGATAATTGCTTTACAGTGTTGTATTGGTTTCTGCTGTACAATAATGCAAATCAGCCATGATAATATATATATATCCCCTATTTNGCAGCTGTTTCCCAGTGATGGTTCCACATTAGGGAAGGGAAGGAGGACCACAAATTTGAGTATAGAGCCTTACATCTCTGCTCCATTTCCTTGGCTTTATTGTTTTGTTTTTGTTTTTTCTTTTTTTTCAATTGTAGGATAATTGCTTTACAGTGTTGTATTGGTTTCTGCTGTACAATAATGCAAATCAGCCATGATAATATATATATATCCCCTATTTAAATATATATATATATATATACATATATTTATCCCCTCTCTTGAGGCCCCCACCCTCCTCCCAGCGCATCCCTCTAGGTCATCATGGAGCACCAGGTTGGGCTCCCTGTGTTATATAGCAGCTTCCCACTAGTTATCTGTTTCACATATGATAGTGTCAATGCTATGGCCTTCTTGTTGTAAAGACACTTTAAAATGGTATATTAATATGCAAATTTTAGCAATATATAACATATGTTTATATATGCACTAGTTTTCTCATTCAACAATGTTTGTTTGATAATCTTCCGTGTATATGACCCTATGTATTCTAGCCTTGGGGCTACAATAGTGAAAAAGACAATCCTGATATTTCTAGCCTCAAGAGCTAACTGTCTTGTTATTGTTACAGATAATAAATAAGTAGCCAGCAAATAATCACAAGGGAACCAACAGGGCACTGTGACACTGATGGCTGGTGAGAGGCCTGCTTTGATTAGACAATCAGAAAAAAACTCTCTGACAACAGACATTTGATCCTAGACCCAAACTGTGAGAAGAAGCTAACTCTACAATGAACATATCAAGGAAAACAACACATACAAAAGCTTTTATGTGGAAAAGAGTATGAAGAGTTTATATGATTTTTCTAAAGATAAGATTTATGTTTTTAGAATGATTAGATGTATTGCTCTGCAGATTGCATATAGTTACCAATAATAAAGGGAATATATGTAATGGAAAATGTTCCAGAATATCTGGGCAATACCTTGACCAAGTGATCAAACTTCATCTGCAATGGAATAAATTAGCAGTCTATGTCCCTGCCTTGATGGACTGAAGACATACGGTCAATTCCATGGGGTTTTTGAAAAAATAAACATGAAAAGTTCTGACCTGAAGCTAATCATGAGAAAACAGTCAACCAACTCCAAACTGTGAGACATACTTCAACACTGTGCACCTGGACTCTTCACATTGAAGGTAAACAGACAAGGCAGCTAAACAGCTAAACTAGATGAAACATGGATAAAACATACAACAACCACAAGAAACAACAGCTAGAAAGGGCCTCATTGAGACAGTTGTGGAAGTCTGACTATGATTATTAGGTAATATTATTGTACCAATGTTAAATTTCCTGAGTGTGATGGAGGTCTCATGGTTTCATAGGATGCCTTTATGTTAGGAAATACATGATGAAGAGCTCAGGAATAAAAGGTGAACCTTAGTGATGGTACATTGATGTTTATTATATTATTTCTGCAAATTTTGTTTGTCTTTCAAAATTAAAAGTTGGAGAAGTTATTAGATTCATGTTTTTTGGTTTTTTTTTAATTTTTAATTATTCAAGGTCCTCTGTGGGAAGGAAATTGGGAAGGGAAGAGCAGAAATGCACAAAACACTCAGAGGGCTATCGCCGTGACCCAGGAGAGAAGTGCTGATGCTCTGCCTTGGTTACGGCAGTGGGTGTTTAAAGCTGGAAGTGAAATAGATGGATTCAAATATATTTTGGAAGTAGAATCAATAGCTTTTTCCTAGATTGAATGTGAGACAATGAAAGTGAAAAAATAAAATAANGGGAAGGAAATTGGGAAGGGAAGAGCAGAAATGCACAAAACACTCAGAGGGCTATCGCCGTGACCCAGGAGAGAAGTGCTGATGCTCTGCCTTGGTTACGGCAGTGGGTGTTTAAAGCTGGAAGTGAAATAGATGGATTCAAATATATTTTGGAAGTAGAATCAATAGCTTTTTCCTAGACTGAATGTGAGAAAATGAAAGTGAAAAAATAAAATAATGATGGAGGTGATGCAATACACAAAACTCAGGGTGGGTGAATCTGGGGTGAATCTCAGATTTCACTGAGACATTTAACTACAGAAGCTAATAGGAAAGCACATTTCACAGACACAAGATTCACAATATCCAGAGGATACAAGATCTCAGCTGTGTCAGAAGTAGCAGGGCAGTTCTCAGTACTGAGAGATGCAAAGTTGTTCCTCCGGGTTCTCATAACAAGGGTGACCACAGTGTAAATTTCATTCCCTTCGTACTCCATCTGTACACTTTCAGTGACCACACAACCAATCATTTAAATGACTCAACTGGGCTTTGGCAAGTAGACATATTATCAGCAATGGGCATCTTCAAAATTCCTGCAGAAAGAAAACCCACTGGGCCTGAAACTCTAAGCTTAATTCAATTTGAAGAGAATAAGCAGTTTTGTTCAGTTCAGAACGTGCTACTTAGTATTTTATGCCAGAACTGTTATTGCGATCACATGGAGGAGAGAAATCGATGTGAATGGTAAATTCTAGGAAATGCCCACACTTCCCAGTTGCTATATCTATTTTAGTTGGTGGCAATTACGATTTACTACGCAACACTCAAAATACAAATGGTGCGGTGTTAAAGGAGATGGAAGTGACAGATTTGCAACCTCAAGGCGTGACTTCAAAATATTGGTGCCGGAAAGACTTCCAGTTCCGGAAGGCGGTAGAGACACAGCACGCAGAGCCCCAGCAGGTGAGGGTGATGGTGGGAGAGAAGAGCTTGGAGCCCGCTGGATGTGGAAGTGAAGCTGTGCAAGCGGGTGGGAGACGCAGGCGCGGGCAGATGGAGGAGGCCTTGGGTGCCAATCGCACGATGGGATGGCACAGACAGTGAGCAGGGAGTGAGGAAACACTGCTAAGCAGGGAAACTGAGAGCATAAGGACGGAACGAGAGAATCCAGAAGGAAAGCTAAGAACTTGAGCAGAATGAAGCAGCAGGGTTATATGAGGAGAAGGCGCCCGCTAGCCCACCTCCAGGCTCGTCTGCCCTGATCTCGGGCAAGGAAGCTGGATTCCAAGAACCACCTGCTGGAGGCTCCCGTGCCCTCTGCAGATGGTTGGTTTCATCCAACAGGAGGCACTTTGAGAGAATCGGAGGACCAGCATAGGGAGAGGTTTGCTTCTTGCCTGGCTTCTGTCTTCTGAGTCTCAGTACTCCTTCCATTTCCGCTGCAGTGGCAGCCCTCACCCCCTTCCACGGCTTTTACCCTCCAGGCTGTGCTTGGTCAGAGCATCCCACCTGTGCTAGACCAGAGGGAGGCCATCATCTCTTATTTGTTTCCCTCAACTCATGCTTACTTCTTTGTAAGTGGTCACTTGATTAAATGCTCAGGAAAATGCCCTCTAGTCCTGGCTGAGACCCTGACTCACATGGGGAGTTGCAAATACCCCTGTCCGACTTTAGGGAATTTAAGGAGGTAATGGGAACCACACCAACTTAACAGGGCAGATAGTCTGACTCTGAAGTATGACATGTAAATTACATCTCCATACTCTTAAAACAGAAAGATGACAGATTCCCTAATCTTTCCGCACTTGCATTACTTCCTCAGCCCATATGATACCCATATTCTTTCTAACCAATGTCTCTTGTGTTCCAGTATTGAATCTAATACTTGTCCACATTTAGGTCTTTGCATCCAAATGGATTAGAACCTGGAGTTCTAGGCAGTTCAGAATGATGAGGAAATTAGCTTGAGAGGACTTCTATTCAGGATAGATGCATTTATCCAGGTGAGCATCACCACCTCAGAGGTATGCATACTTCAGAATTAAACTTCAAAGCTTGCTAACCTAGACACCCATTCTGACTCCTCTGCAGCTCATCTGCCCTGGTTTTTGCAATAACCGCAGAAAGGGAAAATTGTTGAAAGTCATATGCACATTTAAAATTTCCAGGGGTATGCAGCTTGTGTCGTAGATATTGCAAGGACAGTGAGAATGCAAACTGAGATTCATACACAAAAGAAAAGAAAGAGATATTACACTTTATACTAAATCATTAGAGTAGTTTTCAATTGTTTCCTCGTCTTGAGGATTACAATAATTAAAATACATTTTGAAAAGTTGCCTATGTGTAAAAATGGTCCTGTGAAATTAAACACACAGACACAAACATGCAAAAAGATGCCTGTCTTCCCCTCTGCCCTCATTCACCTCCACCCACACAAGCTTTCTGCTTCATCTGTGAAGTGGCGATGATTGTCGCATTCAGCGTAACGCCGATGCACAGAGAACATCAGTGGAGTGCAGGGAATGAGAAGGGCCTCCGCTACAATACCTCAAATTAGAAGTTGCTCTTGAAAATCTATCCCTGAAATAAAAGTAATCAGAGGACTATACCAGACTGAATTCAAGTGACACTGTTTTAAGCACAAACAGCAGAAGTGAGGGACATTGGTACCTCTTACACACAATAGCAGTGGCCAAGAATGGCTTGTTATTAAAACTACTCAAAACTTCCTTTTAAAGAAAAGAAGTGCCTTTGTTCTCTCTACCCCTCTACTAGGAGCAATCTTTTTCCATCTGATAAAAATTATGGTTCAAGTCTCATGAAACAAGGCTCTAGAAAGATATCTTTTACTCTGCCAGCACTGACATTATAAGTTTGCATCAAACCACGTACAGTGAGGATGGTTATTACAGAATATTAGAGTCACATTGTACAAAAGAAGGTTTGGAAGAAATAAATGGAAGAATAGAACTGCAGAATAATATGGGGCTAATTCACGTCACTTATATTCAATACATAGGAATATATTGTAGATGTAATTAGAACGAGAACACAGAGAAATAAACCAGGACAAGGAAGAGAACCTGAAAGGGTAGGAAGAAAAGGTATGTCGGATGAATGATGATATTACAGAAAAGATCACTTGTCCATTCCATCTCTAAAAACTAAGTGACTAAAATTTAACCTTAATCAAAGTCATGGTTAGTTCTTCATTTTGCTATGCAAAATTCTTTCCAGTGTCTCCCATTTGAGTGTGTCTATGCCTGATTATATTCTGACCAATAAGCTTTGGAACATTTAAAAAAAAAAAGAAAATATGCAGAAAATTGAAATAAATAATTTCCAAGACAAATATACCAAGAATTGGAGGCCTAAGCATCTTCCTTTGGAAAGAAGAAATTCCTTCAAAGAAGATATTATGGAATTTTATTCTAGTCTTTCTTAGAAATTACAGCTGTACTTTATAGAGCAAAATCTGGAAATCATAACATTTCAAGACAAGAAACAAAACTTTTTGGCATAAGTGTGAGCCAAACACTTTGGTGAACAAAACATGGTCCAATACAACTAGTCCAGTCTTACTGG
>SJYA01001187.1:206404-279058 GCA_006410615.1 Neotragus moschatus
CTTGATTCTTACCTCTGCTCTTTGCCATATGAGGATACAAGGAGATAACCTTCCGCAAACCAGGAAGAGTGACTCCACCAAACACCTGATCTGCTGGCATCTTGATCTTGGCCTTCCCAGTTTCCAGAATTGTGAAAATTAAATGTGTCCTATTTAAAGCTACCCAATCTATGGTATCTTTAGTATAGCAGGTCAAACAGACCAAGACAGTTACTCAACTGAGACTGTGTCTGATAACAGAAAGTGACTGGAGAACACTCTGGATTACCCAAGAGTGACTAGTTAGGGAGTGTCTGAAATTTTATTCAGGAGTAAAAGTCACTAACCCCACAGAGCAGTTAGGAAGACAACAGGAGTTAAACTAAAGATTCCTTGAGGATTACATCATATGGATTACACTTTACCCAAATCAAGGTGACAGTGTTTGGATTCATTTACCATCTACAGTGGCAAATTCTGCATCAGCTCTGGAAGGAGAACATGCCTCGTTTTTCCAAGTCTAACAAGGAGATTATACCCCATCCCTTTTTCTGTAGAGTTTTGGAAGGACTTTTAATGCTGGTAAGATTTTCCATGGAGTATTTGAGAACTTTAGATAGGCATGAGGAGATGGATGAATGAAGCATAGTAGCTAGCTAATAGGACTCAAAGTTTCCATGAGTCACTGGCCATGTGCTGAAACACTTTCTGGAGTGCTCCATCACTATCTTGGCTTTATGCATACACCTCCTTTCATTGAGATCCGAGGTTTCGGGGTAAATCATATTACTGATAAATCCAGAATGCTTCCTAGGTTGAGCCAAACTACATAAGACCTTGACATATTGGTACTCTTGTTTCTTCGGCATTAAGATCTTTCCCGTGCCATCCATATAATGTGACTACAAGGGCCAAAAGATAGGATTTCTTACATGACAGATTATCTTTTTATCTCATGCTGAAACTTGACATTTCCATGACAAGGCATAGTCATTTATTCCATGGTTAGAGACAAGGTTTACTTGATATGTCACCATGTTGACACAAAGACACTCTAAATGGTAAATATCAGAACATTTCCTAAGAATAGACCTAGGAATAATTGTGAGATAATCAAAAGTGCTGTAGGTAAAAAGAGAAGTACTGGCCTGAGGAAAACAGCAAAACTTCCTTTTCTCTCACTTTGGCTTTGAACTCCATCTGTGCTGAGGAGAATTGTGAGGGTGAAGCTTGCAGACGCTTTTCATCATTTTTGGTCACTGAATTACAAAGTACATAGTTTGGCAACCAAAGACAACATGTTGTGAAGTTTAGATTCTTTGGCATCATAAAGATGGTAGACTTCTTTATTCAGTCTAACACCCTTTGAAATATTTCCCAAGCATCTAACTTTTAAACTGCTAGACTCTGCTATCACTATCTCCTCACACTTTAGAGTCTTGTCAAAACTGGACTTCAGGGATTTCAAGTCAGTGAAATGATTTCTGGCATAAATGGCCAGATGTGAATGATCGGTGAAAGTCTGATTTTAGTCAGTTTCTAAAAATCTGAAGTGTTGACTTTCCCCTGACCAGCTCTTTTTATTGCAACATGGCATTGTTTTCTTTGAATCACTCTGAATCCTTTTTTTGTATAGTGAAAAATACTGTTATTCTTAATTACTATTATAGTACAATTCATATACTATTAATATATGATAAAAATAATTCTTAATTACTACACTCCTAGGAGATCTGACACAGGCAGAATGCTTTTCAGCTAAAAAAGGGCGAATATTGTCTTAAGAATTGCTTTTATATTATTCTTTAAAAACATAACATTACTATTAAAGGTTTTTTTTAATGAAAAATATTATTTCTGGAGGATTGACTCAGAATCATTTATTTCCAAGTGTAGGAGAGAGAGCAAAGTCTTAGTACAAATGAATTAAATATTTTTTAAAATTGCTGGGTTGACAAATATATTTATTTCCAGCAGATTGTACACAGAATCTCTCAGGTAGATAAACCAGCAAATGGAGCATATGGTTGATGGATGAGAAATGATAATACATTTTCTTCTTATGAGTCAGATTTTCTCCTTGAGAGCCAAGAGGTGGTAAGGACAGTCCCTGGCAATGGCATTGTCATGATCCCCAAAACTTACTACAGATACAGCCTTTGAGCAGCCAAGACAAGGAAAAGGAATACTAGAAAGAACTAATAAAGGATACACGTATCAATCTAAAATCACTAAGTTTCTCATGTCATTCCTTCTCTGAGCAACAGCTTTTCCCCATGATTTAAAGCTGCCCTGCATCCTTCTAATGTCCTGTACCACCACCCTCTTTCCTTATTGGCCAGTATTCAGAAATGACCTATCTCAGACACACACTTAATGGAAATTTGTGTTCCCATGTTGGAGGTGACCCAGCACAGAAGTTCCTGAAAACTCTCAAATATCCAATCCTTATAATCATATTCTAGAAATAATAGAGGAAAGACACTTATATACCAGTATTTTAAAACTGAGTGCTTTGAGATTTTTAAAATACCCATATTTCTGGCTTCTGTTTAATACATTTATGGCTTGATAATGGGTTTGTGTTTCCATCTTGCAACGATAATCAGAAAGGAGATGAAGCCTGCATCTTTTAAGCTGAGCGCTCCTGGTTTTTTGGTAGTCAGTGGCTCTCAGTCTAGGGTGTTTTGTTCTTGGGGATATCTGGCAATGTCTGAGACTTTTTTGACTGTCGCAGCTCGGGGTGGGGTATGCTACTGGCACTAGTGAGTAGAGGATAAAGATACCATTAAACATCCTGCAATGTACAGGACAGCCTCCAAGAACATAGAATTACCAGCTCCAAATATCAAGGATACTGATTTTGAGAAACACTGCCATAGTCCCTATTTGGTCCACTTCACGTAGGTTATCTGCCCACCACCCTTGTAGACATTTGGCTTTATAATCTTTGATAAGTGAAATCATATAACATATATATGTTATATATATTATATATAATATTCTACATGTGTATAGAACATTAACAATCAGAAAAGACCTTCAAGATCTTCCCATCAAATCCCTCATTATATGTATAATATCTCAAATATAGGGAAGTGGGCTTCAGTCAACCTTGAGATAGACTGAAGTCCAATCGAGTAATGTACTTAATTTTAGGATTTATGCTTTATTTTTATTTCATTTTCTATTGAAGTATAGTTGATTTACAATGTTATGTTAGTCTCATGACTCAGTGTGACTTACAGTGATTCAATGCTATATATATATACATGATTCAATTACCTATATATATATGTGTGTATGTATTTATATATCTGTGTGTGTGTTTGTATATATACGTGTGTGTGTATACTTTTGGAATCTTTTCTCTTATAGGTTATTACAAAATACTGAGTATACTTCCCTGTGCTATATAGTAGGTCGTTGTTGGTAATCTATTTTATATATAGTAGTGTATATATGTTAATCCCAACTTCCTAAGTTATTTCTCCCTACTCCTCTGCTCTTTGGCAACTATAAGTTTGTTTTCTATGTCTGTTCATCTCTTTCTATGTTATAAATAAATTCATTTGTATCTTTTTTCTTTCAGTTGCACATATAAGCGGTATCATATATTTGTCTTTGTCTGACTTACTTCATTTAGTATGAAAATCTCTAGGTTCATCCATGTTGCTGCAGATGGTATTATTTCATTGCTTTTTATGGCTGAGTAATATTCCATTTTATATATATATCAGATCTTCTTTATTCATTCATCTGTCGATGGACAGTTAGGTTGCTTCCATACTTTGGCTACTGCAAATAGAGCCGCTAGAAACACTGGAGTACATGTATCTTTCCAAGTTATAGTTCATACCCAGGAGTGGAATTTCAGGACCATATGGTAATTCAAGTTTTGGCTTTTTGAGGAACCTCAGTACATTGTTGTCCTTAGTGGCTGTACCAATTTAAATGCCCACCAATAGTATAAGATGATTTCTTTTTCTTCACATCTTCTCCAGAATTTATTTTTTGTAGACATTTTGCTGATGGCCATTCTGACTGTAGTCAGGTGACATCTCATTGTAGTTTTGATTTGCATTTCTCTGTTACCAGTGTTGAGCATTTTTTCATGTGCTTGTTGGCCATCTGTGTGTCTTCTTTGGAGAAGCAATACTGCTACTAATTGGATTACTAATTATTAAGTCACATGAGACAGGTACTTGGAGGCAGGGCAGAGGAAAGTCTTTCCTACTCTAGTCATCATCTTGCCCATCACTCTCATGTGGAAGAACAGTTGAGCAGGCCCAGCTGACAAGTTGCCAAATTTCTAATCTTGGCTCTCCCTAGGTCACTTTAATGCATTGGAGAAGGAAATGGCAACCCACTCCAGTGTTCTTGCCTAGAGAATCCCAGGGACAGGGGAGCCTGGAGCCTGGTGGGATGCTGTCTATGGGGTCGCACAGAGTCGGATATGACTAAAGCGACTTAGCAGCAGCAGCAGCAGGAATTCATTACTGTTCAGAATATTTTAATATGTTAACTATATTCCATGTACTTTTTTTGATTGAAATTCATATATTATTATTTCTTATTGTTAGTGGAAAAAAACAAGTCACAAATGCACACATATTCTATACAAATAAACACACAGAGATCTAACAAACTAAGTTTGCTCATGGCTTAACTTTAAATTTTTTTCTAAACAAAAGAATATTCTTTGGAGGAGTTAAAAAAAGAAGAGGCTAATTCGTGCTCAGTTCTTATCAGTGACCGTCTTATTGTCTAGCGGTTGCCTTGATCAATTTTGCAACTTGTGCTGGTTGCGAAATGGAGGACAGTTTTCTTGTCAGACATTTCTACCGAGAGGCAAGATATTTTTAATCTTCTAAACACTTTATATGCATTTGGAGAAACAGAGCAGTCCTAAAATGCATATTCAGTGTTTTCTTTCAGTAGTCGTGTTTTATTGAATATATGATGCTTTTCTGGAGATAATGATAACTTCCTGGAGTAAGAATCCAGAGTTTAGTTTAATTTAGCTTTGAGGAGAACAACTAACAAGTAGAGAAAATTAAGAGTGGTGTATGACATAGTTCTCATTGCATGTTAAATCAGTTTTAGGCTCCATCAAATCATATTTGATGAGCTACTGTCAGAAGGCAGATATAAGCCACTGGAGTCAGAGGGCTCTGTGGATATCTTCACAGTTCTCAGTTGTGTTCATGAAGCTCTGCTTGATAAAACCATCTTATTGATAATATAATTCCCTCACCCCACTCTTTTCCATGATCTGGTAATAAATTAGTTATTAACAGAACCAGCAAAAAAGAATCATGAATGACTACACAGCAAAATAGTATAATTCACTGCATCTTAAGCTCAGTCTCTGTATGTTTGGTTGGAATATGGACTTTGGCGTAAGAAAAAAAGTGAGTTAAAAAAATCTCTTTCTTACACTTATTTTGAGCAAGTTATTTAACGTATTTGAGGCTTAATTTCTCCATCTATAAACACCTCCATTTTACTGTGAGATTCAAATAGAACACTGTAGGAAAAGCATGTAGGTTAGTTCCTGGTGCAACACATATATTCAATAAATTCTAGCCATTTTATTGTTATTGTTTAGTGGGATAACAAGTACAAAAAGATGGCAAATAATTCTGAAAATTGTTAATTCTTTTTGCTTTCAAGAGACTCTAAGCATCTTAATTTATGCTTTTTAGAACCATTTTATCTGTTAGCAATAATAGGCACTGACAAAAGACAAACTGAAAATTTATTTCTGGCTTTCCTCCTGAGGCCACCCCATTACCAGGCACTGCAGCTAACCCTTGGGTACTGTGGTCATCACAAATTAAGATTCTTATGACACTGGTAATGTTGCTTTGAAAGCTCCTACCCTTCATTAGTAGGATTTTACTTTAGCTTCTTCCTGCTGTTTTTCTTCTGAAGTCTTTCCTGGACTTCCTGACCCAGGTCACATTTAGGGTGTCAGTGTTACCCCAAGTGAGTTACACTGAGATGCTACCAATGGTATAAGGCAAGGATCCTTGGATTTTTGGTGAACAGACTTTATTGAATTCATTTGTATAGAATAGACAATTATAATTGTTTAAAATTATTTGCTTATTTAATGTTCAAAATGTCTGAGAACTTTGTACATATTCATATGCTTTACCATATTTGAGTATTTATAACAAATAAAGATGTATGTCATCTATTGTTTAATGTTTTAAATTTTGATTCTTTTAAAAATAATAAACAAATCCTAAAAATCATCAATTTCTTAAAGAAGTTCATAATATAGTAATCTCTTTAGACTTTATTTTCTTCCTATTTAAAACAAGGAAATGGAGGGACTTTCTTGGCAATCCAATGATTACAGCTCCACACTTGCAATGCAGGGGCTACAGGTCCAACCCCTGGATGGGGAACTAGGATCCCACAAGCACATGGTATGGCAAATAAATAAATAAGTTGTCAAAAAGAAAAGGAAATTGAAGCCAATTTTNATTTTCTTCCTATTTAAAACAAGGAAATGGAGGGACTTTCTTGGCAATCCAATGATTACAGCTCCACACTTGCAATGCAGGGGCTACAGGTCCAACCCCTGGATGGGGAACTAGGATCCCACAAGCACATGGTATGGCAAATAAATAAATAAGTTGTCAAAAAGAAAAGGAAATTGAAGCCAATTTTTCTAGGATCTTTTCTGATTCCAAGACTACATAGTGCAGTTACATGTTAAAGCTGTTACATAATAAAGCTGTCGGAGTAGACCCTGTCTCATAGGAAGTACTTAATAAACATTTGTTGAATGTTGAATGACTAATATAAGTAACTTAATATAGGAAGTATCTCCTAAAAGCTAACTTGGATTAATGATCAAAACAAGTGAATGGTTAATATTAATTCCCTTTATCACTGCTCATAAATATTAAGGTTTTTTGTTTAAATATTTTTAATAATAAATTATTAACTTAGTAAAGACTTAGATCCTTCACAGAAAGTATAAATCTATTTTTTTAAAAAAAATCTGTGGAGTAAATAGGGTATGACTTTGTGAGAAATGTAAAATGAAAATTCAGATTTCCTATTAAGTATTAAAGATATGACAAGTGCTTCTTNGTGCTGCGATTCATGGGGTCGCAAAGAGTCGGACACAGCTGAGCGACTGAACTGAAGAGTCATAAAGTTTCATTGAATCCATACTGAAAATGTCATATTGTATTGGGACCTTTCTACAGAAGACAGTAACTTTTTGGACTATTGTAATTTTAAAAGATGTCTTGGAAAAGGAATAGCATAGATTTTCATAGCAGCTAATTCTAGACAAAGATTTTGGCCAATGGTTATTTCAGTCCAACCTAATTTAATGTCACAGTGGTAGGTCTGGTTTTATTTATTGATTTAAAGAGGTGGCTACTTTGTTGAAGGAGACTGTGTGTGCTTAGAAATGGATAATGTTAGCAAAGCATGAAAAAAAATTTTTTTCCTGAAAACAATAACCTACATTTAATGGTAAGAAATCACCAGCAAATTCCGTTATGTTTGTGGGCTTGACATGCGGTGCTTATTAAATGTAGGAACAAAGCCACTTTATACATCATAATGTTCACATTACAAATTCACTGCTCATAATGGTGCTGGGAGTGTATGTGCAATTTTTCTGAACTTATGAAATATATTTCTGACACCTCAGGTATTGATGTATGCACGCATGATATTGTCCCAGTGCAGTAGAGAGACTTAACTGATGTCTGCAAGATTTGATTTATTACAAGTAAATATGATTGCCTTCATAATCTGATTTTATTATGTTCGGGGCTCTCGCAGGTAAACTTTTAGTAGAAGGAAGAAGGCCAATTTTATTAAACCACTGTGTTCCTGCAAACCATAGAGTTTCTTGTCAAGCAGGGGAGGGGGGACTGCCAATCCAGAAAGTATATTGAAAATTTCAAAAGAAGAATTTACTTCCAACCTTCCCAATATTATATCTTCTCAATTCCCGCAACTGTTTCAAAAGTGCCTTTACTATTTTGAGCTCTATATTATTTTCTTAAAAGCCACGTTAAAGTAAAATTCACATATCTGAGGTCAACGTTAACTATCCCTAGGAGGATAAGTATACCATTGCAAAAAATATTGGCAACAAGAAATTTTCTCTTTCATAATGGAGAAAAAGAGATTTGATGGACTTGAAAAAAAAAATCAAGATTGCTCTTGATACTTTCAAGGCTTTTGATTGATATGAGTCCGAATGTCAGGGCCACAGTTTTCCTATACAAACACAAAAATAAAAATAAATCATCCCATGATCAGAAATGGACCCAGTCCCAGTGTTTGAAATGAAAGACTGCACATAGAAAGAGGGATGTTTGCATGTTGGTGTGCTAAGTCACTTCAGTCAGTCCTATGGACTATGGCTCGCCAGTCAGTCCTATGGACTGTGCTTCTATCTGTGGGCTTCTCCTGGCAACAATGCTAGAGTGGGTTGTCATGCCCTCCTCCAGGGGATCTTTCCGACCCGACCGAGAGATCGAACTTGCATCTCGTATGTCTCCTTCACTGGTAGGCAGGTTCTTTACCACCAGAGTCCCCTGGTGAAGCCCAGAAACAGCGATAGTCAACAGAGAAGGGCTGAAGAAGGAGATCTGTCCATTTTCCTCTTTAAAGTGCCTCGACAAGATAAATATCCCAGTCCAACAGTATATAATCCTATTCTAAGTGTAGAAGAACAAAAAATTCTCGCATGAGAGTTTACAAACTTTCCCCTGCTCAGTAAGAAAGATTCTGGCTTTACTTTCTCAGTTTTTTTCCCCCTCCTCCCCTGGCTTGCTGAGGAAGCTTCATTGCCAGCCTCCCCAGGGTAGTAATTCAGGCCTTTGTAATGCAGAATAGAAGATGGGAGATGAATAGAATAAAAAAAGGGAGAGATGAGGCCGGGAATGAAAGAAAGAAACAGAAAAAGAAGGGGTGCGCTGACTTGGGTTAGATGAAAGCTTTTATGTGGGGAGGAGGCCAAGACTTTTTGTAAGGAGTTTGCAAGTAAATCAGTCAAGAGTGCTAAGAAGGAAATTATTAAAAGACAGAGAGAGAAAAAATAAAAAAAAAGAAATGTTGAAATGTTGTGAGCTACACATGTCCTTCACTGCTTTTAAGAAATGGCAAGGAAAATACTTGAATTAATATTTAATTACATTTTTCTTTGATGATCTGAGCTTCTTAGATGAAATCTGTCTGAAGACAGTAGATTGGAATCTAACAAGATTGTATGTATATGATATGGTCAAGACATTGTCATTTATTTTCCATCAGTTGGTATTAATGCATCAGTGTAACCAAGCTGACATTTCATCCATTACCAATGAAAGTACCTTCTCATAACTTTCTCCCCAGAAGCCCCAAATACCTTTTTTTCTTTGTTTAGCCTAAGACAGTATATAAGCCCAAGTTCCAATCGCCTCTTTTGGTTTTTCATTGCCAGGTACCCTCACGTGTATGCACAATGCGCTTATTAATAGACTTGTGTTTGGTTTTCTCTCGTTAATCTGCCTTTTGCCAGTCTAATTTACAGTGCCCCAGCCAGATATCCCCAGATGGGTAAAGGACAAGAATTTTCCCCCCTCTGTAATTGGAATGGTCTAGGGAACTGTTCTAATAGTAAAAACTAAAGATTTACATAACCAGTGGGGGTCAGAAATCAAGCGATCAAGAAACCAAGGCCAATGTAGTAATTCCAACTCTTTGAAGGTCATGATGTATCAATAGTATTACATTTGTAAGGAAAAACACCTTGTATTGTCTACATTTTTTAACATGGATTTTTCTGTTGCTATGGCCTTTGATTATAACATTATTTTTGCCTCCTTTGGTGAAGTTTCTCTTGAAGATGTTAACCATGTTGAGGGAAAACAAAAATAGCGTTTAGGTTTATGCTAGAGTAGAATCTGAAAGAGGAGCCATGGACCCCTGGCAGTGAACATGATGACAGCGGAATCACAAAGCCTTAGAAACTCCCAAAGGGACAACTGCAGCCCAGGGTCTAACTAAGCACCCATTCCCTACTTGGAGTGTTTCCTTCCTGAGTTCAGTTCGAGAGGTGATTTTGAATTAGTTTATAACAGAAACCATGCACTTAAAAATGGCCATAACATTCATTCATAACAACCACCACTCTACCTGGAATACCACCAAGGCAAAATAAGTGATCGGTTCTCTTTCTACCTTGCCCCTCTAATCTGCACACATTACCTCTTCAAGTAAAGTCCCTATTTCTTTCTTTCAAAATTTGTATTGAAATATAGTTGCTTCGGGGGCTTCCCTGGTGGTTCAGTGATAAAGAACCCAACTGCCAATGCAGGAGATGTGGGCTGGGTTGGGGAGATTCCTGGAAAAGGAAATGACAGCCCATTCCAGTATTCTTGTCTGGGAAATCCCTGGGACAGAGGAGCTTGGCAGGCTATGGTCCATGGGATCTCAAAAGAGTCAGACATGACTTAGCAACTAAGCAACAAAACATTGCTTTACAGTGCTGTGTTAATTTCTACTGACAGCAAAGTGAATTAGCCATACATGTACATATATCCTCTCTTTTTTGGATTTCCTTTCCACTTAGGTCCCCACAGAGCATTAGGTAGAGTTCCCTGGGCGGTACAGTAGGTTTCCCTTAGATATCTATTTTATGGATAGTAGTGTATAAATTTAAAAAGTCAATCCTTGTCTCCCAATTCATCCTACCCTCTCCTTCCCACCCCAGTATCCATATGTCCATTCTCTATGTCTGTTTCTCTATTTCTGTTTTGCAAATAGGTTCATCTGTACTGTTTTTTTAATATTCCATGGATATGTATTAATATACAATATTCGTTTTTCTCTGACTTCACTCTGTATGACAGACTGTAGATCCGTCCATGTCCTTCTTTATTTTGTCCTGACAAAGCAACCAGTTATTTTCACCTGGTTTCCCCCAGATTTGGAATAAAATGTTGAGGAGGAATGTAGTGTGACCTGTTCCAGGTTACAAGCCCAGAAAGCTACCATCTAATAATATTATCAAGACTTTTGTCTTCACATGCTACATTCAATATACATCTTCTATTTCTCATCACACTCTATGAAGTAACAACTCCTCTCTGCTTTAATTGAAATGTACTGTGTGCTCTACCATAACCAGTATTTCTTCCAGCAGGAGAGCCCAGTTGGGGATCTCTCTGTAAACACATTGAGTACTGACAGCCCATACATCAGGGGTTTCCATGTGAGTGGCGGTGCACATGGGAGAGCCGACATGCATATCTCAGCCATGGAGTGCTTCGAAGCAGGAGCAGTGTGCTCCTCACACTGCACTACTAGACCCCAGGTATGGCTTTCTGTCAACTTAGCAGGGGCTGTAATGAAACATGAGGCAATGAACCATAGCTTCCTATGCAGGTGAAGCCTTGTATGCTTACTTCTTTGATGTGAAACTATTTCCTGCCGAATTTTTATTATAGTGAAGCAGTAGCTATCGGTCCTCTCTTGTACCATCTTCCATACAGCAGTGTCCCTGTGTTAAAAGGAAACTGAAAAGAGATGTATGGTCAACTTAGTGTAGAATATGTGTGTGTGTACACCATGTGCATAGACATGTATCAAAGTGTCTTTTTAAAAATTAATTAATTACCTTTGGCTGCATTGGGTCTTTGTTGCTGTCTGCAGGCTTTCTTTTGTTGCAATGAGCAGGAGCTACTCTCTAGATGCAATACACAAGCTTCTCATTGCAGTGGCTTTTCTTGTTGTAGAACACAATCTCTAGGCACATGGGCTTCAGTAGTTGGGGCTCATGGTCTCAGTAGTCGTGGCAAATGGGTTTAGTTGCTTCACGGCATATGGAGTCTTCCTGGCCCAAGGATCACACCCATGTCTCTTGCATTGGCAGGAGGATTCTTAACCACTGGACTGCTAGGGAAGTCTCAGAGCGAATATTCTTAACTGCTTCCAAAAAGCAAGTACAAATGATTTGGGATTATCTCTAGTTCTGCATCCTCAATTTTTCCTCTCTCAGTGAGAATAAAACAGGTCTTTATCAGCTGGCCTTATGTAGAGGTAGGGTGAGTTTTCACTTACAAGACATAATTTTAAAAGATCTTAAAACTTTCTTTAGCCATTAAAACAAACAGACAAACAACAACAACAACAACAACAAAACCCAAACAAAAGAAATCCACAATTAATCTATATGCTCTTATGAATTAAGCATTTTCTGGAGGGTAATTATTGAATGAGCTTCCCTTGTAACTCTGCTGGTAAAGAATCTACCTGCAATGGGTTGGGAAGATCTATATCTAGTATTTTGTTATGATTTAGAATACTTATCTTCCTATGGGAAAATAAGAACTCCAAAGTGTAATGGTAGGAAAGAGAGAACTGAAACTCTGTCAAGATAACTTTTTATTCATGTTTTTCCCTGACATCTTTATAACAACCGGTGCTTTAAGTTGACCTTGGCCATACAATCCATGGGGGTCCAGTGTAGATGCCTGGAAATATTCTGACTTTTTCCATATATATTTAACAGAATAGCTACTTTAAAGCTCATAGAGCAAGCAGGATGAGAATCTAAACATTCAACATTTTAAATGAACATCTTCATTCTGAAGAGGCCAATTTCATCTTACTAGGATCACATACATTGGCTTGTAAAGCCTGAAAGAAAAGGACAGTGTTGCAAATGATAGAATGAACCCTATTGTGGCCTGAACAAATGGGGAGGGGTTTATTTACATAATAATTCTTGAGATATGGGCTACTTGGCGTATCATTTATTGCTACTACAATATAATTTGACCTCATAGCCACAGTATGGGTACTGAAGTTCCCATCCTTATTCAAATCAAGAAGGAGAATGATCATTAATTTTATCAGGAAAAGCAAAAGTTTTCTTAGAGTTCCCAGCTTCTTAGGATCCTTTGGCCAGAACTGTATCATGTAGCCAAACCTGTGTGCAAAGGATGTTGGGAAAGTAATGATCTCTCTTCATGCTAGCGGCAATGTTGTTTGTACAACACACTCTCTTCCAAAAACTAAACATCAGCCTTTTGTTAGCCAAACTGCAAGAGGAGATATACTGGGTAAATGATTATATCACTGATGATAATTCTACCCACATTCACAAAAAAATTGAATTGCACAATAGTTCACATCAAACTGTCATGTGAGGCTTCAAAAAAGGGGAAAGAGTCTGAGCAGTCATCTGGTCCACTTTCATTTTATAGATAAGAAAACTGAGGTCTTAGGGGGTTCACGCTCAAAAGCCAGTTTTCCACCCAAGACTGGGAACCAGCTTTCCTGGCTATTATGCTTAAATACTTCCCCTCTGTCTTAATATTTTCTTATGATTCTTTTCAAATGCACATCACTATCCTTGCAGTAAATAACAGAAATCCATTGTGCCCCTGCCCAAATCCCTTTTTTAGAACCCAGTAATTGGAACTCTCACCTTTGCTATGGAAATGTCAACAAGTATTTTACATGCAATATTCATTTATTCAAGAGAATGATGGAATGGTACTGCCATCTCGGATAAGACACAGAAGGCAGAGATCAGCTTTTCCCTATCAGCTGCCTTATTGCCTTAGAGAAGATTAAGGTAGGGGGTGGGGTGCAGGGTGCAGAAGGAGGAAAGTCAGGCTTTATAATTAAACAATCTGGTCATTTCTTTGTTAACTCTGACCTCTTAGGTAGAAGCCATTTCTCCTTCATTGCTCAGAATATGCTCAGTGGTAATAAATACTAACATAATATTGGTTTAACATCTCTTTGTCTTTCCAAATTTCCTATAACCAGAGTTATTAAATCTGCAGAATGCTGCCAGAAAAGCAAGGTTGAAAAGCTACCCACGTTCCCAAACAGAAAAATCTCCTCAGCAAAACTAATCACAGACTCAAGCACATTTGGAATGGTTAACAGCCCAAAAGGAAAATTAAGCTCAACAGTATAACTAATCCAAGACATTCAACCTTGATAGTCACAACACAGACATGTACCCAAGCAACCTAAGAATGAAAAGAGAAGAGCTGCCTTTGAAAAAGGTGATATGAATGTAAGAGGAATAAGTGTGGTTGAATGGTATGTCCCCATCACATCTTTCACCTGTTTTAGGAAGGTGTTCCAAAGCATGTGGCCTTGAGGACTTTTACAGGTCATTTCTTCTCTATTGGTCACATGTAATACTGAGAGTGGGCCATATTTTAGTCTCTCATCCTCTTTAAACTAGTCACTTGCTGTGTGCCTTCTCATTCTCTTAGATCTAGAGAATGCAATTCAATACAACTTCCTCCAGGAAGCCCCCTGGATTTTCCTAGGTATAGTTATTTTCTACCTCTGGCTTCACTATACACCCTTCAAGAACAAAACCTGTCAAATCATGTCATATTATGTCAATGTTGTCTGTTTTCCTTATTAAACTGTGAGAATGGGTATTTATGTATCCATCTCAGGCCAAACCCAGACATAGTGGGCCCTAATGACTTTGCTGAGTAGAAATAAAATAGAATTATGAATGAGTAGTTTTGATAGTTGCCTATGAAATGGCATTTGATGGTGTCTAACTAATTCCTCTTACTCAGAAGATCTCCATTAACCTCTAGTCACCCCCAAATCCTTCCTAAAGTGAGATAATCAAGCCTTAAATTTTTACCACATTCACTCATTTGTTTGCTTAATGTACCTTTTAGATTTCCTAATAAGTGACCCCACCCCTTGGTCAAATTTTTGGCCAGGAGGAAACTTCTGCAGAATGGGAACAACACATTCAGAGTATAGTACAAACTGTAGGGAGTTTGGAAGTTACCAGAAACTAGAAGACATTAAAAAGACATTAAAATAGAGATCACAATTACACAGAGTAGACTTTTATTCTCTGAAATTATTTTTAAAAAATCAACGATCATTTTATCCAAAAAGACTGCTTTATACCACAGTATTACATCTCTTCCTCCCAGGTAAAAACCTTTGATTCAATGTAAGAAAAAAAATTTAAATTCCCCTTTGCCTCTCTTTAAAAATATGAAGTGATCCTTCCATTAGTTTATGCCAGAAACACCTCAGAAATTAACCATTAGGTTAGGGAGAAAAGAGGAGACAAGCAGCTATTGACTATTAAATGGGAGACTAAAGCACTAAGTTTAGAATACTTGAATTCCCATTTTCAAAATAGAAAGTCTTCAGGGAAAAGAGATCCTTAGAGTAAAAAGTACACACAACAAATATCACAGTGCCAATGAATGGCAGGTGTAATCTCACTAAATTAATATAGTTTTTAACTGAATCATGAGTAGTAAAAGCCAGCTGCAAAATTCTTTTTTTTTTCCTTCAGCCATATTAATAACTAAGCAGCTAGGTAAAACTAAAAGTGTATTTACTCTGCAAACAAGCCCCTCAAACAAGGCATGAATATTACACGTGATGATGTGCGATGTAATAGGCTTCAGTTTTTCATTCAACAAAGGCACTTATACATAATCCATTGGCAACTTGGATTCTTCTTGAAACTCTTGCTGAGCTTGTCATTTCTAATTAATGAGAATTCTGTACAGATTTTTATCTTACCAACCACGATAAGCCCTTTTTCTATAATATTGATGCTAAAATGTATAAAACTCTGTATATTGTCCCTGTGTGTTTTTACAACCCCAGAATTTGAGTAACTTGGGTCTGTCATGTTAGGGCACAGTTAGCATTCATCTTCTTTCCATGGAACAGTTAGGAACTGGGAAAATGTGAAAGGCTTCACTGTGTGGTGGGAGAAAAGGGATTGCTGGAAGTTTGTTACCCCGTCCCAGAATGTGAGGTATTCCAGACAGCACGGACTCACCTAATGGTCACAAGGACCCTTTGTCCAGAGAGAAGATAGAACTTAAACGGATACAAATGTGCTATTTAGGGAAGAGGGAGTGCAAACAGTTAATGAGTTCCAACTTAGTCATCAGAGAAATGACTCTGAATTATCTCCTGATCTTTATACCCATTGGAATGATGCACTCCAGGTGACCAATGCAAGTATTGGTGAAGTTGTATAGGTCTTGAAAGTTGGGTTAGAAAGTCCTTTCTTCTGGAGAGCAAGTTGATATTGCCTAGTTAAATTAAGTCTATATATACCCAGGTATACATTCTGCTCCCAAATGAATTCTTACACAGAACCATAAGGAGACATGGGGATGATCACAGCAATTCATTCATGGTGACAGAGGCTTGGAAGCAAGATGGGATGCCCATCATTGGAAAAGAGGATGATGCAATGTGGTGGGCATACACAGGAGAGCACTCTGGAGCATCAGACAGCTACATTTATGTCTGTACAATAGCAACGAGGATGGACCTTAAAAATACAAGGCCCACACAAAATCCTCCACATAAAACATGAATTTTATTCATATTTGCCACAACTTGAAAGCAACTGATATCCTCAAATAGGAGAAGGGATAAACAAATGGTGGTACATGCACGCAATGAAATCTTATTCAGTGTCCGAAAGAAATGAGACATCAAGCCACAAAAGACATGGAGGAAACTTCAACGCATATGACAGTGAAAGCAGCCAATCTGAAAAGGCTGTGTGATTCTAAGTATATGGCATTCTGGAAAGGTGAATCTATGAAGACAGTACAAAGATCAATGGTTTGCAGGGGGCTTCTTGCCTGGAGAGTCCCAGGGACGGGGAAGCCTCGAGGGCTGCCATCTATGGGGTCGCACAGAGTCGGACACGACTGAAGTGACTTAGCAGCAGCAGCAGCAGGGGGCCGTGGAGCCGAGGGATGACGGGAAGAGCACAGGAAGAGCAGTGAAACTACTCTGTATGATAACCACGAATAACGATGAATATATGTCATTCTATATTTGCCAAAACCCATAGAACGTACAACTCCAAGAGTGAACTGTAATGTAAACTATTGGCTTTAGTCAATAATAACGTATTCATTTTGACTTATCAATTACAAAAAGTGTACCACACTGATGGGAGTTGATAATAGAGGAATCTGTAAGCACAGGGGGAGGGAGATGGAGCAGGAGAAAACAGGAACTTTACTCTCCACTCAATTTTTCTGTGACCTGAAAGTGCTAGAAAAAAATATTTATTATAAAATAATAAAGGGGGATTCAGGATTGCGAACTCATGTACACCCGTGGCGGATTCATGTCAATGTATGGCAAAACCGATACAGTATTGTAAAGCAAAATAAAGTAAAAATAAAAATTAAACAAATATAAAATAATTATTAAAGATTAATTTAAAAACATGGTGCTGAGTTAAAAAGTACAATAGGTTGTGATACAACAGACATTATCTACATAAATTTAACAAAGTGCAGAAAACAGTACCTTTCTTACAAAAAAACAACATGTGCGTTCATCTGATGAACATGAGATGAACTGCCTAATGAGAGGGGGAAGCGGAGGTGTGTAGGTTGTGGGTAAGAGAAAAGGAAGAAAGAGAACAAGGAGACACAGGCACAAGTCATGAGAACACACACTCTGAATTGAGAATGAAATAGAGCCACCTTCTGCACCTGCGGTAGAATAAAACAAATACACCGCTGAGGAAGTGAAGGGAAGGGAAAAGGTGAAGTCTGGCTGTGTGCCAAGGGACCCTTGGCTTCAGTGGCGGCCAAAGTTGTGGAGTGTAAAACAGGAGAAGGCAGGGGTTTGCAAATCTAGGAACACTCTTTCCTGATCAATTCTTTCTTCATCAATTTCTCAGGGAGGCTGAGATCCAGGAGGTGCAGAGCTTTAAACAACCAAAATCTGTGAAGCAGGTTATAGTTGCTCTGCATAGGATGAATTTTCTTAAACAAACAAGTTCTTTAATATTAGATGCTGTAAAAGGAACAATTTTTCAAGCCTTTGCAAGCCAGTAAAAAGCTCCTGGGTGATAGGACAACATATCTGTATGTCCTTCAAGACAAAAACCTGTAGATTATATTTCACAGCTCCTGTGCAATACCAAATGGAGCACGGCATCTGAAACTCATTTCTTGGTAGGCATATGTAGGCTCGTACTTACAGGTAAGCTTGATTTTCCAAGCAAATATTCATCAGTTCAGTTCAGTTCAGTCCAGTCGCTCAGTCATGTCCGACTCTTTGTGACCCCATGAATCGCAGCACGCCAGGTCTCCCTGTCTATCACCAACTCCCAGAGTTCACTCAGATTCACATCCATTGCGTCAGTGATGCCATCCAGCCACCTCATCCTCTGTCGTTCCCTTCTCCTCCTGCCCCCAATCCCTCCCAGCATCAGAGTCTTTTCCAGTGAGTCAACTCTTCTCGTGAGGATTCATAACCGTTGATTATAATCTTAATGTTAGATATTAAAGGTGGAGCATAACAGACTTCTTAAAAAAGACTTAATAGCAGGCATAAGAATATGTCTATAGTTCTGTTAATTGAAAATGGAGAGTTGGCCCATAATCCAAATACATCTTGGCAGTTTTTTAGTCATCCCACAAGCTCTGCATTTCCTAATGTTTGGCTTAGCATTTTGGCTTAAATGGTAGCTGAGGTTGGGAAGTTAAAAAAGAGAGTAAGGCAATGGTTCCTAAAATAAGAACGTTTCCCTAATGGAGATGGCAGTTGGCGGGCAGTGGGAACTGTCCCAGAAGCATTGTGAAACTTTCTATATTTCCAGTGCTATTTAGATGACATTTCCATGACTCTTCAAATGGCAGAGCCCAAATCTTGGCAGTGACCAAGTCTTGGCTGTGAACTAAGTCTCTCAGTGGCTTTTGAACCGCTGTCCTGGCTCCATAGCAAACCAATTTACCCATGAGAAAAGCTCATAAAAAGAAGCAAAGTCTTCTGGCTTTATAATGAGCTTCATGTTACTAGGGGCAGGCAAGAAGGCAGGCAGGAGTGAAGTGGCTCCTTCCCCTACTGAACCATGGCCATTCCAGGACATGTGAGCTGTTTCCACTGTCTTTTTTCCTTCCCCTGGAATCTTCAGGAGTAGGAAGAGGGGAAGTGCACTTCTCTGTCTCTCCCCTTAGAAGATCCACTTACATACGAGGATTATGGACACAGACTGAGATGACAGGGAAAAAACTATGTACCAGGATGTATGACACATCTACACTGACCGTACTGAATAGCTAAAAGAATACAGGACTTGGATTAAGAAACTTAATTTGAAACCCTCCAAACAGACAAGCCCAATCGTGCCTCAGAGATTTTGTACTTACTGAGCCTTCTGCGTAAAAGTCTATTCTCTCAGCTACCTCCCTCACTCCATCAAGTCTGTTCAAGTGCCACCCCATCAGAAAGGACACCCTAACCATCCTGTATCATCATCTTCTATCTCCAAACTCTCCTTAGTTGTCTTCAGAGCAGTTTTCACCATTTTCATATTATATATTTGTTAGTTGTTCCTTATAACCCGTCCTTTCTCCTACAAAAGTGAGTTCAAAGAGAGGGGATTTCCCCAGACTGAGAACATTTCCTGGCATATAGTAAGCACTCGATAAATACTTGTTTGGTAATGAGCATGTCCCATCTATAATCCGTGGTGTATTTTAGCCCTGTGAATGGGTATCACATTATCTGCTATTTCATTACCAGTGAAATATGAATTTAAAATATGTATTCCACCCACCTCCTAGAACCTCTGTGGTGTGTACTATATTCTGAGGGATCAGCCATTTAGATACCTAGTGTTCTTTGATATTTCTCAAAAAGGATAAATTCTACATAATAACACTGGGAGGTCTGTAATGCTGACCAGGTAAGACAAGAAGTGTGTTAATCATACTGTGGAAGAAGAGGCAGTAAAGAAATGTCCCCAGATGGCAGCTTGATGTGGAAATCGGTGTGCTCTTCCTTTTGCTTCTGGCCTCTCCTGGGTTGGGGGCCCCACCCTTCACCACTAGTAAAGCACCGCCTGCATTTGGTGGCTGTGAGGGTCTGTCACTCAGAGGGGGGCCCCTAATGCTTTGTGCTAGTCTCATGTTATCCAGATTAAGAGGAAAAGCAGTATTGTCTTCTTCGCTGAGCAGTGCCTGAGGAAGTCAGGCATTTGTAGGGACGACTAGAGTCATCCTGCTGTTTTGCTGTTTAAGTACTGAGTTATGGAAGCCATCAAAGAAACCTTCACTTTCCAGTTTTGTAAACTCTGCCTGTGTGTCTTAATTATGCAGAACAACACACAAAGTTTGGAAGGAGCAGCGGGATACTCATTATAATTCTCTCTCTCTCTCTCTCTCTCTCTCTCTCTCTCTCTTTCTCTCTCGATAGGCTAAACCAGGATTCTCACCCTGGGCCTAACACACAGTCATAAACTCTGGGGTGGGCCCTGAACAGCACTATTAAAAAACAAATAAATAAATATACTTGTGACTTTCATGTACATTTAAAGTTGTACCTTAAACACAAATATTTAAGTAAAGAAATAGGGCTGTGTTCTGATTTGAGGGGACACTGTATATCCTCAAAGAACATTGTAACTGAATGTAAAAGAATTGGATTCAAATTCAGTTTCCACTATTGATTTTTAAAATGTAATTGATTGATGAGTTTATTTTTGCCTGCTCTGGGTCTTGGTTGTGGCATGTGGGCTTCTCCTTGGAGCAGCTTCTCTTGCTGCAGAGCGTGGGCTCTAGGGTGTGGCTCTTCAGTATTGCGGTGCATGTTCCCACTTGCCCCAGGGCAAGTGGAGTCTTCCCGACCAGGGGTCAAACCTGTGCTCCCTACAGTGGCAGATGAACTCGCAACCACTGCACCTCCAGGAAAGTTCCTCCTTATTAATGAAAGTGAAAGTGAAGTCGTTCAGTCGTGTCCGACTCTTTGCAACCCCATGAACTGTAGCCTATCAGGCTCCTTTGTCCATGGGATTTTCCAGGCAAGAGCGCTGGAGTGGGTTGCCATTTCCTTCTCCAGGGGATCTTCCTGACCCAGGAATCAAACCCGGGTCTCCTGCATTGCAGGCAGACGCTTTACCATCTGAGCCACTAGGGAAGCCCCGTTGATAATGTGCTATCTCCTTTACTCCTTCTGTGAAGCAAATATTACTATCCTTCATCTTATAGGTGAGAGAATTTAAGTTTAGAAAATTTGGGTGATTGCTCTATGCTGTTGATTATTAATAAGGAGTAAAGGAGATAGTACATTTGAGAGACCCTATCACTGTGTCCCAAACACGGCAAGCACCCAGTAAAGAGTGTATGAATCTATACAGCTTTCCTTTATGATTTAGTATGGTTATAAGTTGCTGCCTTATTAGTAGACCTAATAATGGCACTATGACAACTACTATTAAATCTTATATTTAATGTCTTTTACATTACCAAGTACTTTTCTATACACTTATTTACTTCCAGCAACTGTCTGTAAGGAATAGAGAACAAATATCCCCTCCCCGNTTCCTTTATGATTTAGTATGGTTATAAGTTGCTGCCTTATTAGTAGACCTAATAATGGCACTATGACAACTACTATTAAATCTTATATTTAATGTCTTTTACATTACCAAGTACTTTTCTATACACTTATTTACTTCCAGCAACTGTCTGTAAGGAATAGAGAACAAATATCCCCTCCCCGCTTTTTAGTGAGGACACAAACTCAGATTGAGGTCCTTGCCTATGACTGCATAACTGATAAATGACAGAGACACACCAGAACCTGGAGCTCCTGATCCCTAACTCCTAGTCCTGCTGTCAGATTCGTGCCCCTTCCTACTGGCTTCTGAGATTTTGGACTTGGAGTGTGCTCATAAAGTAATTAAACTTCTTGCATCAGCCACCTGTAAACATGTGTGGCATTTTTTTTTTACACTGCCATCCTTCAGGTACACTTAAATGTTGACAATTCCATAGCTCCTTAGCTCAGGTTCTCTCTGGTCTGTTTAGGAGGCATCTCTTCCCTTTGAACAGATGGCAGACAATTTGCTCAGGTTTAAATACTGCTTCAGATTCAGTGATGGAAATCGCAGCTGCATCCCTGATTCCCCAGTCCAAACCCCACTCACAGCACCACCTTGATGGAAACTGACTGAACCAAATGTGGACGTGGCAGGTCTCGGGCGTGGATGCTGAAGTACATGCACACAAACACCTTCAAAAGTTTTTTTTGTCCTTTGGGCCATGAGGTCTAGGCAGAACATTTAAAGAAGAAAAATGCTTCCTCAGCGAGATAGGAGGGAGGAAAAGAAGAGGATGTCGAGGACATTTCCCACAGAGCCCGCTAGTTGTTATTCATATAATTAACCTTCCGCTGTTACTAATAACCAAGGTCATTTCCCTTAAAAACTTCAGATCGGTTTCTCACTTGCTTTGAATATATGTGTTCATGCTATTTTGTTCATATCCTACCCCTTCTCTTTCTCTGCCTCTCTCTCTCACTCTATCATCTGTTGTGTCAGGAGCCTTCCAGGGTCCTGACTGTAATCTTTAATTTCTGTTTGTGTGATTGTTGGTGTTTCAGGACATCCTCTGGCTGTTATGAAACTACTGACCAGCAGAGCCTTTTCTGCAGATGGATTTCATTCAGGATTTGTGCTATTATATTAATGGGTTTAATTTAAACAGGACTAGCCTCACTGGCCAAATTACTGCCATTTAAATCAATTGGTTTAGGGGCAAAGACTGCCTGACCAGAGCTATTAGACTTCAATTTATTACTGTATCGGCTTTTAAACTGGGTGAAGCAAGTTTGCTAATGTCTATCTTCTGTCCTTTGAGCTCCAGTAGAAAATACAGTAATGAGAATCCTTGGACTTTATGAAGAAAACTCCATTTCTACTTGGAGAAAAAGAAGAAAAATATTAATTTTGAGTCAAAGTTTCATGAGCCAAGACCAGGTAGCCCTTGAAAAAAATCCCCACCCTAGGATCCTTTGGGCACCTTTGATGTCCTTTCATTAAATTGAGATTCAAATGATATAACAGATGTATTAGTTTAAAAGGGCTTTTTACTTGGATTTTCTCCCCCTTTGTAAAAAATGAGCGCTGTTTTTTTTTCCCCACACATTTCAAACTGATTCAAATAGAAAAGCAAAAGGGAAGAAAATGCTTTAGATGTGCTCTTTTGATTTTTTCCAATCTCACCGAAATAAAATGGAATGGGAGATCAAGAGCACTCAATTAATTGCAACACTGGGTGTCACTCTGAGAGGGAGGGAGCGATGGAGGGGAGCATTAGGGATGCACAGCCCTTAACAAATGCAGAGATTCAAAGGAGGAAGAGGAAGGGAGAATAAAAAAGCGTGTCTGTATTTTATTGCACTCGGTAAGCTTTTCGCTTGTATTTATAGCTGCAATTATATCTCAATGAGGTTTGTCTACAGTGTTGGCTTCACGCTAATTTTCCCCCTCACTGCATTCTTGGAATAGGCTCGGACTGTTTATGAACCAGACATATTGACCTCATTTACAGCTAGCAGTTTAAATCCATAATTTTTCCACCCACAATCCCTCTTTGACATTCCGGCGGTGCGGCCGGCTCAGCGAGACTGAACTAAAAGTCTCACACTTCATTGAACACCATTATGCGGCTTTATGCTTATAAGCCTGTTTCCCTCGGCTGCCTTTCAGCTTTGCTGGAGATCCGTTTGGCCACAGGCCGGCAGTGATTAACTGGAAGAATCCAATAAATCACCCTGTCAGCCAGCAGGCTCTCCTCACTCTGTCTACACATCGACATTTGGATTTGCACCTCTCTCTCTCTCTTTTGATTTTCTATCCCTCCTTCTCTCGTCTTCCCTCTTCCTACAGAGCCATTAAAACACCTCTTTGCCTTCACACAAGGTGAACTTGAACTGCTATTGTGAGCAAGCCTCCGTTCCACAATCCGCCTCCGGGGAGATCAACCCCTTTGATTTGTCTGGTTTTCCCTGCCTTGGCTTTTCCGCCCTCCTACTCCAATTAATTCACCCCTTAACTCTTGTGGCTGTGTCACTGAACCAGCTGCTGAGGGAAGGAGGCGCAGATGGGGGTGGGAGAGGGTGGCCAGAAGCCAGATGCTAAAGAGGAATTCCCACGATTCCTGGGCTTTTTCTGGGAGCCCAGCAGTACACGGGAAGGAGGGGACCAAGAACACCAAGCTCTGTTCCCCACATGCTGAGCAGCCGGTTTTTTATAGCAGAAATCTAGACCAGGATCAGTTTCTTTCCTGGGGAGCTAGGCATGTGCCTATAAACTGTGCCCATACGTGCAACTACGTAGCTGTGCCCAAGTTTCGGAATGTAGGAGATTGTTCAAGAGCCTGCTTACAAAGAATTAAGCTGATGCAGTCAGGGATGCAGGAGAAATTGAGGAGAACAGGCAGCCTTCCTTGGCAGGATCACCACCCCAGGGCAGCTGGGGGCAGAGGGCTCTGAGCAGATTCTTCACTGCCTCCGGCTTCCTATTTCTCTTCAGTGAACAGAGTTGGTGAAACAGCCCCTTCTTTGACTCCACTGGTAATTTCCCAACCCCATCTCTTTCGTATTCTCTGCATGGCCATGGTCTTCTTTTGTCTGGGATTATTTCTGCACTGTGAGCACAAGAATTTGTTTGATGTTCCAGACATCAAATATACTGTACGCGCTCCGAGTGGCCAAAGGAAGCAAGATTCTTGCTTTTGAAAACTCCACTGGCAAGAATAACAAAAGGCAGTCTGAACTGCAAATACAAAGGATGGGAGAGAGAGGAAGGGACGAGACCCGTCAGGGGTGATTACGATCCTCCCCTCCCAGCAACAACCCACGGGGATGGCTGTGCTAGGTGTACAGGGGAACAGCAGTAAACCTCCGGCAAGCGAGAAAGGAAATGGATAACAGCAGCCATGGGGTGGCCTGCCTTTGTGGAGGCGTTCAGGTTCTGGGAGCTGAGAGCGAGTCCGCCTCGAGACATGAACACCTTGCTATCCTCACATTCACCTTCTCAGGGGTCTTCAGTATACATTACTTACTAAACTTTTGCATTTTGGTAAACTGCCCTCTGTCTTGGTAAATTCACACTAAGTGGATAGACAGATGATTAGATAATAGGCCTACAGAGGGAAACTAGGGAAGGAAAATCTGTGTCTTGCATGTCATACCTGGTGAGTATAACAAAGTACCTGGTACATAGTAGGAATTTTAACCATGTTATTTACCCTAAACTCTGGTAGCCTAAGTATAAAAGCCTATTAGAAGACATGGATGTGACCCTTGTGCGTATGGCAATCCAACCCTCACCATCCATTTTCATTTCCAGCCTCCCCCTTCACATCTCTAATTTTCATTCTTTGCTTGTTTCACCCCGTCTGACTCACCACTGATGAGTGAGCGGATTTTAATCAAATAGCCAAGTGGCTGTCCTGGAGATGAAAACTCAGTCTCATCAGTTGCTGCTGGGCCAACATTCCAGTGCATTTGCACGGGGACATGATGGAGATATTGATGAAAAAAATGTAAAGAAATTGTCTTGAGGATTTATCCCTAGTCCCCATTTCTGTAGATTACAAAAGTGAAGGAACATTTCTGAGAACACTTACATCAGGAACCTATTTTGCATACCTCCTTTCCTGGGATGTATCATTATTTAAGAAAATAAACACTGATCATGCACTAAAAGTACAAGGCAAGGAAACTGGTTCCACTGGCCACTCCGTTGTTGCTGTAATTGTGGAGAGGCAGGGTGGGGAAGTGTTCCTTCAAAAAATAACTGTTAAGCATGTAAACATTAGTGATGCTAAGAAATCTGTTGTCAAGAGCATCTGAAGTGCACCTCACTCCAAAGGCCATTGTGGTTATAGCACAAAGAAAGTTACTTTAGCATGACTCAGTTTCTCTGTTTGTAAAAGAAAAATTAAGCTGTTGGCCAGCTTCCTGTGGTAGATATTGTTTTGAGAAAGAATAATCTATGTAAAATGCTTCATGTACCTTAGAGACAAGGTAACACTGAATTTTATGTCAGCGTTATCATTAAATCTGTTCTCTCAGAGACTCGATATTTTTCATGTTGTCTCGTTGATTCTCACAGCATCATAAACAAAAGGAAGAAGAACAGTATAGTATCAAGATCATTAAAACTCAAGCAGGAGAACTGGATTTTCTTTCTAGCTCCACCCTAAACTAGCTCATGACCTCAAAAAAGTTTTCTTCTGGGCTTCTGTTCTTTTCCTGTTAAATGAGACCTTTCAACTAAACAAAATCCAGTGTTTCTCTATAATGTGAAGTTCATCCATAGAAAAAAGAGAATGCTTGTCCTTCGTGCTGTAGTTTTGTATAACCACTTGCTCTAGAGACCTTTTCTTCTGGGTTCTATAAACGTGGTCTTTTGAGCTCATTTGGCTTCTGTTAATTTCAGGTTACTTCTCTGTCTCTTGTTCCTGCCTCTGGCAGTGTCCAAAGTTCTTTCCATGGACACCTTCTCTTCTCTGTCTACACTCTCTGTCTCCATGGCTTCATCCACTGTTCAATTCTGATTATCCCCTCAATGTGGAAGGCTGTCTGATTTCTCTCTCTAGTCCTAACCCGTTCTCAAAACCCATGCCTATGATTCCAGCTGTCTGAGAAATATGCTTTCACCTGAATATGCCACTAATCTCAAGTTCTACATGTATAAAGAGAATGGATTCATATCTCTTGACCCATTGAATCAGTTAGGGTTCAACCAGACAGAACCACCATGAATGTAAGTACAATGAAGGGTGTAGTGTGACGATTAGACTTTTCACAAGCATGGGAAGTTGTAGATGAGTGTCTGCAATGCTGTGGTTTCTGTGCCTGGTGTTGAGCCTGAAGTCCTAGGTGTCAGCCAGACGTGATGTTGAAAAAGAACACTGATATGGTCAAGAACAAGGATAATCAGGATGAGCTAGAACCTGCGTCAGTCTCTCACTGATGCCATGGACCATTTGCAGCAGGAGTCAGTGTCCTCCCCCACAGAGCTACATTGGCACTTGGTCTAGATCTTGAAGAAGCAATAGAAGGAGATCCGGCAGAGGCAGCAGGAGGAGCACATCCAGGGGTGGCCCCACATCAACAAGAGGAGCTGGCAGGTCAATGATGACATGTATAAGCTGGAATCCTGACACAGTTCCTGGAATCCTGCACCAAACTTCAGAATATAAAATAGACAACTCTGCTTCAGTTCAATGTCCAGAGCTCGTGGGACATATGTCTCATGACCAACACCTACCCAAAACCATGTAGGGAATTCTAGAAAAATTAAGAAGACAAAGCTACCTTACCCATAGACTGCTCCTCCCATATTTCCTAATTCTGTTCATGGTATGAAATCCTTTCATTATCCAGATTAAGGGGAAGTTCTCATGAAGTTTCCTTGTTTCCGCATCCAATCAGCTGTTAAGACCAGTTCATTCTGCTCTCACAATGTCTTTTCTATCCATTTCAGCTTCTTTTCAATCACTAGGCACCTATTATCCTTGTAATCAACTGAGGCTCATTATCTATCTGAACTAATGCAATAATCTCCAAGGAGAACTCATTTGCTGTCATCTCTTCCCCCTTTCAATCCATGCACAGCTACAATCATCTTTTTCTCTGACAGTAAGATTCCATAGATTCTTGTTATTCAAAGATAAAGTCAAACTTCCAGGCCAGGCCCAAAGACCCTCTACAATCTAAGCTAAATTGATTTTTCCAACCATATTTCCCCTTATTAGCCTTCAGGAGACTTAGAGTATCTCTACTCCTTGCTAGCTCATACTGTCCCATCAAGCTGGAACCCCTCTTCCTTGACCTCAGTCTATTTTCCTCCCAAAGTGTTTAAGTCTACTCAGATTCCACTGCTCTCATAGTCCCCCTCCCAAATGTTGGTAATCATTCCCACCTCTGAACATCATAAAATAAATGATTGAGTCCCCTTTTTATATCCATGATCATGCCTTGAATAGATGTCATAGGCCCCAAATTAGACCATAATATTTTATTGGAATATAATTGCTTCATAGTGCTGTGTTAGTTTCTGCTATACAATATCATTAATCAACCATAAATACACAAATATTCTCTCCCTCTGAGCCTCCCTCCCGTCCCTCATCCCACCTGTCTGGTCATCACAGAACACCAGGTTGAGCTCCTGTGATATACAGCAGCTTCCCACTATCTATCTGTTTTACACATGGTAGTGTATATATGTCAGTGTAACTGTCTCAATTCATCCCCTCTCTCCTTCCCCCCATACCTGTGTGTAAAGGCACAGATGTAGAGAATGGGCTTGTAGACTATAACTTTTTAAAGTGACAGCCCCATCTTCTTTATCTTTTTATCTCTCCCAGCACCTTGTCCACGGTGAATGAGCAGTGAGGACTTTCTCCCTGAATAGGTGATTTGTGAGATGATGCTTTCACAGGGAAAACAAGTACTACTGTGGGAGAAAGGCAACTCCATGGATCAAACAGCTTCAGCTATTTTTAATTTGGTAGTGAACTTCTGCGTAAAAGACTGATAGAATTATATTAGTTAACACTCTTTCAGGTGTTAGCAACCAAACTCCAAACTTCATACTTGTTTGTAATAAAGAAAACTATTGACCATGCAGTCAAAAGTCTGAGCATGACTGAATGCAGGGCTCAAATGAGTTTGCATAAGGACTAGGTGATTTATGGTATCCTTTATCATTGGTTGGCCTCACTCTCGTGTAACTCTTCCCTTGCTGGTGGCACAGTCTCCCTAATCTTGCCTCCCACCTTATGCGATGTTCTGCTACCAACAGTTTCCATAGGAGGGCTGGGGTCTCCTCAGATAGAAACCCCACGGTCTCTATCTAATAGGCTCCATGGTCACACAGCAGTCCCTGCACAAATCCCTTTGACCAAGGAGACAGAATTTCCTGACTGATGTGGGTCACCAGCCATTTCTATCAAACCAGACTGAGAATGGAAAGGGTGGGTTCCCAGAAGGAGGTCAAGTATCATCAGAAGAGAAAACAGATACCAGGCAGGAAAAACTGTAACTGTTCCCTCCAAGACCTTATGGAAATGACCAATGTGAAGACCCCTATTGGTTCTCTCTTGCTTTGATATTTTTCCCATCAACTCTACTCTTTTGTATAATTCTTGCACCATTTTCCCCTCAATATTTCAACCAAGTGATTGGTTTTCCTTTTCTTTAATTAAGAAATACTTGGTATTAATCATTTGTTCTGTGTGTTTGTGGAAATAATTTAAGGTAAGTTCCTTGAGCACTTAAGAATGATTTTTATGTGAATATGATACTATTAATTCTCCCCACTTGTGTTGTGCCTTGCATCTTCAAGACACTTCACAAACATCATTAACTAATTAGTCTTCAAGATGCCTCTCTAGAGGTGAATAGGTATTACCTGGAGTTGCAGATAAGGAAACAACACACAGAGAGGTTACACAACTTCCAAGAAATCTGCCAATGAACTCAAAATAATTGCCTCATTATGATTCCTCCCTCAAAGTCCTTTCCAGCAGAAACCTCAGGTTTGTAGAACACTAGGGAAGGGGGGGGGGGAGGCTCTGTGTGCAAATCTCACAGCAGTTGCCCACTCCACAGAAGAATACAGCCATCAACTGCATTATGTATTACCTGAACAGAATCCCATGCACACATTTGTACACAAGAGGTGGTCGAGCTTATAGCAGGGTCTGGAGGGAAAGATGGCTGCTAGAGGAAAGAAAATGAGACCTAGTAGTCAAAGAGAAGTGGGTAAAGAGGGGGAAATATAAATGAGTTCCTCTGAGTCCCTTGGAAATGAAAAAATTTTCAATGTTCCCAGAAAATCTCAACACAGCCCTATCTGGGATTTCAAGAACTATTCAGGCAGAAACCACCGACTTCACCACCAGGCAAGTGACAGTCAGTGGAAGTAGCCATGTTGGCAGGTGGCCAGGAGTCCCAGCTGTACACCAACTTCCTCTGTTGCCTGCTGGTTTTCTTCTCTTTTCCTCTTCTCTCTCCTTTTTCCTCTCTCAGCCCTGAAGAGCAAACCAGAGATCCAGCTTGCCCCACAGAATTGGATAGAAACACAATGATGAAGTGCTTTGTAGCAGGAGCCAAGTTCTCTGTGCATTGCAATGAAGGTATTTGTGATAGTAATAACTCCTTCTCTAACAATGCCCCAGCCTGTACCTGGAAATTGAGTGGTTGCTCCTGGATCTCTGTGCTTTTCCCTGTAATTCAAACAAGCAACACATCTTCTTGTTGCAGGGCTCATAAGGTTTGAAAATGAAGTCCTGTAGGGAACTCCTTCTAATTGCCAGAGTGAGTCACTCTCCTTTCCAAGCAAAGAGGTTTCTGTTGGTGACATTAGCGAGCAGGCACTTGTCTGTATTGTAACAGCTTAATTATAAGTATGGGTATAATCACACAATCTGTCATTATACCTTTTTTTCCACCCAGAGAATTTGTACTGCAATCACCATAACACTATAACAACATGAGCAACAGACTGTCTGGCCTCCCCTGATCGTTGCCTTTGCCATGCCTGGTAGGGATGAGCAGGCAGTTTTGGATGAAGAATCTGACTCCCATCTAGCAGCAAAAACAAGTCTGAATTCTTCACAGGGTTTTGGGGGCATCCTGTTCATTTGGCTTTCTCTGAAGGACAGTCAAGTCCCTCAGTTTTCTCCCAGCTTGCAAACCCTCCCTCCGGTTTCATCTGTTTGAAAATTGCACAAGAAAAAACCACCCTTCTGCTATTTTATACCCAAACCAAGTGAAGTGGAAATTGCATGAGGAAACCTATCCATCTGTTATCCCTCAGCTCAGCAGTGGATGGAATTTATTACACTGTGCATCCTGCCCCCTGCCTTTGCCAGGCAGCCTGTGGGGTGAAGTATGGGTGGGGAGGGAGGCTCGGGTCTCAGAGAGGGGGCAATTGCTTCTGCAGCTCCATCGGCAGAAATACAAACCTATTTATTTTAGAGTGAGAGTTGAGCAGCCACACGACAGCAGCAGACGGGAGGCGTAAAGGTGTCGCTGTTGAACTGAATGCAACCTTGCATCCCACTAGCCACCAGTCACATCGCTTCACACTGCCTCTCAACTGGGAGGCAGCTCGAAGGGCAAACTCTGAGAGGCCTAGAACCCACCTCCTCAGGCTGATAGAAGAGATTTCAGAGGGATGCCCTGTTTCTAAAGAGACTATGAAAGTTCATCAGTGCCCTGGTTCCATGTGTCAGTAATTATCAGAAAAATGGCTCCAGGACAAAAAGAAATAATGCCTAGTAACCAGTCCCTTCTTTGGATCCAGGAGAATTTGAGGTACCATCTTCCACTTCACCTTCTGCAAGTGATTGTGAAATAGCTGTGGTTGGTATGTTGACAATTGCTATGTATCACTGGTCTTGTTAACATTGATGATTCTTTTATCATAAGAGAATAGCTGACTGAGTTCCAGACTTGTCAAAGATCAACAACAGAATTAAACCTAGTGCTTCAGACTCATCTTTTCCTACTATGTTTATGAGCCTCTTTATCTTCCCAGTAAATATAGTTATTGGTTTGTGTTTTATGAACTTTCTTTGATCCATAATGGAGTACTCTAGGCACAAAGGAAACATTGGAGATTTGATTCTTAATCATTAATGATATCCCTCACAGGCCATCAAATATCACTTAAACCTTTAATGTTGAGTCTCATCTACTTTGGGGCCTTAAAAAAGATTGGGCAATTAGTGTGGCATCCATTTATTTATTTTTTTCTTTATCAGGTTATTTAAACTAGCGTCATCAAGCCTCTAATATCTCTTCAAAATAAAACCAAGTAAAGAGAGTCTATGAGAGGTTAATGTCTGGGGACAATACTGACTTCATATGTGCTCAGTTGCTTCAATTGTGTCTGAGTTTTTGTGACCCCATAGACTATAGCCTCCCAGGCTCCTCTGTCCATGGAATTTTCTGTGCAAGAGTACTGGAGTGGCTTGCCATGACTTTTATCAGGGGATCTTCCTGACTCAGGGATCAAACTCGAGTCTTCTGTGACTCTTGCATGCAGGTGAATTCTTTACTTCTTGAGCCATCAGGGAAGCCCATACATTAGGTTAATTTCTCATGCTTTCTAACAACACAAAGATATGCCCCTTTTAAATTGATTCAAGTATTCAATTTGTTCAATTATCCACAAGTTTCTTCCATGAGCCAGATATATATTATGCTGGGGATAAAATTCTTAACAAAATAAACATGGTCTCTATCCCTTAGAACCCCATGAAGGAGATAGTAAATGAAATGGTCGAATACAATGTGGTGTGTAAGAAGAAGGTGATATTCAGTGACTGGGAAAATTTAGAAGTGGCTTGTAGTCTGAAATTGGAGATTAGTAATAAGAAGTTGGAGAATAATGGGAAAGAATATTTTGTTTATTAAAAAGTGTCAGGTTTCTAAAGGTTCGAGAACCATGGTATGTTGAAAGAATTTGAGAGAAAAAGAAATTTTAAGAAATTATGTTACATGATTGTAGCAACTGCTTAGTCCAAATTTGCAGGGTTGGCCTGCTAGCTAAGATACAGGAAAGAGTTGATGTTGCAGCTTGAGTCTAAAGGCAGTCTTGAATCAAGATTTCTTCTTCCTCAGGGGACCTCAGTATTTTCCTTTTAAGACCTTCAACTGGTAAGGTGAGGCCCACCTACTCTATTGAAGGGTGCTATCTGCCTTGCTTGGGATCTACTGATTTCTATGTCAATTTCTTATAACAAATACCTTTACGGTGACATGTGGACTCACACTTGACCAAATGTCTAGGTACCATGGCCTAGCCAAGTTGATACATAAATTAAACATGAGAGGTAGTAAACAGCTTATAAACAACCTTGTTAAACTTTGATTAGGAGTTAACATTTATCCCAAGGTCAATCATTTCAGTCAGTTCAGTTCAGTCTCTCAGTTGTGTTTGACTCTTTGCAACTCTATGAATTGCAAAAACCAGGCCTCCTTGTCCATCACCAATTCCCGGAGTTTACTTAAACTCATGGTGATTGAGTCAGTGATGCCATCCAGCCGTCTGATCCTCTGCTGTCCCCTTCTCCTCCCACCTCAAATGTTTCCCAGCATCAAGGTCTTTTCAAATGAGTCTGTTCTTCACGTCAGGTGGCCAAAGTATTGAAGTTTCAACTTCAGCATCAGTCCTTCCAATGAATATTCAGGACTGATTTCCTTTAGGATAGACTGGTTGNGTAGTTTGAGCGTTCTTTGGCATTACCTTTCTTTGGGATTGGAATGAAAACTGACCTTTTCCAATCCTGAGTTTTCCAAATTTGCTGGCATATTGAATGCAAGGTCAGTAGAGAGGGCTACTTGTGATGAAGATGAAATCATCTCATATGTGCTGACAGCATATTCTGTGCTGACAGAATAAAAGCTGCTGCTTAGGAAGATGACTCTGGCCACACCAAGCAGAAGTGAACACTGCAGGAGAGGTGACAGGGACTAAAGACCAGAAAACTAGAAAGTTCTGGTGACTACTGCTTTAATAATTCTGTTATAAATAATTTTGGTGAAAAGAAGTAATTTTCTGAACTAAAAAAATGTCAACAAGAATGGAAGGAAGTAGATTCAAGATATTCAGTAGGTTGAATTTCTCCCTTCCCTTCCTATCCCTGACTCCCAACTTTCCACCGCCAGCTCAGGGAGGAAAGATTTATAACTGGTTGGCAAAGCCAGCTACATAATCTGTAAGACCCAGTGCTTAATGAAAATGGTAAGTCTCTTTAAGTGGGGAAAAGCTTTTTCCTTTTTCTGCAGTCTCCCTCAGAGGTAGGAATATTCACAAAGTATGTAATGATACTCATAGGGGCCTGAAGCCTGGCCTCAATGCTCAGTGGGTGGGTCCATATGCTCAAACCCATAAACTCAGCCATGCTCCTCCTTTATCCTATCAGACCATTTTTACAAAACACAAATTCAAATAAAAAATTAAGAATTTCAGAACATCAATTGTAGAGCATTAAACCCCAAGTAGGAGACCTTTCTGAGCACAGGGTCTTGTGTGACTGCACTGGTCACATGCTCATGAAGCTGGCCCTTCAGGTAAGGCATAAGAGGTGGGCCAAGGACCAGGAAAAAGTAAGGATGACACCAATTTTCTGCCTTGAGAAGACTGGTGGTGGCAGCCCCACTAACACAGAGAAAAGAAGAGGGACAAGTTTGGGCCTGTGGAGTAAAAGATTACTAGCAGCTTTGGAGTCATTGACTATATAACAGGCAAGACCAGGAATTAGTTAGATATGTGCATTTGAGTCTCAGAAAATAAATCTGGGCTAAAGATATAAAATTGTACATCACTGGTGTGTGATGTATAGTATCCAGACTATATTTAAGCATTTTGTGCTTGTCCACCTACACAGAGCCATTTCATAAGCACGGAAGTCTAGAAGAATGGGTGTCATCTGTGGACCTAGAGGCTGGAAGCCCACTGGCTGTCATAGAACTGTGTCCTCCCCTGACCTCTCTTACAGCACACACTGAACAGAGGAGCCAAGGTATTCTCATACAGCCTGAGGGAGTCCAGACAGCACATGGGAAGGGACTGGTCTGGAGTTCAGAGGATCTAGCCAAGGCCCATAATGTTCCTACCTTCGTGACCTTGCAGAAATCATTTACTCTCACCAACCCATTTTAATTTCCCGTTGCCTAAATCAAGATAATTAAGTATCTACCACTTTGTTGGGAGGCTAAAACCAAACAATGCTCATGAGTGCCCTTTAAATGCTGCAAAATGATCACAGGCGTGAACTTTTATTATTGCCGTGGTAGATTTGGTCAGCTCAGAAAACTGTGTCAGCCCTTTCGTGCCACTGGACACTGAAAGGTGTGTGAACCCGGAAGTATTCTGAAGGGCATGTGAGTGTCAGGCTGAGGAGCTCAGGGTCCTGATTCACCATCTCTGGATCAGCTTTATAAATGACACGTATTTTCCATGGAGCCAAACAAGGTGGCCATAGGTAGCTCCTATTACCACTTCTCCCAGTCTAACTGTGTGACGGGGCCCACCCTCTTCTCTGTCCACTGATTGCATTGTCTTTGTTGTCTGCTTTTTCATCCAGCCTCTGGCATCAACTGTCTAGGTCTCATTTATGAGAGCCATCCCTCATGATTCTTGCCATGGTCTGTGTTCCCCGCAAGAGGCACTAGGTTGAGGAAAAATAATTAGTAATCCAGGCACTGCAGTTCTGATGAGACACCTGCAGCATAATCATCCAAATCAAATATTTGGCTCAGCTTCTTCTTGATCTATCTCTTCCTGCAACTGCTGAATGGCAGCTTAGCTGAGCTTGTACTGAAAATGAAGAACATATTGGAGAAAGTAGGGTTCCTTCCATTCAGTTTTACCATGGTCTGTCCCTGGGTAGCTGTCTCCAAGGCTCAACTCCCATCTTATATATTCAGACTTTTCTCACCCCATCAGCCAGAAGGGACAGTTGTGAGGGAATAGGAAGAGACAATTTAATTTACTCATGATTCAAGAGTGAATAGTTGTACCACCAAGGAGACACCCAGTTGTATTCTCTGAAAATCTCCGCAGTCTGACATAGGTGCTAGCAGATTTCTGAGTCACTGGGAAGAGATTTGAGTTTACAGAGCATCAATTCAACCTTATTATTCCACAATTTAGGAAACTGAGCTCAGGCCTCATAGTTTTTCATAGTAAATTCAGGACTAGAGCCTGGGTCTCTTACCATCTTAGAGTCCTCTCTGGCTAAGCCACACTCCATTTTGGAGACAGTCCATATCCTTGCACCACAGAATTGTGTACATTAGCTCTATCATTGCCAGACTTATTCAGTATAGCTGCTAAATTGTTTGCTGCATTCAAAGCTCTTTTCACTTAGAAAGGCATGATAGGGTTAAGAATTACAAAGAAGATTCTAGTCTATTCCATCTCCACAGCCTATCAGTTTAGCTGATTTTCTTAACTTGTTATTTTCCTGAATCTAGCAAGATAAATTCTAAGGACCATATTCAGAAAGTTAATGAATTTTCTTCTTTGTTATGGATTAATAATATATGAATACAAATAATACGAGAGCTTGAGTTCCTCAGCTGAGTTAATGTCCTCTCTTAGATAAGCCATAACATCTTTCTACCCTTTAATAAGCACTTATCTGATTGAAAATAAGTTGTTCTTATTTAAGGAGGTATTTCTGGTCTGTCTTTCTCACCAGGTTGAAGAACCCACAAGTGTGGGGTCACTGACCATTGTTCTATCTATGGTCATATGCCCATTACTCAGTATTTGTGTGAAAAAATATTTTAGAAAATTTTAAGTAATTTAGAATTATATAGAAGGAAATAATGATGGAAGGGAGGCAGCTAGAGATTCTGTAATCCACCGCCTTCTTTTCATAGATAAGCAAACAGAGTCCCAAAGTAGTTGTGACTTAACCAAAGTGTCACAATTACTTGACCCATTCATTCAAGACATAATATTGAGCACAGACTCTCTGCTTGATGAGAGGAGCTGTGGATATAGAGACTGTTAAGACACATTACTAACTCTCAGGGAGCTCTTAGTGTAAAGGGAGGAATGTGTAGTTAAACAGATAATTACAATATCATGATGTAAGTGTAAGGCAGAGTTGCAAGAAGTAGCCTGCTTAGAGAAGATAGGATAAACTTCACGAAAGAGAAAGTCTGAGCCATGACTTGAGAGATGAAGTGATCTTATCAGTCAAAGGAGAAGGAAGGTCAGTCCAGGCAGAAAGAACAGCATTTAGAAAACCTTGGAACTTAAGAAACAAAGAAGAATCAAGGGAGAGTGCACTACCACCAGTGTGTGAGAGAGATGACGAAGCCAGCAGAAAATGGTTCGAGAGAGAAGGGTGTGGGTTCAGATATTGAAGAGCTCCATCTATTATGTTAAAGATTTAGACTCTGACTAGTGTTCCTCAAACTTTACTGAGCGTAGAAATTACCAGGGGTCTTGTTTTGTTTTGTTTTAAAGCTTGATTTTTTTTTATTAATTTTTATTGGAGTACAGTTGGTTTCCAATGCTGTGTTTCTACAGTAGAGCAAAGGGAATCAAGTAATCGCATATCCCCTATTTTTTGGATTTCTTTCCCATTTAGGTCAACACAGAACACTGAACAGAGTTCCCTGTTATGCAGTATGTTCTCATTAGTTACCTGTTTTATACATAGTATCCATAGTGTTGAGGCCTCCTGGTGGCTCAGACGGTAAAGTATCTGCCTGCAGTGCGGGAGACCCAGGCTCAGTCCCTAGGTTGGGCAGATCCCCTGGAGAAGGAAATGGCAACCCACTTCCATACTCTTGCCTGGAAAATTCCACAGACTAAGGAGCCTGGTAGGCTACAGTCCATGGGGTCACAAAGAGTTGGACACAACTGAGCGACTTCACATACATATCCATAGTGTATATATGTTGGACCCAAATCTCTCAATTCTTCCCAACACCTCCTTTCCCCCTGTCACCAAGGGTCTTGTTAAAATTCAGAGTCTGACTCAGTAGGTCTGGGATGGCACTAAGATCTGAATCTCTAACAGGCTCTCAGTTGATGGCAGTGCTTCAAGGCCTCAGCCCGGACCCTGAGAATAGAGGCACAGGGAAACAGGAAGCCTGCAAAAGTGTGTGTATACAGGCAGCAGTTAGATGTGTTCCCCACATCCCACATGACCTACGGAATGAGAAATTCTAGGAGGTGCCCAGCACTCTGTGACTGCACACTTCTGCTAAGTGGTACTAGAAATCTGAATGGAAATTTGAGCCCACAAAACTAGAACAAAAACCTAATCAGATTTATTTTGTTGAAAGATGACTCAGTAGGAAACACCAGACCCCTAGTCTAGTGCTTATTCCATTGCAACCCCCCAAATTATGCACAGAACTCTAAGTACAGTGTTTTACGTCCAAGGATCTTCTGAGACTTCAAAATGAGAGACTTGTTAATGAGGAATAAATTTTCTCAACAGCATTGCAAATCATCTTTATGATTACAAATAGCAGGAATTACCCTGTGTTTGATGACATGCTTAAGTGTTAGTAATTGAACTGCACCTTTAATAAATATGAGTAGAGAATTAACACAAACCTATATTCAGAAGTCAAAATTGACCCCAACCAACTGATTTTTAAACAACTTATGGATTTTTAAAAAATTTATCATATATCCCACTCAGGTACATATGAGGTTGAAATATTTTATTGGTAGTTAAACTCGGAATGAGGGAAAATTTCTGACTATGATTTATCTGTGGATTATATCACCGGATAATTTTGAAAGAATTCTAAGTTTGTTTTTTTTCTGAAGGCTCTCAAAATGCTGTTTTAAATGGGAAAATGTTATTCAATTTTTTGACTTTTTGAGTAAAATTGAAACATGTCATTAAAAAGAAATGTTAACAACAACAACAAATTTGCCAAATAAAGGTAACAGCTACATCTAAAAAAATTCCAGTTTTTTTTTTAAACCTTTGGCTCATGATTTTCTCTCCTTTCATTGTAGGTTATATGGTATAGTACAACTCTGAAACCAGCAAGAGGGATAAATGAGTGACTGGATCAATGAATCAATGAATTTATAGAAAGGCAATAAGCAGATATGAATGAACAAAACAAAGAAGGGACAAATAAATATGACTGAATTAGGGAACAAACAAGACTAATTATGGCAAAAAGTGAAGAGGAACTAAAAAGCCTCTTGATAAAAATGAAAGAGGAGAATGAAAATGTTGGCTTAAAGCTCAACATTCAGAAAACTAAGATCATAGCATCTGGTCCCATCACTTCATGGGAAATAGATGGGAAAACAGTGGAAACCGTGTCAGACTTTATTTTGGGGGGCTCCAAAATCACTACAGATGGTGATTACAGCCATGAAATTAAAAAACGCTTACTTCTTGGAGGGCAAGTTATAACCAACCTAGAAAGCATATTAAAAAGCAGAGACATTACTTTGCCAACAAAGGTCTGTCTAGTCAAGGCTATGGTTTTTCCTGTGGTCACGTATGGATGTGAGAGCTGGAAAAGCTGAGCGCCAAAGAATTGATGCTTTTGAAGTGTAGTGCTGGAGAAGACTCTTGAGAGTCCCTTGGACTGCAAGGAGATCCAACCAGTCCATTCTGAAGGAGATCAGCCCTGGGATTTCTTTGGAAGAAATGATGCTAAAGCTGAAACTTCAGTACTTTGGAACCTTATGTGAAGAGTTGACTCATTGGGAAAGACTCTGATGCTGGGAGGGACTGGGGGCAGGAGGAGAAGGGGACGACAGAGGATGAGATGGCTGGATGGCATCACCGACTTGATGGACGTGAGTTTGCGTGAACTCCGGGAGTTGGTGACGGACAGGGAGGCCTAGTGTGCTGCAATTCATGGGGTCGCAAAGAGTCGGACACGACTGAGCAACTGAACTGAACTGAAGTGAACTGAAGCCTAAAAGATCTTAAACTTTCCTCAAGAGCATTTTTTTATAGGTGAAATTGTAATTGATGTGTCATTTTTTAAATATTGTGTTAATTTCTGCTACCCAGCAGTGATTGAGTTATACATACATATATCTTTGTGTACTATTTCATGTTCTTTTCCATTATGGTTTATCACAGGATATTGAACATAGCTCCCTGTGCCATATAGTAATACTTTATTGTTTATCCAGTCTATATATAAAAGTTTGCATCTTGTATCCCAAACTCCCAGTGCATCCTTCTCCCACTCATCCTCCCTCTTGACCAGCATGGGCCTGTTCTCTATGATTAAAAAAAAAAAAAAAAAAATCTTCTGGACTTTTTGAAAGCTTCGACTATTGTGATGTTACTAGAACCCAGGACTGTGTTAAAACTATAAGGGAAACAGACCCCCAAATGGTAAACTGGAGGGTCTTTGGGTAGAAAATTTCTCCTTGACAATACAAAAAGAGACAGTTTGTAAAGGAAACAATGAATTCCCTACTGAGATGCTGGTGGCCGCGAAAGTACGCCCTGTCCAAGCATTTGTTTGCTCTCACACAGGCCCACACAAAAAAGTAATTTCCCTACCGTGACGATAGGGTGTTGACCGTTTGGAGAAACGGCAAGTATGGATGACACATACCTGTTTTAACTGCTTCATGAAGCATTGCAAGGTTTTTGTCTGAATCTAGAAATGACAGAGGTTTCCATTTCAGCTCTGGATATTATAGCTAGGCCAGATGGAATCCTGTCGACTACGTGATTGAGCGTATTTTTCATTTGAAAGTAGGAGCCATTGGGTCCATCAGCTGTAGGGTAATCTGGGAGAACATTTTTCTTCATTTTAGTCAGCAGACCATGCAGAAACACCTGTTTCAAATCTTGGATCATTTGCAACTGCTATCTAAGAAATAAGTGTTGAAACAATATCATTAAGCCACTTTTTAAAATTCACATACTTGAGCATAGGAGAAAATCAGAGTTTGCTTTGCCAGTTTCAAGAGCATGACTCTCAGAGTTTTGGATAATTAAACATGCCTGTCCCCATTTGTAGGCTACTCTGACTCAGGGTCCCAGAGTTCCCAGGACTTCAGACCTTCCTGGGATGAGGGGATTTCGGTGCTAACACCAGAAAAGACCAGGAGAAAGCAAGACAGGTTGGTCACCTTGTTATAGACACAGTACCTGAGGTGTTGAGAGGCTGATCTCTGAGCCTTGTCACTTGGTGGTCAAGTTATCTCTGAGTTTCCACTCATTTACTGTATATTCACTTGAGCAAGGCATGGCACTGTCTGGTATAATGGCTCCATTTGCTGAAAGTTATTCTGGAACCAAAAACTTTCCAAAAAGCTATGTAATTGCATCACTTGAGAGTGATCCAGGAAGCAAAGCCACGTGAACCCAGAGGTCTCAGGGCCCATAAGAGATAGACTCTTCTCTAAAAGAGTGAATAATATCACTTATATCCCCAGTCATAGTTACCAACGTGAAAGGTTGGATATAATACTATTTCCCATTATATCAAACTATAACAAAGAAAAATGAAATTTAAGTAACTTACATTTTCAAAGTAGACACCTACAGTATCACAATTTGGTATGGGTTTTAGAGAATCTAAATTACTTTTGAATCTAGTGATTGACACTGTCTTTATTAGACCACTGAGGTAAGCCCTGGGCCAGAATTTTCTAACAATGCTTTGCAAAGCTTTAACCTGCTGTTCCTCAAATCTTAATGTGCCTCAGAATCACCTGGTGATCTTGGTAAACTGCACACAGAGGTGAAGTCTAAGATTCTGCATCTCTTACAAGCTCCAGGGTGAGCCCGGGTGGCCCAGAGGGTACTTACTACCCTGAGTAGTAAGGCTCAGAGCTTCTGAGAGGTTTCCCATGAGGCTTAGAGGAGGATCAGAGGAGAGGTCTCCCTCTTCCTCCTCCACCTTTTCCACAGGGGCAGCTCTCTCCTGTACTATAAGGGTTTGTTTGAAAACGCATTACACTGCTTCAAAAAAAAAAAAAAAGAAGACTATAGCATCAAAAGTCCAAATGGTTGCCAGAGGAGGCCCTATAAATAGATGAGAAAAGAAGAGAAGTGAAAGGCAAAAGGGAAAAGAAAAGATATACCCATCTGAATGCAAAGTTCCAGAGACTAGCAAGGAGAGATAAGAAAGCTTTTTAAGTGAACAATGCAAAGAAATAGAGGAAAACTATAGAATGGGAAAGACTAGCAATCTCTTCAAGAAAATTAGATATACCAAGGGAAAATTTCAGGCAAAGATAGGCACAATAAAGGACAGAAATGATATGGACCTAACAGAAGCAGAAGATATTAAGACGTGGTGGCAAGAATACACAGAAGAACTATACAAAAAAGTTCTTCATGACCCAGATAACCACGATGGTGTGATCACTCACCTAGAGCCAGACATCCTAGAGTGTGATGAAAAGTGAGCCTTAGGAAGAGTCACTATAAAGCTAGTGGAGGTGATGGAATTCCAGCTGAGCCATTTCAAATCCTAAAAGATGCTGTGAAAGTGCTACATTCAGTATACCAGCAAATTTGGAAAACTCAGCAGTGGCCACAGAACTGAGAAAGGTCAGTTGTCATTCCCATCCCAAAGAAGGGCAGTACCAAAGAGTGTTCAAACTACTGTACAATTGCACTCATTTCACGTGCTAGCAAAGTAATGCTCAAAATCCTTCAAGATAGGCTTCAACAGTATGCAAACTGGGAACTTCCAGATGTTCAAGCTGGATTTAGAAAAGGCAGAGGAACCAGAGGTCAAATTGCCAACATCTGTTGGATCATCAAAAAAGCAAGAGAATTCCAGAAAAACATCTACTTCTGTTTCATTGACTACACTAAAGCCTTTGACTATGTAGATCACAACTAGAAAATTCTTAAAGAGATGAGAATACCACACCACCTTACCCACCTCCTAAGAAACCTTTGTGCAGGTCAAGAAGCAGCAGTTAGAATCGGACATGGAAGAACAGACTGTTTCAAAATTGGGAAAGGAGTACATCAAGGCCATATATACTGTTACCTTGCTTGTTTAACTTATATGCAGAATACATCATGCAAAATGCTGGGCTGTATGACTCACAAGCTGAAATCAAGATTCCTGGAAGAAATATTAATAACCTCAAGTATGCAGATGACACCACCCTTATGGCAGAAAGCTAAGAGGAATTAAAGAGCCTCTTGATGAAGGTGACAGAGGAGAGTGAAAATTGGAAGAAAAGCAGTGACAAACCTAGACAGCATATTGAAAAGCAGAGACATTACTGAGCCTATAAAGATCCATATAGTCAAAGCTATGGTTTTTCCAGTAGTCATGTATGGATGTGACAGTTGGATCATAAAGAAGGCTGAGCGCCAAAGAATTGATTTTGAACTGTGATGTTGGAGAATACTCTTGAGAGTTCCTTGGACAGCATGGAGATTAAACCAGTCAATCCTAAAGGAAATCAACCCTGAATATTCATTGGAAAGACTGATACTACACCTGAAGCTTCAATACTTTGGCCACCTGATGTGAAGAGCTGACTCATTGGAAAAGACTCTGATGCTGAGAAAGACTGAAGGCAGGAGGAGAGGGAGGTGACAGGATGAAATGGTTGGATGACATCACCAACGCAATGGACATGAGTTTGCGCAAACTCTGGGAGATGGTGAAGGACAGGGAAGCCTGGTGTGCTGCAGTTCATGGGATCGCAAAGAGTTGGACACAGCTGAGCGACTGAACAACAAATAGCGTTTAAAAATGCACACCAGTATGAAAACAACTCTTCAAAAGCACATCCTCCTTACAAACTCTTCTGCCATTACACTGAGGGTCTCTAAGGGCCCTGCTCTCCCTGCAAACCTAGTATCGCATCACCTGCTTGGTGACATAGCATGGTGTGAACCCTATGGCAGCAGCACCAGATCTGCAGTTTAATTAAAAAATAAAGGGAAAAACAAACCCGTCTCCAACACATAGAACAACAAAAGAAAAGTCCCCATAGGGAATGGCCCCAGAGACCCCAACTAAATGATGAGTTTCATTTGTAGCGCCTTCCAGCTGACCTGTGTAAGCAATGACAAAAAGAGATGTTCAGTAGGCTGGTACCTAGGGCCAATTTCAGGAGAAAGCAACTAGTCAAATGTAAGCTGCATGTGGCTGGGCCCCGACTTAATTAGGGCATGTTTCAAAATCATAGCAGAATAGAACTGGTCCCACGGAACATTTGCTCTTCGGAGCAAGGTGCCTGGGAGAAGCCCTTCCTGCAAATTTAAAGCCTCCTTTACACAATCAAAAAGACTTACTAAACTTGGGAAAAGAAGCTCTGTGGGTTCAGAAACACCCAGGCATATCTCACTAGAGCAATATTCTCTAAGATCGTGTCTGATTTAATTACTCATAATGGTACCAATGCTTTTTTGTTATGTTGTTTCAATGTACACTATTATTTTAAAGGGCACAGTGAGGTACACTCTGAGACAGATAAATCAGGTTTCCAAGATGGACATGGCTAATTCATACTTAAAAGTTGCCTGCCATCTTTACCTCCTAGACGTGGAACGGAGGGAGTTCAGATGGAAATAAAGTGGTTAATGAGGAAAGATATGTATAGACAGGCAGGAACTGAGAGAATTATGAAAATTAATTTTACATGAGATCTGGAAATGAAACCTCCTCGCATAATTCTAGATCAGCGTCTGCTTGGGGAGGCAAATGAACCTGGCCACACATAATGTGGAGAGAATTGAGGTTTGAAACGAGGGCCGATTTCTGGTTAGAAGGAAGCTTCGCTGAACCTTATGGAAACCAGGACAGGTGCTGTGGCCTCCTTTAGCATTTCCATTAGTCCTGTGGTGACTACGATGAACTTGGGTCATCACTTGGAGCAGAGATAACATACTGGAGGCCACTGATGAGGAGAGTTTGTGCTCGTGTATGAAATGCTTACGGAAAAATGGGATGAGTTGTCAACAACTCAGAATCAGGCTCTTTGACACAAAAGTACACAGTGAGAAGTCATAAGAGACCCAAGATCTGGGCGCAGAGGCCTTACTCCTGCATGGGGTGAGTAACTGGAGCTGGGAGGCCACGCCTTTTATTACATCCATGTGTCAGTTTACTGAGGTTTTGAACTGGCTCAAGTCCCTCACTAGGCTGACCTGCCTAGCCCCACAAGCAGGCATCTTTGCAATTCCTGAATGATAATCTCTTCTCACACTCACATTTGGATCAAAAAAAAAAAAGAGAAAGTATAGTTACCAAGAAAGGATATCGTCCCAGGGAGAAAAGGTCATCTTTCTCATTATGGGACTCACTAATGAAGTCCCATCAAAGAGAAGAAAGCCACACATTCAAGTCACGCTTCCTTGGAGACAATTAATTTATTAAGCAAATATTTATTGGTAAACTCTGGGGTGATAAGTACTGAGCCCTCTGCTCCCGTGGCATCTTCACAGAATCCTGATACGTGGTGTAGGTCGGATTCCTCAAGCTTCCTTGAGAGGCAATGTCCTGGTTCTTCCATTCATGAGGAAGAAGCCAGGTAAGAAGGTAAACAGAGGAGGCCAGTGCAGCGGGTGTGATGAGCAGGTTACCAGGACAACAAAGGTTCCATCCTGCTGGAACCCTCTGGGACATGGTGTAGGGTATGCCTCAGATGTGTCCTACCTGATGGGCAAGAAGAGGTATATGTCTAGACATCTACCATACCTGTCGTGATTTGGTGAGGGCTGCTCCCAGGGATTCAACTTCCCCGACTACCCTATGTGTGGTGTGAGCACACTTTAGAGACCAGAGAAAGCCCCTAACCAGAGAGTGGCTAATGTTTTCCCTAAAAAGGTGCCAATATGTGGGGGAACAGTAGGTGCTGAGAGGTTCTGGCAGGGTACCCAAGGCCTCCACTCTAATATATATAATCACTGACTTCCAACATCACAGTCTCATCTGGATGATGATAATAATAAGTGACATTTACCATGTAAACACTTGTTTAGAGTGCTATATTAGGCATTTTCCATTTGATTTTCACAAGTCTGTGACATTAGGCAAGATCATTATACCCATTATATGGGTAAGAAAACTGAGGTACAGAGGCAAAAACTAATTTGACCATGTTTTGCCCCAGCTGGTAAGTGGTAATATTCATAGTCATCCAGACCAGCTGGCTCCAGAGCCCATAATTGTAAAAACTTTTCTCCATTGCTTCCTTTTATGACTCATGAACAATTAAAAAAGAACAAGATGAGTCAACATAAAAGGATAACCTTGCATCAAAATGTACTCTCAGGAGAAGCTTTCTCCCTGAGGCAATTGCATTTCACAAAGAACAAACGTTTAACCTGAAGGAATGTGTATCTCATGGTGGAACCACCAGGACTGGCAACAATGACAGAGCTTTGTAGGGACTGGAGGACCCTTAGCAGCTAGAGCTCAAGGGTGGGTACTCACTACCCCTGGCCATTCATCTTTAGAACAAAAGGCTTCTGATCCCTACCCTGAACTACAGTCCAATAATGCTGACCTTGAATAGTCACACAGTGACAAAGGTATGTGAAAAAGTGTATCCACCTTAGGATAAACAAAGTCCTACTGTATAGCACAGGGAACTATATTCAGTATCCTGTGATAAACTATAATGGAAAAAAGTATGAAAATAAACACACATAAGGAGAAGGCAATGTCACCACACTCCAGTACTCTTGCCTGGAGACTCCCATGGATGGAGGAGCCTGGAAGGCTGCAGTCCATGGGGTCGCTGAGGGTCAGACACAACTGAGTGACTTCACTTTCACTTTCATGCATTGGAGAAGGCAATGGCAACCCACTCCAGTGTTCTTGCCTGGAGAATCCCAGGGNTGATGGACAGGGAGGCCTGGCGTGCTGCAGTTCATGGGGTCGCAAAGAGTCGGACACGACTGAGCAACTTTCACTTTCACTTTTCAACCTTAATTATATCTGCAAGGTCCCTGGGGCTTCCCTGGTGGCTCAGTGGTAAAGAAAAAAGTCTGCCGCCTGTGCAGGAGACCCAGGCTCATTCCCTGGGTCAGGAAGATCCCCTGGAGCAGGGCATGGCAACCCACTTCAGTAGTCTTGCCTGGAGAATCCCATGGACAGAGGAGCCTGGCGGGCTGCAGTCCATGGGGTTACAGAGACCCGGACATGACTAAGCAGCTAAATGGTAACAGGATAATCAGTAACCCAGGACAAAGAAAGTCACACTTGGTTGTCTTTCTTGGGACCTGCTACCTTAAGAGGCGAGAGGGTCCCAGGAGAAACACTCTTTTCCTAGTGAAAGTGTTAGGTGTCATTTTTGGGGTCTCCAAAGAGCTCTGGAACCACAGTCCTTAACTTCAGCACAGAGAGGAGTTCAGTGAGAGCAAAGTGATGGATACAAAGTGATTTATTAGAATAGGACGCTGTGAGTCTAACAAGCAGGTGGGTTTTACAGCAGGTGGCTGGACCCTGCGAACTTACTAAGCAGTATACTTAGTCATTCAGTTGTTTCCAACTCTACGACCCCGTGGACCACGCCATCACTGTTTCATTGTTTACAGGCAGGTCTTGTGTTCTCTGCTTGGTTTTCTGGTTAAGCAAACCTGTTGGCTCGAGTCATCGTTAACTCACAGATGAGACGTTCGCCTTCAGTCGAGTCTGACTCTCTGCAACCCCACGGACTGTAGCCGGCCAGGCTCCTCTGTCCATGGGTTGCTACAGGCAAGAACGCTGGACTGGGTTGCCGTGCCCTTCTCCAACTAACTGACAGAGGTCTCACATTTTTTTTCTACTTCCAATACCCTCTCGGGATTAACTATTTAATCACCTACTTTGTCCCTTTTTCGTGGCTGTTCAGCCCCTTAGTCGTGTCTGATTCTTTGCAGTCCCATGGAATGCAGCCCACCAGGCCTCCCTGTCCATCACCAACTCCCGGAGCAAACTCATGTCCATCGAGTTGCTGATGCCATCCAAACATCTCATCCCCTGTCGCCTCCTTCTCCTCCCGCCTTCAGTCTTTCCCAGCGTCAAGGTCTTTTCCAGTGAGCTGGCTCTTTGCCATCAGGTGGCCAAATCTGGCCCTAGCTGGCCTTAGGAGGAGACTGTCAGTGGTCTGGAGAAGCATCAAGGTTCTCTTTCCAACACAGAGAGGATCCTGGTGTTTCCCATCGGGACACTGTGCCGATTGCGTTCCCAAGGAACTCCTCAGAAAACTGCCTAGGACACTTCAGATTAGGGCGTCATCAAGCTGTTTGGTGGTGTTTTTTATGGCATTTTGCAGTACCTCTTTCTAGAGGCAGCCGTGAGACTTGTCAGTGCCCTTTGTAGGCAAGCAGTGTGCTATTGTGTGTCTCTGGGGGGAAGGCGCGAGAGAGGGCGTCTTTAAAATCTGCTTCTAAATTTGCCGCCCTGGTTTATCTCCTGCTATTGTGTCCTGCAGGACAAAGAAGGCAGGTGCAGCTAGCTGGCTGGGCTCCTTCGCCAGAGTGGGCTGTTCCCCCACTTTCCTTGTCTGGGTAGCCTCGGATGCCCCCCGACACCGTGTCCGGGGTCTCTGCCACGTGTTCAAGCACGCACTCAATCGCCAGCAATGGCTTCACATGTCAGTTTTATCCAAAGTTCAAGTTTGTGGCCTCTCTCTCTCTCTTTTTTTTTTTTTATGGAAGTTGTATGATTCCTAACAAGCCCCTTTCCACTGCAGCGGGCTTTATGGTAATAGACTGACTTCTTTTTTTTTTTTTTTTCTGTCTGCATGTAAAGGCTTATCAGCTCCCTGGACAGGGATTGAATCAGTTCCACCACACTGACAGGGCAGACTCCTAACCAGCATACCGCCAGGGAAGACCCCAAAGTTGAGGATTCTTATGGTAATCCTGCTGTCCCTTTAAAAGCCATAAAAAAAAAAAAAAAAAAGTTCAGAAAAGTAAAATGCAGGGAAGATATTCCTTTACGTACTTAGATGTTCAGTGTATAGACTATGCGTTCTAGTCGCTCAGGCGTATCCGATCTTTGCGACCCCATGGCCTGCAGCCCGCCAGGCTCCTCTGTCCGTGGGATTCTCCAGGCAAGGATACTGGAGTGGGTTGCCATGCCCTCCTCCAGGGGATCTTCCTGACCCAGGGATGGAACCCACATCTCCTCCTGCACTGCAGGCGGATTCTTTACCCCTGAGTCACCAGGGGAGCCCACACACGTGTAGGAAGGCTTAACAAATCTCCTCGTTAGTGGACTTTTTTTTTTTTTTTTAATAATCTAAGCCGTGTTCTTTGCTAAAAAAGAAAAAATGTAAGGGTGGTTATGCTGTTGACAAAACATGTGGGCAGCCAACAGAGTGTATTCACAGGAGAGGAAGGGGTAAGCGAACCATTTCTGGGCAGCATTGGAGGGCCCTGGGGAGTATTACTGGCCCCATCCTTTGTGCGTGTGTCCCAGGACACACGGGGGTCTCAGCTATTTAAAGGCAATAATGCAACGCATCGTGCGGATTGTTGAATGCATGTTCGAGGAATCTGATGGTGCAAATCTCAGGAGCCATGGTCTTGATCGTTACTGAACTTAACGTGGTCCTTCCTTCCCTCCTCAATCAAGGATGACTTAGTGCCAGATGGACCCAGAGTTTCCGCTGGACCCCAGAACAATTATGAGCAGAACGAAGCTCGCTTCAGTTCAGTTCAGGCACTCAGTCATGTCCCACTCTGTGCGACCCCATGGACTGCAGTATGCCAGGCTTCCCTGTCCTTCACCATCTCCCGGAGTTTACTGAAACCCATGTCCATGGAGTCGGTGATGCCATCCAACCATCTATCTCATCCTCTGTCGTCCCCTTCTCCTCCCGCCTTCAGTCTTTCCCAGCATCATGGTCTTTTCCAATGAGTCAGTTCTTCGCATCAGGCGGCCAAAGTACTGGGGCTTCAGCTTCGGCATCTAAGCTCATTTGTTCCCAAATGCCATGGACTCCAGTTGACTCCGACGATTTCATCATTTTTAGAAAGATACACTGGCATCTGTTCTCAAGGCCTTTGTCCAAACACATTGTTAGAAAGTAAGCATTTTTCCTCTTTGGATTCCTACACTAAAAAATATATATATATATATATATATATATATACTTGGAAACAGATAGCAAGGGTGGTTTGTACAATAGGATAAGAGTCCTTCCTGCCACTGAATGTCACACTTAAAAATGGTTAAAATGAGGACATCCCTGGTGGTCTGGTGGTTGAGACTTCACCCTCCAGTGCAGGGGGTGGCAGGTTCGATCTCTGGCCGGGCAGCGAAGATCCCACACACCTCGTGGCCAAAACAACGGAACAGTAAACAGAAGCAATATTGTAACAAGTTCAATAAAGACTTTAAAAATGGTGCACATAAAAAAGTTTTTTTAAGTGGTTAAAATCACAAAATTATTTTTCTTGATTGTATATGTAAATTAAAAATTGTTGTGATAATATGCATACTGCTATAAATATATTGCTATAAATAATATATAATATAAATATAATGTAAATATATTTATAATATACATATATAATAAATACAATATAAATGTATCTGCAATACACATATATACTATACATTTATAATATAAATTTATAATATAATAAATATAATATAGATATATATAATCTATATTTATAACGTATATTATCGCAATAAAAACTTTTTGGCTATTGTTTCTCAATAGGTGATGTTATACTTTTTTACAGGGGTTGATTTACAATATTGCAATTTCATTTAATAAAATTTGATCTACAATATTATATTGGTTTCAGGTGTACCCAGAGTAAAATTTTAAAATATATATAGTTGTTTAGTCGATAAGTTCTGTCTGACTCTTTGTAACCCCGTGGACTGCGGCCTGCCAGGCTCCTCTGTCCATGGGACTCGCTAGGCCAGAATACTGAAGTGGATTGCCATTTGTTTTCTAGGGGATTTTCCTGACCCAGTGATCAAAACTGTGTCTTCTGCATTGACAGGTGGATTCTTAACTACCGTGCTGACTGGGAATCCCCACCGAATTTTTTTACAAATGTTGTTTTTATCGAAGTATGGGTAATTTAAAATATTACATTAGTTTCAGATGTATGCACAGGAAAACTTTTAAAAATATGGGCTTCCCTGGTAGCTCACACGGTAAAAAAAAAAAAAAAAAAAAAAATCTGTCTGCAATGCAGGAGATGTGAGTTCAACCCCTGGGTCAGGAAGATCCACTGGAGAAAGGAAATGGCAACCCCCTCCAGTACTCTTGCCTGGAGAATCCCATGGACAGAGGAGCTTGGAGGGCTACAGTCCCCGGGGTCGCAAAGAGTCGGACACGACTGAGCGACTTCATTTTAAATATATATATATATTGCATTTTAGCATTTCCTATCTCACCTCCAAAGGGCAACACAACACACACACACACACACACATTCAAGGATCCAGTGATTCTATATATTTTTTTGGCTCTGAGTTTGCTATTGCTCAGAGCAGGGTCTTCATCGTCACGGAAATTAAACATCCTCTCACCTTTTCCGGAAGCTTCACACTGTCAGAGAGAGCTGTGTTCTCAACGTGAGCATGAAAAGAAAATTCCGCCCCACCGTCTCTAACCTGATGCCAGATATCCAGCTAGAAGCCGAGGTGTTTTTCCGGAGGCGGTTAAAGTCACAAAAGGATTTTCATTTGTTGACGTGTTTATATATAGCTCCTGTCCTACTTTTGACTGAAATGGCCAAGGCATTGATAGCTGAAAATAACACCTGGACTATTTTTTTTTTTAATGTCCTTTCAGCGTAGCGTCTGTAGCCTGACGATCTAAAGGCTCTGTGGACAGGTTTGGGGTAGGTTAATCTTCTGTCTCAACTCACACCCACGTCTGCTCCACTTTGCAGGGGTTTCTTTGCAAGAGAGTGGCTGGCATTTTTCACAGTTTCTTCTACAAGGCACTATTTACCGTAGTCAGGATATGGAAGCAACCTAAGTGTCCACGGACAGAGAAATGAATATAGAAAGAAGCGGTACATAGATACAATAGAATATTACTCGGCCACGAAAAATGATGAAATAATGTTGTTGGAGCAACGTGGATGTTCAGGTGACCCTAGCGGTAAGTAACCTGCCTAGCAATGTCTTGGAGACATAAGAGACACGGATTTGATCCCTGGGTTGGAAAGATCCCCTGGAGAAGGGAACGGCTACCCACTCCAGTATTCTGGTCTGGAGAATTCCGTGGGCTGTATAGTCCATGGGGTCACACAGAGTTGGACACAGCTGGTCAGCTTTCACTTTATATACAAAATGGATAACCAAACAGGACCTACTGTACCGCACAGGGAGCTATCATCAATATCTTGTAATAACCTAGAAAAGTGTGTGTGTGTGTGTGTGTGTGTGTGTAACTGAGTCGCTTGTTAAAAACTAGTGGATATGACAGAACAGAAGTAGACTCTCAGATACAGACAAGAAACTCGTCGTGACCAGTGGGGAGGTGGACGGTGGGAAAGGCAAGATAGTGGTGGGGTTATTAACAGGGAAAAGCTATTATGCATAAAACAAAATAAAACATCACAAGGATACATTATACAGCCAAGGCAACTGTGTATTAGAACTTTGTAATCACGGCAAGCCTTTAAACACTGGAGCGAGACCTTTAAATGCTGAGTAAGAGATTTAAAAAGTAAAAATAATATTTCCTAGAAACAGCACTGACAAGAAAAAAGAAAAACATGTACACACCATCTTCTGCAAGGAAATTTTCCTATGAAGATGGGGGCCTGTATTAAGAAGGGCCATGTATTCATGTTAAGATATAAGTGAGGGAACTCAGAGATCTGACAGGTTGGGTTCCAGACCACTGCAGTAAAGCAGAACCTCTAGAGAGAGAAAGCTACGCAAAATCTTTGGTTTCCCAGTGCGTATAAAAGTCACATTCGAGGGAGCTCAAACCCGGGGCTCTGCGACTGCCTAGCTGAGTCGGGTGGGGTGGGAGGTGGAAGGGAGGTTCAAGGGGAAGGGGACGTGTGTCTCCCTGTGGCCGATCCAGGCGCATGCATGGCAGAGGCCAACACAACATTGCAAAGCGATTACCCTCCGATTAAAAATAAATGTATCGTTTTGAGCATTTTGAAATATGCGTATTTTCAATAAAGTTATGTGCACGTTGGATTGTAGTGGGTTAAACATACAGTAAGCGTTGAGTCTTATCAAAACAATGCGCCTACCTTAATTAAAATATATATATATGTTGTGACTTAAAAATGCTGATCCTTTTGTGAGAAGGCAGGGTTGCCCCAAGGCTGTTGTAAAAAAAAAGCGCAATGTGTGAAAAGCACAATAGAGCAAACTGCAGCAAGCGCTTGCCATTCCTAGGGTCTCTGAAAGCCTCAGGGGCCCATGAAAACGCTTTCATTTCTTTCATTTATTTACTTTTAATTTTTGGCTGCACGGCATGTGGGACCTTGTCGTTTCGAGACCAGGGACCGAAGTCCCGTTCCATACATTCGTAACGCAGAGTCTTAACCACTGGACCGCCGGGGAAGTCCTGTTTTCATTTCTTTTACGATGGAAAGGAAAAGATGTGAATAGAATCCAGCCCAGAGGATATTCGTTTTTACAGCAACCCAGTTATACAACACAATGGTGAATATAGTTCTAAGTTTTATTATGAAGGTTTTTTAATTTTTTATTTTATATTGGCACATACAGTTGATTAACAGGGTTATGTTAGTTTCAGATATATAGTATCCCTTACACTCTTGCCTGGAAAATCCCACGGATGGAGGAGCCTGGTGGGCTGCCGGCCATGGGGTCGCTAAGAGTCAGACTGAACTGAGCACCTTCACTTTCACTTTTCACTTTCATGCATTGGAGAAGGCAATGGCAACCCACTCCAGTGTTCTTGCCTGGAGAATCCCAGGGACGGGGGAGCCTGGTGGGCTGCCGTCTATGGGGTCACACAGAGTCGGACACGACTGAAGCGACTTAGCAGCAGCAGCGTATATATGTATCTATATAGTTGTTTTTTAGCTGCTAAGTCATGTCCCACTCTTTGCGACCCCGTGGACTGCAGCACACCAGGCCTCCCTGTCCATCACCAACTCCCGGAGTTTACTCAAACTCATGTCCTTTGAGCCAGTGATGCCATCCAACCAGCTCATCCTCTGTCGTCCCCTTCTCCTCCCACCTTCAGTCTTTCCCAGCATCAGGGTCTTTTCCAGTGAGTCAGCTCTTCGCATCAGGTGGCCAAAGGATTGAAGCTTCAGCTTCAGCATCAGTCCTTCTAGTGAATATCCAGGGATGATCTCCTTTAGATCCTCTTTCCTGGGGAAAATGCAGAATTTGAAAGCAACCTGCATGGAAAATAAAAGTCCAGGAGTCATTGAGAGACATGGTCCTCATTCAACCTTGAAGCGTGGACCAATATCACCCTTAAGAACCAGGAAGCTTATTGACTGAGAATCTAAAATTCCATCACTGCAGTCTGTGTGTATATAACCCACTCTTTTCTTTTCTTTTTTTTTTTTTTCCTTCACATGATATCTGACTTCTTATTGCCATGTTAATCACTTGAGCTTGGTCTCCAGGGCATGTGTGTGAAGGGGCCAATTTTTTTAATTGAACAAATAAATTATTCATCTGAGCCGATTTCCTGTTTTTACGGAGACAGATGAAAGTGATTTATATAACACATCCCACTGCCAAATCGGTAGTCTTTCCACGTCCCCGGCTCCCTCTGAAAGCTGCAAGTCCAAGCTCGATCTTTNCCTGATGGACACCATGAAAGTGACTTCTAGTGCTGTCTAATTATGGCAGGCAGAGTGGACATGCTTTAGTTCCCAAGCTTAGCTTTCTTTAATTCTTCAAACTTTGTAGATTGAAAGTTAATCACAGAAATTTCTGTATTATGGACATGAGAAAGATATATGTGAGATAGCATTAAGTGGAAAGCAAGTTAAAAACAGCATTTGTGCCACGACACCGATTTTCCAATTATGTATATGTAGACTTAAAGGGTGTCAGGCAAANTCTTTAATTCTTCAAACTTTGTAGATTGAAAGTTAATCACAGAAATTTCTGTATTATGGACATGAGAAAGATATATGTGAGATAGCATTAAGTGGAAAGCAAGTTAAAAACAGCATTTGTGCCACGACACCGATTTTCCAATTATGTATATGTAGACTTAAAGGGTGTCAGGCAAATAAATCAAAATACTAACAGGGGCTATCACTGCCTGCTGGGACTGTGGGTGATTTTTGCTCTATTTCTGTGTTCCTATTTTTTTCTATCATAAACACAATTTCTCTCTCTCTCCTCTCCTAATCTTTCTCCCTTTCTCTCTATTTCTCTCCCACTCCCCTACTCACCACTTTCCAACTTCTCCCTCTCTGTTTGTGTGTGTGTGTTTCCCTTCAAGATGATGTCAGAGTTTGGCAACATATGCTGTAGCACAAGAAATTAGGAAATCTCTCCATCCTGCAGCCGATATAACATTACTGTCAGTANCCTGATGGACACCATGAAAGTGACTTCTAGTGCTGTCTAATTATGGCAGGCAGAGTGGACATGCTTTAGCTCCCAAGCTTAGCTTTCTTTAATTCTTCAAACTTTGTACATTGAAAGTTAATCACAGAAATTTCTGTATTATGGACATGAGAAAGATATATGTGAAATAGCATTAAGTGGAAAGCAAGTTAAAAACAGCATTTGTGCCATGACACCGATTTTCCAATTATGTATATGTAGACTCAAAGGGTGTCAGGCAAATAAATCAAAATACTAACAGGGGCTATCACTGCCTGCTGGGACTGTGGGTGATTTTTGCTCTATTTCTGTNGACACCGATTTTCCAATTATGTATATGTAGACTTAAAGGGTGTCAGGCAAATAAATCAAAATACTAACAGGGGCTATCACTGCCTGCTGGGACTGTGGGTGATTTTTGCTCTATTTCTGTGTTCCTATTTTTTTCTAGCATAAACACAATTTCTCTCTCTCTCCTCTCCTAATCTTTCTCCCTCTCTCTGTTTCTCTCCCACTCCCCTACTCACCACTTCCCAACTTCTCCCTCTCTGTTTGTGTGTGTGTGTGTTTCCCTTCAACATGATGTCAGAGTTTGGTAACATATGCTGTAGCACAAGAAATTAGGAAATCTCTCCATCCTGCAGCCGATATAACATTACTGTCAGTAAACAAGCGATCCTGAATGGGTTCTGCCACTTGTTAGCTTCATTCTTGGCCTTTTGACCATTCCTCTCTTTCATCTACAGAATGAGGATGACAGGATTTCCCGCTANAACATATGCTGTAGCACAAGAAATTAGGAAATCTCTCCATCCTGCAGCCGATATAACATTACTGTCAGTAAACAAGCGATCCTGAATGGGTTCTGCCACTTGTTAGCTTCATTCTTGGCCTTTTGACCATTCCTCTCTTTCATCTACAGAATGAGGATGACAGGATTTCCCGCTAGGTAAATTATACATTTTATCTGCTGGTTTGGGGTATTACTATTACTTGGCTCTCCTGGAATGGTCTTCATTCAGGCAGTAGGACAACACGGTACCATACTCTGGAAATGAAAAGAAATGGAAGGTATCACTGTTAGGAAAGTTATGTTGCACGTGCCTTGAGCAGCTAAGGCAGGGCGTAGGAGAGCAGCACAGATGCCAAGTTCCAATCAGCTGCACCAACAGCCTGACTTTCAGCACGGCAGAATCACTGGCTTGAGTGGGTCATCCAGTCATTAACAGGGACAATTTCAGGGGGAAGAAGCTTACTGGCATATTCATCTCTGAAGAATTATGAAATAAGGGGTTAGTCTCTGTTGTAGTGATTACATGGGAAGCTAACTGCTATTTTTCTTGATGAGGCTGATTCTCTGAGGCCTCAGCTGAAAAAATGCATCTGCCTTCCACTGAAGGATACGGGGGTGGCAGGGAGTGGCCTTGGCCTCTTTTGGTGACTTTTCTCTTTATTTTTTCTGCAACTATGACTGCTGCTACGGCTGCTGCTATTTGTTTTTGTAATTGTTCTTCGAAGGCCTCAGGCGAGAAAGCTGTTCTAATTGTACAGATCACAGCACAGCTGAATCACAGGAACAGTCCCCAGTAATCTGTGCAGCCATTTGACTGAACTTTCAAACTAGCTTGGGGGCACTTGCCCAAACCCCATGAGGCCAGCGTCTGACAATAGGCATAAAGCAGCTGCCGAATGAGATGTGGGAACAGTCCTGTCTTCGTGATTGAATGCCAGGCAGGCAGAAGTCAGGCTGCCCTCTGCCACAGCCACGTGTTTTGGGCAGTGTGCTGGTGTAGGCTCCTGAGCCACACACCATCTTATTAAAATGAGGTCCTGGGTATGTTCTGGTGTAACAAAAGAGGGTGTCTTGTGGAACCAGTCAGTGCTGGGTTCAAGTGACTCTGCCACTGTAGCTACACGAACTGGGCACGTTGTGTACAACTTGCTGAATGTAACTTTCCACTTGTCTTAGAATTCAGCTAAACTCCAAAGAAAAGACCCTTCTCCTCCAGCCACCCCCGACCCCCACCACTGCTTATTCACGTAAGGCCAAGAGACAGCTTAAAGCTGCTCGGTGACTCACAGCCTGTCACCCATGAATAAGATAAGTCTGGGGATAATATGATTAGTGTCAGGGAGTCTCTGAAGAATATTGTGTCCTAGGAGGAAATTCCCCAGGGGGCGGAGGAAAAGGGGTGCCATCAGCTTCTTCAACTGCTTAACACATCTGAGTTGAACCCCTGTTAGGTTCCAAGCATAGTTCAAGGCACCAGATACAGCACTGGAGAGCAACTGCTTCCTTTCACAGCAAGGAGATGGACTCTCTGGGATGTTCTTAGAGGATCCTGTTGTCAGTGGGAAAGGAGATGAGACTTCATCTGTAGGCTTACCTGTATAACTATGAGATATGAGAACACAGAACCAAAAGTCTTAGCAGTAACCTGCAGGGACATCATGTTTGAGTTTTTGCATGGGTTGAGTGGATTCTATGGAAGTTAGATTGGTGTGAATTGCCTTGAAAGGTCTGTGTTGCAGAGCAGTAGCCCTGTGAGACCAGCCAAGAAGGATGCCTGCCCTGGCCTTATTCCAGCCATGATCCTCTCCTTCAGAGAAACAGTTCATGGAGCCAAGGAGACAAGTCCATTTTAGATTCATGCCCCTCCCTGGGAAGATACCGCCTTATAAACTGCCACTGAGACTGCAGGATGCATTCCTAAATAGCCCCAGGTCAAGCCTGCTTTAAGATTAGACCCATCCCCATGTGCAGATGCTCAACCCACTGGATGTTCAAGGACTAGCTCTCTGCTGGTGAGTATGGAGGGTGAGGGTGCCCACAGGCCTGTTCATAAGGCCCTTTGCAATAGCCAAGGCGAGAGAGAGGTTAACAGTGGGCTGGGGGCTTGGGCTTGGAGCCAGCTTCTAGCATGAAATTCCAAGGAGTTTGAGAATTCTAGATGGAAGCCTTCCTGACCGTGTAGGCTTTTATAAAAGCATGGTTGTTAGGGAAGATCAGTCATGTCCGACTCTTTGCCACCCCATGGACTATACAATCCATGGAATTCTCCAGGCCAGAATACTGGAGTGGGTAGCTTTTCCCTTCTCCAGGGGATCTTCCCAACCCAGGGATTGAACCTGGGTCTCCCACATTGCAGGCAGATTCTTTACCAGCTGAGCCACAAAAGAGGCCCAAAAGTATCGGAGTGGGTAGCCTATCCCTTCTCCAGCAGATCTTCGTGACCCAGGAATGGAACTGGGGTCTCCTGCATTGCAGACGAATTTTTTACCAACTAAGCTGTAAGGGAAGCCAAAAATTGGACACATTTTATGAAATAATTTTTAGCCTTATTAAAATTTTTTAAATGCAACTAAATATTTACAGTTGTGGTCTTCTGTACTCCTGCCCAGATCCCACAAGTGTCAGAAATGGTTCTATCCACAAGGGCTGCCTGCCAGTGAGTCAGTCCCCAAAGGTATAAACCCAGAGAGAGAGGTGTAGGTGCACAGTGGGAAGATCCATCTCTGAAGTCAAAGTGCACAAGGTCAGAAGTTCCAGGAGCCAAAGAGAAGCATGGGGCAAGTCTGGGAGAAGGTTAAGGGAAGTGAAATGGAGGGAGATCAAGGACTTAAGGCATGTCATGTAGGAGGTCATAAAGAACTTACCAAAGCCTTCCATATGTAGCTAGAACTTGGACATATGCCTTAATAGAGGACATGTAACAGCCAAGAGAGAATCTCAGACACAACCCTTTAATATGCATTCACAGTCTATCCCTCATTCCTTCTCCTGCCTTGACTTAGAGAAAGCAGAAACACAAGTGCTAATAACAACAAATCATACAGCATTCGTTCTCTGCTGTACTTTCCAGAGCCTGGGTTCAGCCTGAGTTTGGGTAAAGAAAAGCTTTTATTTGGAAGAGAAAGTTTAAGTTGGATTCAGATTTAATTGGGCTTTTGAAAAACTTAACAGGAGGCTTTTTGAACATCTGAAAAGGACACGAAAAGCTACAGCATCAGCTGAGATAATCTCAGGAGGTGAGAAAGTGGAGTTTGACAGAGAGAGGTTGAATAGCAGCAGTGGGAAGAAGAGAAACAGAGCTATTTATTGACTGTACCCCCTTCCATTCAAGCTATTCAATTGAACTAATTTTCCTGAAGTCCAGTTTCCTCATCCCCAGTAAAATAAGAGTGAAGTACACCAACTTGTAAAAGTTATTGTGAAGAATAGAATAATGCTGTTGAAATTTCCAGTACATTCCGTGTATCTAGTGAGGTAGCTATTATAATTGCTATCACTGTTGTGACTAGCATTATTATCAAAACTGTGTGCTAATAATACAGAGCTTCACTTTCATTCCCTTCACCTACTTATCCTTTCCTGAGTGATACTGAAACTCTGAAAAATTATAAGTTCCTCGAAGGCCCCGCTCTTTAACTTCTCTGGGTATCAGTTCAGTTCAGTTCAGTCACTCAGTTGTGTCTGACTCTTTGCGACCTCATGAATCGCAGCACACCAGGCCTCCCTGTCCATCACCAACTCCCGGAGTTCACTCAGACTCACGTCCATCGAGTCAGTGAGGCCATCCAGGCATCTCATCCTCGGTCGTCCCTTTCTCCTCCTGCCCCCAATCCCTCCCAGCATCAGAGTCTTTCCCAGTGAGTCAACCCTTCACATGAGGTGGCCAAAGTACTGGAGTTTCAGCTTTAGCATCAGTCCTTCCAATGAACACCCAGGACTGATCTCCTTTAGAATGGACTAGTTGAATCTCCTTGCAGTCCAAGGGACTCTCTAGAGTCTTCTCCAATACCACAGTTCAAAAGCATCAATTCTTCGGCTCTCAGCTTTCTTCACAGTCCAACTCTCACATCCATACGTGACCCCTGGAAAACCCATAGCCTTGACTAGACGGACCTTTGTTGGCAAAGTAATGTCTCTGCTTTTCAATATGCTATCTAGGTTGGTCATAACTTTCCTTCCAAGGAGTTACTGTCTTTTAATTTCATGGCTGCAATCACCATCTACAGTGATTTTGGAGCCCCCAAAATTAAAGTCAGCCACTGTTTTCACTGTTTCCCTATCTATTTCCCATGAAATGATGAAGCCAGATGCCATGATCTTAGTTTTCTGAATGTTGAGTTTTAAGCCAACTTTTTCACTCTCCTCTTTCACTTTCATCAAGAGGCTTTTTAGTTCCTCTTCACTTTTTGCCATAAGGGTGGTGTTATCTGCATATCTGAAGATATTGATATTTCTCCCAGCAATCTTGATTCCAGCTTGTGCTTCTTTCAGCCTAGTGTTTCTCATGATGTACTCTGCATATAAGTTAAATAAGCAAGGTGACAATATACAGCCTTGACCTGTAGTGACTGATTATCTCTTGACATAGGGATTTCATCACTGAATCAGTCAACACAAAAGCAGTGAGAGAAACTAATATTCACAGAGAACCTACTGAGTTTCAGTCTTTGCATATGTTTTTGGCATTTAGTAAGTAGTCTGGAGAGCTAGGGCCAGGGACCAAAACATGACCTGGAGCCCTCCCTCAGCTGATTCCCTGAAAAGCGAAAGAAACCCGAAGAATATGTCTGAAACCTAACATTGGAAATCTTGAGAAATGGGGAGTGACTGCTCTGTAGAGGCTGTCAAGAAAGGCTTTCAGCTCTCTGCAGCCAAGACCAGTAAGAGCTCTTCAGAGAGCACTTGTGTGACAGCAAGGGGGAGGGACAGAGCATGAGGGACATGCGGCCAGCAGCCCTTCTGCAGGAGCTGAGTCCCAAGCATCTGAGTCAGACCCACTTCCAAGCTCTGAGAACAGGGGAATCTTGCCTGATGAGGAGAATGGCTATTCACACCTCCTCCAAAGTCTGCCATTTGGGCCAAACTTATACATTATATTGGTGCTTCATTCAAGAGCCAGTAGTGAATTTTAGAGCAGGGACCCAAAGCCCGAGAGCTGGAACAAAAGTACAGACCACTGGCAGGGTGGGTTAGAGATTTAGTAAATGTGAAACACCTTTACTTGAAACGTTCCTGTTAGGGGTATCATGTAGGAAAAAAGTCTCTCCTGGTTTGCTTTGGCTGGCGGCTGAGGTGGTACTGCCCAGGAATGGTACTCCAGTCTTCATGGTTCACAGAGAAGGATTCGAGTGAGCAGCTTTTTACTTGAGGGCTACAAACAGGTTGTCAGCAGGGATCTGTTGGGGAGCACTCCTAAAGCATGATGTCTTATCACCACAGGAAAAGGGGAAACAATAAAATGGCCTGGCTGACCATTCATAGAAAAAAAAATTTTTTTTTTAAATATGTGTTCTTGTGGAACATAAGCAGGGGAAAGGATTCAACCACAGCAGTAATTAAGAAAACATAAGTTCCAGTAGCAACTTTTTCAACAAAAATTTCATAAGCACTTGCCACCTGCCAGCCCTAAGAATTCAAAGGTGAAAAAGCAGGGCTAGCCCTCAAGGAGCTTGCATTCTGATGGTGAGGGAAGCAAATTAAGACTGTGGTAGAACAGATCCATGGCACAGTGACATGGGCTGGCACAAGATGCCACACAATGTCCTAGACACCCCACCCAGATTCGGAAGGGCTGGAAAAACTTCATTCTCCAAGGAGTGACATCCAACTGGAGATGTGGAGGACAAGTGAAGGTTAGATCACAGAGATGGGAAGGAGGGGTCAGAGAGGGAGAGGAAGGAAGTACAAGGAACATCCTGTACAAAGGCTTGGAAGGAAAAGAGTAGGGCTGGTGATTCAGTGCAGCTGGAGCCCAAGACAGGAAGAGAGGAGGGTTGAGTGAGGAGGCTACAGATACATGGGGGACAGATGTGGAGCACCCTTGACCTCCTGCTAAATCCCAAGCACTGGGACTCTTTCCTAGGAACAGGTAAGGGTCAACGCATAGCTCTGAATCTGGGAATGCCAGCAAAAGATTTGCATTTGAGAAGGACTGAGCCCACATAGGGTGGACAAAAGCTTCAGGAGCCCTGAACTAGCAGTGGGTGTAATGAGAATAAGGCAGAATTGCCCACAACTAAGGAGGCAGTCTTATTTTGAGACCTGGCCCCATGCTTGAGGTGAAGATTTGCCTGCACATTTTTTCTTTTTTTGGTGGGGGGAGTGGGGTGGGATGGGGATGGATGAGCTGTGAGGTACGATCAGGGAATAGGCAAGAGAAGAAAGCCAAGGAATGGAGTATCCATAAGTACTGCTGTGGGCAACGGACTGTCTATACTACACTTAGGAAACTTGGCAGCTTCTCTACCAACTCTGGTCTCTAATTGGTTCCCTCTCTGGCTTTTCGCTGGCAGAGGGAAATCTCTGGCAGTGAGATGCAGGAGCTAGAGGTGGGAAGCCACTAGGGGACTGTGCACAAAAGCTGCAGGAGAGTTCCAGGCTGGGCATGGGTGGATCCAAGTGGATGTGGGAGCAGGATGGAGTTCCTTCGATGCACCAGGCTGCTGCAGCCAGATCTCCCAGCACCTCCACCTTGCTATAGAAATTTCCACATGCCAGAGGTATAAGCAGACTGTGAGTTAGACCCAGGGACAGGGACAGTGTCCCTGTGGGGTAAACCTCCCTCACTGTGTCTCTATGTGAAACCCTGTGTGGATCTGGGCTGGGTTAACAGCCCCTCATTTCCATAGATGTCAAATATGTCATGATAATTACTATTATGATTATTTATTGAGGACTGACAGGGCTCACGTAGAAAATGTTTTGTAAAATAATTAACATTGTAAAAATGCAATTACTAGAATTTATTTCTTGAAACAGATCCAAGAATACTAGAAATTATTACCAATAACAAGAGGAATGTGCAACTGCCAACCAGTAGCAAGTCATGGGGGAGAAAAATGTGTATTTCTCTCTGGGTTTGTACCAGAGTTACATTATAGATGCAGAAATAACGGCTCAGTGCTAGCTATTGTCTCCTCCTTTTACAAAAGTTGGTAATTCTAGTTGCTTGATATGTTTGTGAAATGGTTTAGATTATGGATTTTGGAGTCATGAGACCAGAGTTTGGGGCCTGATTCTTTCGCATACTGGCAATATGTCACTGGGGATGTCGTTTTACTTCCTATTCAGTCTCAGATGAGTCAACTATAAAATGAAGCAGATAATCCCTGCCTTCCTGCACAACACCTAGGTCACAGTAAGCAGTCGTGTTGGTCAAATTAATAGACGTGCATAAAATATATGCATGAAGCATTGAGCACATAGTAAGAGCACAAAACTTAGCAATTATTATTGTTCTGTGTTTTATAACAGCATAAAGCTATTCAACAGTCAGACTAACTTCACTATAACTCCTTATTGCTATCATTACTTTATAGGTCATATAAAAGCAAATTAAGCTCTCTTGCAGAGATGGCTGAATTTAGAGTGAGACAACGTGGACCAGGCCTCTGCTCCATGTCTTGCTGGCTGTTTGATCATGAGCAAGTCACTTAGCCTCTCTGAACTTGGGAGCTCCACTGTAAAATGGGATGATGATGCCTAGCCTTGTGTGAGTCAAAATTAGAAAAAGATCTGGGAAGCACTCATGAACTGGAGTAGGGAAAAAAGCATTTGTTGATTTTCTTCTGGTATTGTGTTTTATTTTATGAGGTTTTTAAAACATCAATTTAAGACATTAATTTCAGTCCTTAAAGAGGTCTGCTGTGTTCAGGAAATCACACTGAAGGACTTGGTTATTGGAGGACTGCCAAAAGTTTGTGTTCAGCTTTGCATGTGGCAGTACCGCTGCTGGCCTCTGGGGGCGTGCTTTCAGGGAGCAGAGATGGAGTGTCCACCAACACAGCAGGTTCTCTTAGGAGAAGCTGAAAGATGTCCAGCCAGGGTGAAGGGCAAAGTGAAGTTCTGCAGATCAGAAAGAGGTGGACTGGTCTCAACCTCTCTGACATACGCAGGGACAACTTGGACTGAGGAAACATACTGAAATCTTGCTTTCCAGTGTTCCTATCATCAGTAAATAGGAAAGAACTTGGACAATTCTTCCATCTAACAGGTGAATCCATGAGTTAGCTCCTCTGGCATTCTGAGAAGAAAGAGGACATTAGACTAACTCAGGCATATCTGAGACCATATTTTAATGGAAAACTGNGGAGCAGAGATGGAGTGTCCACCAACACAGCAGGTTCTCTTAGGAGAAGCTGAAAGATGTCCAGCCAGGGTGAAGGGCAAAGTGAAGTTCTGCAGATCAGAAAGAGGTGGACTGGTCTCAACCTCTCTGACATACGCAGGGACAACTTGGACTGAGGAAACATACTGAAATCTTGCTTTCCAGTGTTCCTATCATCAGTAAATAGGAAAGAACTTGGACAATTCTTCCATCTAACAGGTGAATCCATGAGTTAGCTCCTCTGGCATTCTGAGAAGAAAGAGGACATTAGACTAACTCAGGCATATCTGAGACCATATTTTAATGGAAAACTGAGATGATTTGCAACTTGTCAGGGTCTAGATTTCACATGGCTTCAAAACCTCAAATCTTTTTTTTTTTTTCCTGAGTACAGAATAGAATGAACTAGAAAGACAATCCAGGTCTGAAAGTGACTGAGAGATCAGAAAACAGAAAACAAATTCTTATTTCTTGAAAGCTGGTATAATATTTAGCTAACTAAGGCAGATAGCCAGCAGAATGGAGTGAGAGCTGTCATGGACTGTGGGATCTAAAGCTGAGAACACACCTCAGCTCCATGTCTTACTAGCTGTGTGTCGTCTAGCAAGTCACTTAACCTCTCTGAATCTAAATTGTAGGTAAGAATATCTTATAACATTGCTCTGGGAGTTAAATGAGGTGGCTATAAAGGGTTGAGCACAGCATCTAGCATGGATGTTTTAGCTCTTTCTTCCTCCCTTCTCTTCTTGTTCCCACCCCATCAAAAGTTAATATACTGGCATGAAAAATGGAGAATCTGATTAGGCCAAAAAAAAAAAAAATACACAACCCAAAATTTCACTAATGTGACAAGCAACCAAGCATATGGCTAGGACATGAACTCTGGGCAAGATTGCCAGGATTCAAACCCTAGCTTTGACTATTACTACAAGCTGTGCCATCTTGGGCAAGCTACTAACCCTCTCTGTGCTCTGTCTCCTTGTCTGTGTAATAAGGAGGATAAGATCTATGGTATGAAGATTAAATGAGTCCGCATTTGTGAAGGGCTTAGTGCCTAGCACATAGCAAGTGTCATACAAGCATCTGTGAACTCAAATCCAGTCTTGCCTGCCAATCTTAGAGCCATGACATCAGATGGGCCTTTATCTACCCGGGAGAACTCCAGCAGAGGTACCAGCACTGCAGAGGCATTGGTTGGCCTCATTTTTTGACTGTTTCAAAGCCAGACATGCTGCATCTTCAACCATCCCCCAATGCTACATAAATCTATATAGAACTAGATTGTAAAGAGCCAAGTATTGAAAACTGAAAACCCTAATATCCCAATCGATTGCCTGAGAGTAGTTCAATGGCATTTCTCTAAGCTTTCTAGCATCATCCGAGCCCTACTCTAACAGTCCTCCACCTTGGACTCAGAAAGCAGAGGGTAATGCTTCTCACAATTTATCTCTGCGCCTCTCTGGTTGCTGTTAGGTGGAACACAGTAAAGGTTCAAGGGAGTCCAGTTAGCCACATTTAGCACCAGAGCGTATCTTAAATATCCCCAGATTGACCGCGTCTAACACTGTTTTGGAAGGGGAGCTGAAGAAGAAGGAAGGTGCTGAAGGATAGGAAATGCCACATTTGTTTTAGCCTCACTGCTGTCTTAGTCTGAGTCGAAAAGGGAAAGTAGAAAAGTTTTAAGAAAGGCTGGTGTTCTTTCCCTTTCCTTGGGTCCTATAAATAAAGTTCAAAGCCTTTTCTTTCCTTGATTGACCACAGATTTAAAAATTAAGGATCTCCTCTTAAGGATAGCAGTTGTCCCTGGCCATGGTCTGTGCCTTCCAGCTCAGAAAGCCAGAGCAGGCTGAGTCCCATGCTGCACCAACAAGGGTCACCATACCCAAAGAAAGAAGCCCTTTGGGTCTGAGCCATCTGAGCCATGTCAGAGGAGAAGTCTCCTAAATGCGGTTTTGAGCAGATGATTATCCTCGCCCTGCCTTTTGTCTCTTAGTGATCCTGAGCCAATTGTGAACAAGGCAGTCTTGAGGCTTATTTGGATTCCTGTGCACTCAGCTCTCTGAGACCCTTAAAAGCTTGAGAGGAAACATTTCGGAAGTGTGATTGAGGCCAGCTGTGCTGCACCCCAGCCAAGCAAGCCACCCTTTTCTGTGATCCATCCTGATTGCTGCGGCTACAGGAGTTGCATCATAGTCAGCAAAGAAGGTTACGGAGGCTGGAGGGAATGAGGTCGTCGGGCCACCCTCCATACAAGTCCCGTCAGTCCAGGAAGACTTTCTCCCTCAGAATGCCTCTTGCACAGACAAACTTCTGATGCTTTCTGTAATGACAAAGTCACCTTAAAGGAAAGAGAGGAAAAAATGTTTTTAAATGCTTTCAGAATGCTTGGCCTTGCCTCACTGGCCTTCTTAGGTGGAATCTCGCTTCTCATTATTAATCATTCCAGCAGGTCCCAGGCAGGTTGCAATTTCACACTCCCAGGGTGTGGTAGGTTTGTGAAAATGGCCGTAACACTTTATCACTCCCTGTGAGTGATAAAGGCAGCATCTCTTTCCCCAGTTTTTGCTTCTGGCCTTATCTTGCTCTTGCTTTGGCCAGTGAGTAGGTTGCTGCAAACACAACAAAGTGACATTTCCAAACTCTTGGCTTCAAGAGTACTTCCATTTTCTCTCACTCTTAGCCATGCCCTGCCCTGCCATGTTAACAAGCCCAAGCTGGCCTGTTGGGTCATGGAAGACCATATGGAAGAGAGGGGAAGCATCCCAGCTGAGGCTGTCCTAGATTGATCAGTTCTCAGCTAACCCAAAAGCTAACTGCAGAAGCATAAATGAGCCTGGCTGAGATAAACAGTAAGCCCAGCCCAAGTTGCCAACCCCCAAATAAGTGCTTATTAAACCAAACCAAAAAATGACAAAATCACCTTAGAAGAAAGAGAAGAGAAAGATGAATTTAAAAGGGAGGTGGGGTATGTGGAAAGCTTCTGAAAGCTGTCTTTCCTCCAGCCTCAATTACTTGAGATATATTCAGTACTTACTTGGAATCTCATCTACCACTTTAGGAGCTCCAAAGGCCTCCAGGCTTCCTCATCGGGGGATTCCTGGGGCTCCTGTGGTGCATAAGAGGTTTGTCTTCAGTAAGAGCTCCAGCCTCACCCACCAGTCTCCGAACCTTGAGAAGTGCTGAATACCTGTGGGATGGGTCGGCAGGAACACCCAGATCCCACTCATTTCTTGTATGGTAATTCTCCTGCAGAAGGGAAACAGTTCTATGCTCTGAATATAAAGCAACTGTATTAACATAGAATAGCACTGTTTCTTTAGGGGTGAGAAACAGACCCTCAAACAGACGCTCAAAGAGCAGGCTATCTGAGGAAGCAGCAAGTTCTCTTGAGGGTCCTGGAGTGTTTCTGCATGCACATTCCAAGTGGTGAGGAGAGAACTAACATTTATGGGGTGTCTACTGTTTGCCTGGTACAGTGTCTTTGCTACTTTGATAAAATCTTACAGCTTCAACATGAGGAGGTTTGGTTAGGATTGATTTACAGATAAGGACACTAAAGTCCCAAAAGATTAAGTGAATTGTCCAAGGTCAACTAGCTGTCAAGTAGTAGAGCTCCATGTTGTCCTGTAACATCATACCATGAGTGTTTTAAATGTGTTGACCAAATGAGAGGCTCCTGGAGAAGAGCATCAGGAGTTCTAAAAATATTTGATTAGATAGTTTTCTTATATTTATCTATTTAAAAAACGAATAAAAATCCATACACCCCAAATATGCTACATTGCAACATTTAGTGTATTAGAGAACAACTGAGAGGGTAGGAAATCTGTACTTTTCTTTTGCTTCTCCCCCTCCTCCTCCCCCCACCTTCTCCACAACCCCCTCCTCTCTCTCCTCCTCCTTCTCCACCTCTCCCCCACCACCACCTTTTTCTTTTTGAATTCAGCCTCATGTGCACCAGATGGAGTGAGGCTGCAACCGTGCATAGTGTATGTACCATTTTTAACTAAATACCAGGCTCAACCCATCTCCAAATCATACCATTGCAAATAGTTGTACAATGATTTTGGGATACATTCTGCTAAACCCATATTGTAGACGGTTTCAAAAGTTTTTGATAGTTTGAAGTGTTTCCATCCTGACATTTTTATTTATGATTAGAAGGGCAGGAAATTGTGGAAAAAGAGGAGCCAAGGTGAAGAGGGTCAAAGAGCTACAGTGTCTAACCAAGCTGGGCGTTATAGTTAAGGGAAACTGAGGGTGTGACAGGCCCTGCCATGATCCAGGTGACAGCCAATTCTCAGAATCCTGGCTACTAGCCAAATATTTGGGCCACTCAAGTTGTGGGTTGGAAAGGGCAAACCACCCTATAGTGTGCANTCCACCTCTCCCCCACCACCACCTTTTTCTTTTTGAATTCAGCCTCATGTGCACCAGATGGAGTGAGGCTGCAACCGTGCATAGTGTATGTACCATTTTTAACTAAATACCAGGCTCAACCCATCTCCAAATCATACCATTGCAAATAGTTGTACAATGATTTTGGGATACATTCTGCTAAACCCATATTGTAGACGGTTTCAAAAGTTTTTGATAGTTTGAAGTGTTTCCATCCTGACATTTTTATTTATGATTAGAAGGGCAGGAAATTGTGGAAAAAGAGGAGCCAAGGTGAAGAGGGTCAAAGAGCTACAGTGTCTAACCAAGCTGGGCGTTATAGTTAAGGGAAACTGAGGGTGTGACAGGCCCTGCCATGATCCAGGTGACAGCCAATTCTCAGAATCCTGGCTACTAGCCAAATATTTGGGCCACTCAAGTTGTGGGTTGGAAAGGGCAAACCACCCTATAGTGTGCAAAGTGGGCCAGACAAGTTCCTACTTGGAGGAATCCTCCCCAGGACATTGCCACCTTCCCCACTCTCCCAGAAAAAGAAGTGGGAAGGGAAGATACAGGGTCAGGATAAGCATGGATGAGCAGGGTGAAGTTGTCTTCTTTGCTAGAGCAGAAAAACTTCACAAAGGAAAGTTAACTCTCCCAGATCTTGAGTCAGTGGACGATTCAGCTTTGAGACAAAAATGCCCCACACTATTCCTTTTCCAAGCTTCTGTAACAATTCAATTAAAGATTCTTCTGAGATTGAAAAACAAGCTATTTACAAAAATAAAACAACAAAACTCTGTTTCTATCTGTAAACTTATTTATGTGAATCTAGACTCTCTACAAAGAAAAATACTCATAATCAGAAACGAAGTCAATAAAAAGTCAGTAAAGTTTGTTTTCAAATACTGTAGCATAGAGCACGTCTGTTTTAGGATCTGGTGATTCCAGGTTTGAAGCAGTTTTTCCACTTAGAAATTGTATGAGTTTGGACAAAGAACTTAATTTCTTGAAATTCAGTTTCTAATCTATAGAGTGTGGATAATACCAACTCACAGAGTTATTCCAAAAATTGAATGAGATAAATAAGTGAAATTTCCTAGCACAATAAGGAAAGCACCAAATAGATTTGCTCATCCCATTTCCAACCCTAAAGACCTTTTAACCATGTCACTTGATATACAATCTTCTTTTTCTCCTACCCTCAACAAAATCTATAAGAGCCTGATGAACTAAATCCATCCTGAGTTGCCAATGATGCTTAATGATTTTAATTTTCACAGAGTTCTGGGCCTGAAATTGTATCATTTCAGGGTCAGATACTCAGAAAGTCAGACATTATTTTGGACAGGGAGACCTTTCTGGCACTTCTGAAATCACTCTTCTATCCAGTTAATTAGTAAAATCATCCACAGTCTAGGTCAGTGATCTTCAAAGTTGTCAGGAATGTTCATCCCTGGGGCTATAAAAAATATCCCACAGAGGGGCAGAAAGAAAATATTGAGCCCTTTATCTATATTGATCTTAAAAGGTAAGAAAGAAATTGTACTCCTTGCTCAGTCATGTCCAACTCTTTGCAACCCCATGGATTCTAGCCTGCCAGGTTCCTCTCTCCATGGAATTCTCCAGGCGAAAAATAATACTGCAGTGGGTTGCCATTCCCTGATCGAGTGGATCTTCCCAACCCAGGGATAGAACTCATATCTACTGCATTGGCAGGTGGGTTCTTTACTCCTGTGCCACCTGGGAAGCCCCCATTCTATACTTGATCTTAGCTAAAAGGCTGAGAAGTGATTAAGCTATATTTTTTAAGAAAGAAATTAAGCTTTCCTAATACATAACAATGGGCTTCCCTGGTGGCTCAGATGATGAATCCACCTGCAAAGCAGGAGATGTAGGTTCGGTCCCTGGGTTAGGAAGATCCCCTGGAGAAGGGAATGGCAACCCACACAAGTATTCTTGCCTGAATACTTAACATGAAGATTGATGCTAGCACTATTCACGGGCTTGTATGTTCAAATGTCACATGCAGGAAGGAGTCAGCTTTCTACAACATGGAAGGATTGACTTTGACACATTTTCTCATTCATTTGCTTTCATTCTTTACCTGGCTCGTAACTCAAACCATCATTCCAGAGGATAAACATTAATGGTCTACAGTTTTGCGTTGAACATGGAATTAATAAGAGAATTCCTAGAGAATGCCCTGGGTTCAGACATATTCATTCTTCTACTATGTAAAAGCAATCTACATTCCCCATATATTATTAGGAAAATTTACCCCAACCAGTACAGTAACCCTCTCTGTTGGTTCAAACTATGAGAAGCTCAAAAGAGACAGATAGAAGTCCCAGCTTCCAGCTCAGTGGAACCCATGTATCTCCTGGTGAAAGCATTCATTCTTTAGGAACAAGACCTCTCAATAAGCAAAGCTCAAAGCTGCAACAAAGAGAAGCAAAAATGATCCCAAAGTATCATTAGGAATAATAGAGGAGCCACTCCCATCTCTACCTCTTGGTTCTCTGGTCTGAGTAGTTGGTTATGAAAGAGATGATGCCATGCAAGTCCCTGAATCATAGCACATAGTGTATTTTATAGGTGGTGTACCACCAGCCCATGAAAAGGTTTTCCTCAGCCAGTGTTATTCCTGAGTCCCCATTAGANCCCAAAGTATCATTAGGAATAATAGAGGAGCCACTCCCATCTCTACCTCTTGGTTCTCTGGTCTGAGTAGTTGGTTATGAAAGAGATGATGCCATGCAAGTCCCTGAATCATAGCACATAGTGTATTTTATAGGTGGTGTACCACCAGCCCATGAAAAGGTTTTCCTCAGCCAGTGTTATTCCTGAGTCCCCATTAGACCATGCCATTAGTTACAAGGCTGACCACTTTGGATGGCCCAGTGTACGATAAACTGGTGGATTGGGTTGATTGCTGCAGTACTTCACTGTAAAATGAGCCCAGAGTCAGAAACAGTGCGGTGTGAGATACCATGGCTGTAAATAAAGTCCACGTAGTGGTGCTGCAGACTATAGGCAGGAAGGCAGATCCAAAGTATATTCCAGAAAAATCAAAGCCCTTTCCATCATTGAAATCTCTATTTCTGGCCAATTTGTATATGATGCCATGAAACAAAGGTTGGGGGACTGGAGAAGAGATTGACTGATACTACAATAGGTCATCACATCCACTTGATGACTGAGTCTCCTCTCTAGTGGTTTTGCTTTGTTAACATTCACAGGGACTCAAAATCCCCAGCCCTATGCTTCTATTCACAGATTTCTTTCCTCAGACTTTTTTCTTTCCAAATCCCTATCTAGCCAAACTATCGGACTCTATTCATCCATAAATCAGTAGAGATATGTATTTTTGCCATGTCTTCTTCTAGATGAAATGAACAAGTGTGAGATGTACTGCTCACTGGGATCATTTCCCTCCCCAATGTGTTTCAGGGTCACTTCTGTGGTAGGCAGAATTCCAAGAGCAAGCTTCATCCAATGACTCTCACACTCTTACAATCCCCTCCCCTTTGAGAGTGATTAGAACTTGTAAATATTAAGAGATCACTCATGATTGTTACCTTCTATGGCAAAGAGGAGATTATCCACGTGGACCTGAATTAGAAGGCAGAGTTTCTCCAGAGGGAAGTTAGAAGTCAAAAAGAGAGGGATTTGTTGAGCCACTGCTGGCTTTGAAGTTGAAGGGAACACATGAGAAGGAGTATAGGTGGCCTCTCAGAGCAGAGAAAGGCCGTCTAGCCAGAGCCATCATGGGAACTTCAGACACTCTACAAAGAACTGGATTTGCCAACCAACTAAACAAGCTCTCAAGCAGATTCTTTCCTAGAACCTCCAGAGAAGAACCCGGCCAAGGTGGTAAATGAAGTAATTTTCACCTTGTGAGATCCAAAGCAAAGAACTCAATCAAATCCACATGGACTTCTGACTTATAGAACTGTGAGATAATAGATAGGTATTGTTTTAATGTGCTATCGAGGGCAGGAGGAGAAGAGGATGACAGAGGATGAGATGGTTGGATGGCATCACCAACACAATGGACGTGGGTTTGGGTGGACTCTGGGAGTTGATGATGGACTGGAAGGCCTGGCGTACTGCAGTTCATGGGGTCACAAAGAGTTGGATACGACTGAGTGACTGAACTGAATTGAACTTTAATGTGCTAAAGTATTAATTGTTCAATCATGTCCAGCTCTTTTTTGTGACCCCATAGACTGTAGCCCATCAGGCTCCTCTATCCTTGGGATTCTCCAGGCAAGAATACTGGAATGGCTTGCCATGCCTTCCTCCAGGGGATCTTTCCAACCCTGGGATTGAACCCAGATCTCTTACATTGCAAATGGATTCT
>SJYA01001187.1:282765-342991 GCA_006410615.1 Neotragus moschatus
CTCAGCAACTTCACTTTCACTTTTCACTTTCATGCGTTGGAGAAGGAAATGGCAACCCACTCCAGTGCTCTTGCCTGGAGAGTCCCAGGGACAGGAGAGCCTGGTAGGCTGCCGTCTATGGGGTCCCACAGAGTCGGACACGACTGAAGTGACTTAGCAGCAGCATCAGTAATATAATATCACAGACTGTGTGGCTTTAACAACAGAATTTTACAGTCTCAATTTCAGAAGCTTGAGCCCAAGATCAAAACGTTGGCACCTTGTTTGGTTTCTTCTGAGGGCTCTCTCCTTGGCTTGCAGAGAGCTGCCTTCTCCTTGTGTCCTTACATAGCCTTTACTCTGTACCTCCACATCCTTAGTGTAGGTGTCCACGTGTTCTCTTCTTATAAGGACACCAGTCAGATTGGATTAGGTCCACCTCTTTGAAGGCCCCATTTCCAAATGCATTCACATTTTCAGATATTATGGTTTAGGGTTTCAATATATGAATTTAGAAGGAACACAGCTGAGCCCATATAAGGCACCATGATAGTCCAAGTCACTTGCCTTTGAAGCTTATTTGTAACCTTCTGGACCTACTTAATATTGATCTTCTATTCACTGATGGAAGACTACTGCACACTCCCAATTTGATGTCTGGACAGTCAGACAACATCAGTTCACAATAGGCAACTTAGGATCCATAGAACTCAGTTTTAATTTTCTGTCTAGGCCCATAGCAAGATGGAAGATATTTTTCAAAAGGAAAGTAGATATCTTTAAACAGTATGGCTCCTGTGCTGTGATTCTCCTATCAGGGGTTGACAGATGCTTCAGACGTCATCCTATCTCCTGTTCTGGACCACATGCAAAACAGGTGGTTTCCTGTGAAACTGAGTCAGAACAGCTTGCCCAAACATTGAAAGTGTTTCTTCCAGAATCCAAAGAAGTTCACCAGTCATTATGCCTCTTTTTCAGAGAAAGGTGGTATGCAATTAAGAGCTATGTCCTTTCCATATCTGAATATTTCTGAGTTTTATAAGGCTGATATATAAGTTAAAACTAATTCAATTTATCCAACCCCATGAAAAAAGGGATATTTTAATTTGTATAGCCAGAATATTACCTCCACCTCATCAGACCCATAAACATGAAATTCTAGAGCAATCCATTTAAACTTCTAGGCTTACCTCCAGCAGAGGCTATATACACTAATGTAAGTCAGCAAGTTTACCTTTCGGTAAAAGTGAAACAGAAACTGAATATATAAAGTCACTAAGATTAAGTCTACTGTTAGATTGTCTTATATCTTTGTGCCAATTAGAAATGGGTATCCCATGCCCCAGGGTAATGTAGGCCCCCAGCAAGAAGCATATCCTGGTTAAAGGAGTCCAGTTCCACCCACCCTTTATTCAGCCACCCTTGAGCAGGGTATAGTCTGCCCCACTATTTGTTCACAGTGGCCCTGGGAAGAGCCATGCATGAGTTGCAAAGAGACACATCAACCTATTTAGAAAATGCTGCAGGAAAGTACAGGCATCTGTACTTCTTTCCCTGGGCTTCTTCTCTAAGACTTTTGGGAATATTGGGGTGAAAGCATATGTAGGCAGAAGGAAAGAAACAACCCCTAATAATCTAGACATCCAAGTAACTCTTACTAGAATAGATTGGGGTTGAATTGAATCACTTTAACTTTGTCTAGGTGTGGGTTTTTTAAATATTATGATCACATGATTTAAATAATGAAAATAAAGTAATAACTTAAATAACCAATTAGCTTTGCCAATTAATTAATCTTCATTGCTTGGTTCCTTGATATATTTGATTCTGAAGTAGGTGATATAAAAGTCCTAAAAGAATAAAGCTCTTAAAATTTTAACAGTCTAAATAGGGAGTTTTCACTGATACACAGGAAGGGATAGGCTATTTCAGCCCTTAGGTATTTATTTTCCCCAACTGGCAAGGCATATGTGAATGACATTTGTTTGAATATTCTGCTAGTTATTGGTAAGTGCTTTTCCTCTTACCTTACAAAAGATATAGTTCTTATTACACCCATGTTCTGGTATATAAGAAAATTTTCATTACCCTAAATATTTTTTCTACATCAAAGTTACACCTGAGCTCAAACAATGAAACCAGCCTATGATGTGGGCCTGCACATGGGTTCTTTCTAAGTTGAAACTTAAGCCAGAAGAAGAAGAAGATAAGAACAAGAGGTTGGATATTCTAGGAATATCATATAAACAGTACTCCCTGCATTACTAGATTTGCTGGGATGTTGAGGCATCCAGCCTACTTCTAGAGCCAGCAGACTCTACATGTGTCCACAAATATAAATCATTTGGAGTGACGAATCCTTGTGTAACTTCTGCTCCATCCCACTCATCATCAGGCAAGTCTGCTGACTGCTCCACTGAGATTCTCACCCTGACCTAAATGCATGACCTTTCCTAAGAGGCCAGGGCAAATGAACCACCCTCAACCCTAGTACTTCCATTATGTGAGTCCTTTTCCTGACCAAAAAGTCATGCTCCTAACGCCCCAGTTGCATGAGACACCTAAGATACCAAACATCAAAGCACTGTTCAACTGCAAAAGACAACAAAAGTGAATGAGATTCTAAGAACTTATTAAGGAGAGAAAGCTTGTTTTTTTTTTTACCTTTTTGGTTTGTTTCATTAATGAAAAGTCAAAGCACATGACTGTTTTCTTGTAAGGAGGAAATTACATATTGAAATTTGTTCTGAAGAGGCTTACTCTTCTTGTTCATACAGCAGTGGGTCTGNGTGAATGAGATTCTAAGAACTTATTAAGGAGAGAAAGCTTGATTTTTTTTTACCTTTTTGGTTTGTTTCATTAATGAAAAGTCAAAGCACATGACTGTTTTCTTGTAAGGAGGAAATTACATATTGAAATTTGTTCTGAAGAGGCTTACTCTTCTTGTTCATACAGCAGTGGGTCTGTAAGAACCATACATGATAAAACTGTTCAAAATGTGAGTTCCTGGGCCTCATATCCTGAGAAACCAATAGTGCACACAGGGTGTAAGGCCCAGGAATCAATATTTTTGTTAAACACAGGTAGGTAAGTGTCTGATGCAAGAGATCCTTGGACCTCACTCTGAGAGTTGGCAGTTAGCTTTTGCCAGTTGCCTTTGTTGCTGTGTAGTTGTTGCAGCTGCCACTGTTATTCTCAACAGTTGTTCTCTTCATATGTCCCCAAGCACCTGCTTACTCACTGTTTGCTGCTGGTGGTGGTGAATTTGCAAGTCTGAGGCATAGTGTCTGGGATGGAGCATCAGTCAGGAATCCTGAGCCCAGGTTCTACCACTAAATAACCATGTTATTTATTATTTAGCCTCTCTAGTATTCCATTGAAATAATAATTTTCAAAGGCCTCTGAAGCTTAAAACATTTAGATACTATGAATTTTCAATTACTATGACCAGTTCAGGCTTTCATCTTTCTGAGGGCATGAGAGAGCTACCGTTCCTGCCATTGCACCTACCACTTACTATATAGGTCAATCTGAAAAAATGACTCCATCTCCCCATATTTCATTCTTCTCATTTGCATAAAGGAGAAATTAACTCCTCCCATTTTTACTTCATAGGTTAATGTTAAACTCAAATGGGATTAGGAATATAGGATTCATAAAGTACTACAATGGTATACTATCTCATGCTCTTCAAGTAAGAAAATGCAACCATAGGTCATAGCACTAGATTTGTCTTATAAATATATCTTGAAAAAGTCTGTTTGGATCATGTTCAGATGGAATGAGAAGTGGAAGGAGCATAGAAATAAACCAGTCACTGTAAGGGTACACTGGGACAAAGAAGAGGGAGGTAAGTAAGGTGAGGGATATTATAATATTTGCATATTTTCATGCTTATATATTTATATATTTACATGCATGTTTGTTTACATGTTCAAGGAGTGGCCCAGAAAAGAATGAGGTAGCGGAACAGAACAAAAGGATCAGGATGCTGTCCNTTGCCCATCAAAATCTCCTGCCTCGTGACCTTGTCACGGGTGGGATTCCTCACGCTGGCTCCCGGCATCCTCCTGTTCTCAATCTTTTCCAGAATCAGGGTCTTTTCCAATGAGTCAGTTCTTTGCATCAGGTGGCCAAAATATTGAAGTTTCAGCTTCAATATCAGTCCTTCCAATGAACACCCAGGACTGATCTCCTCTAGGATGGACTGGTTGGATCTCCTTCCTTCTCCAAGGGACTCTCAAGAGTCTTCTCCAACACTACAGTTAAAAAGCATCAATTTTTTGGCACTCAGCTCTCTTTAGAGTCCAATGCTCACATCCATACATGACTACTGGAAAAAGCATGGCTTTGACTAGATGGACTTTTGTTCACAAAATAATGTCTCTGCTTTTTAATATGCTATATAGGTTGGTCATAACTTTTCTTCCAAGGAGCAAGTGTCTTTTAATTTCATGGCTGCAGTCACCATCTACAGTGATTTTGGAGCACCCAAAAATAAAGTCTGTCACTGTTTCCACTGTCTCCCCATCTATTTGCCATGAAATGATGGGACTGGATGCCATGATCTTAGTTTTCTGAATGTTGAGCTTTAAGCCAACTTTTTCACTCTCCTCTTTCATTTTCATCAAGAGGCTCTTTAGTTCTTTGCTTTCTGCCATAAGGGCGGTGTCATCTGCATATCTGGGTTGATATTGATATTTCTCCTGGCAATCTTGATTCCAGCTCGTACTTCATTCAGCCCAGAGTTTATCATAATGTACTCTGCATAGAAGTTAAAAAAGCAGGGTGACAGTATACAGCCTTGATGTACTCCTTTTCCTATTTGGAACCAGTCTGTTGTTCCATGTCTGGTTCTAACTGTTGCTTCCTGTCCTGCATACAGATTTCTCAAGAGACAGGTCAGGTAGTCTGGTATTCCCATCTCTTTCAGAATTTTCCAGTTTGTTGTGATCCACACAGTCAAAGGCTTTGGCATAGTCAATAAAGCAGAAATAGATGTTTTTCTGGAACTCTCTTGCTTTTTCGATGATCCAGTGTATGGTGGGCAACTTGATCTCTGGTTCCTCTGCCTTTTCTAAAACCAGCTTGAACATCTGGATGTTCATGATTCATGTATTGCTGAAGCTGGCTTGGAGAATTTTGAGCATTACTTTGCTAGCGTGTGAGATGAGTGCAATTGTGTGGTGTTTGAACATTCCTTGAATTGCCTTTATTTGCAATTGGAATGAAAACTGAACTTTTCCAGTCCCATGGCCACTGCTGAGATTTTCAAATTTGTTGGCATATTGAGTGCAGTACTTTAATGGTATCATCTCTTAGGATATGAAATAGCTTATCTGGAATTCCATCACCTCTACTAGCTTTGTTCGTAGTGATGCTTTCTAAGGCCCATTTGACTTCACATTCCAGGACATCTGGCTTAGGTGAGTGATCACACCATTATGATTATCTGGGTCATGAAGATCTTTTTGTACAGTTCTTCTGTGTATTCTTGCCACCTCTTCTTAATATCTTCTGCTTCTGTTAGGTCCATACCATTTCTGTCCTTTATTGAGTCCATATTTGCATGAAATGTTCCCTTGGTAGTGCTAATTTTCCTGAAGAGCTCTCTAGTCTTTACCATTCTATTATTTTCCTCTATTTCTTTGCACTGTTCACTGAGGAAGGCTTTCTTATCTCTCCTTGCTGTTCTTTGGAACTCTGCATTTAGATGCTTTTATTTTTCCTTTTCTCCTTTGCTTTTCACTTCTCTTCTTTACACAGCTATTTGTAAGGCTTCCCCAGACAGCCATTTTGCTTTTTTTCATTTCTTTTCCATGAGGATGTTCTTGATCCCTGTCTCCTGTACAATGTCACAAACCTCCATCCATAGTTCATCAGGCACTCTGTCTATCAGATCTAGTCCCTTAAATTTATTTCTCACTTCCACTGTATAATTGTAAGGGATTTGATTTAGGTCATAACTGAATGTTCTAGTTGCGTTCCCCACTTTCTTCATTTTAAGTCTGAGTATGGCAATAAGGTGTTTGTGATCTGAGCCATAGTCAGCTCCCTGTCTTGTTTTTGTGAACTGTATAGAGCTTCTCCATCTTTGGCTACAAAGAATATAATCAATCTGATTTTGGTGTTGACCATCTGGTGATGTCCATGTATAGAGTCTTCTCTTGTGTTGTTGGAAGAGGGTGTATGCTATGACCATTGCATTCTCTTGGCAAAACTCTATTAGCCTTTGTTCTGCTTCATTTTGTACTCCAAGGCCAGGTTTGCCTGTTACCCCACGTGTTTCTTGGCTTCCTACTTTTGCATTCCAGTCCCCTAGAATGAAAAGGACATCTTTTTTGGGTATTAGTTCTCAAAGGTCTTGTAGGTCTTCATAGAACTGTTCAACTTTAGCTTCTTCAGCATTACTGGTCGGGGCATAGACGACTTGGATTATCGTGGTATTGGATGGCCTGCCTTGGAAATGAACAGTGGTCATTCTGTCATTTTTGAGGTTGTTTTGCATCCCAGTACTGCATTTTGGGCTCTTTTATTAACTGTGATGGCTACTCCATTTCTTCTGAGGATTCCTGCCCACAGTAGTAGATATAATGGTCACCTGAGTTAAATTCACCCATTCCAGTCCATTTTAGTTCGCTGATTCCTAGAATGTCAACGTTCACCCTTGCTATCTTTTGTTTGACCACTTCCAATTTACCTTGATTCATGGACCTAACATTCTAGGTTCCTATGCAATATTGCTCTTTACAGCATCAGACCTTGCTTCTATCACTAGTCCCATCCACAACTGGGTGTTATTTTTACTTTGGCTCCATCCCTTCATTCTTTCTGAAGTTATTTCTCCACTGATCCCCAGTAGCATATTTGGCACCTACCAACCTCGGGAGATCATCTTCAGTGTCTTATCTTTTTGCTTTTCATACTGTTCATGGGGTTCTCAAGGGATAAAAATAGTATCTCCATGAGTACTATTGTAACAATAGTGGTTTAATATGTGGAAGACACTTAGACCAAGCCTTACGTGTAGTAAGTATTCAGTATATTTGTCATAGGAAATAAGCAAAACAAAAACTTCTGTCTCTTTTTTTATGCAGAACAGATCAAATCATCCTAAGCCCTAAATGTAGCTCAGCTCCAGCCCTAGTTTTGATTGTCCACACCCATCAAGGCACTTCACAGGATCAGGAGGATTTTCATTTGAATAAGACTCAGCCACTTGGAGAGTATCCACTGTTATAAATGGCAATGAATTTTCCAGTCACATAAGTTACCACAATAAAATATTCATGTCATCAGAGCAGATGTGCAGAGATGATGGGGACAACTCAAAAGTCAAAACCTCAGAGAAGTCTTCTGATTGTCTGAAATGTGAAAAATTCACATTGAATTTTTAGGCTTGGTAATCCCAGTATCAGACTTGCCTTAACTGGAAGATTATTATGAACTCAGATCAGAAAAGAGATCTGATTCATGGCAAGTTGAGTGGGTTTATCTTTACCAAAAAGTAAGAGTACTTCCTGGATGTAACTCTTGAAGGCCTTTTACTCCTCTAATGAACAAGGGCCACTTCTTGGTCATTTTACTTCTGTACAAGCTTCTTTCTTCCGTGTTAAGCCAGGATCCCAAACAAATATTTGGCATCTAATGTGACTGAATTAAATAATTCATGTTACATCCTATCAATTTTGGCAAATCTAGTTTCTTTTGGTTGTAAGTGGCAGCTATCTAGAACTGAGTCCCAAGAAAATACCTTGTGCGTCTGAAACTGATATAATTCCACTTGTGAACCCCTGTGCTCGCACCAGGAACTGCTCTGAATACTCATCTTTTGTACCATGTTCTGTTTAACTTAGAAAGATAATCTGCTTCCTTTTAAAGTATTCTGTTTTTACCAAAGTGCATAGGGAAACAGTTCAGCACCTAGCTTGTGTGGCCAGTGGTTGCTCTGCAACCAAGAACTCTAGTTCTGAGCCTTTGGAAAGTTGATGTATGATGTGAAGAGTGGTTCATGGGCTAGAGAACTGACTCAAGGTCTGATCTTCTCATGGTTAAGTTCATGGTCATGGGAAAATCTCAGCACCCTCTGAATCCTGGTATAAAGAAGAGTGATTGAACATTATTTCAAATGAAATCTTACCAGGATTTCTATCTGAAAATTAACACTAGTGAAGAATGTTCTGGCAGTAGGGCAGGGGCCCAGGACTCAGAGTAGCTGGCCTCACCTTTTCCCCTTTACCAGCCATAAGTTTACACCTAAAACCAGGCTCCACAAGATGCAGTTTGAAAACAGTCAGACAACCTCAAAGATCTCTGCCCACTCCAAGTGTCTTTAGTGGTATTGACTATGATTTTTATTCCAGTGTGTTAAGCGCAAATAGTTTCTCCAACATTAATGTTTACCAGTATGTCTACACCATAGCAATATCACATGATTTCTCTTCTTATTAACTTAATCTCATCATCCCTGTGCAATATGACTCAACAAATACTTATAATAATAATAATAATATGTTTGAAAGGTGTTTGAGAGCTTTTAAAATTTTTCCCTTCATCTTACTTAGCCCTCTTAACAACCTGTGAACTTCATATACACTTATCACCCATCTTTAACAGAACAGAAAACTAGAGTGCAAAGAATTAGGTAACCTGTACAAAGGCACAAGTAGGCTTGTGGTATACATAACCTGTTCCATTTTATAAAAGATTTGCAATAATTTAGAGAAAATTATCTTTTAACATCTTATAATACCTTTATAGTATTTTTCCTTTTTCACCTTACGGTAAAAAAGAAATGGGTAAATAATTAGATATTGGGTCTACTGAAAAAATAACATTAAAATAGAAGATCATGGCCAGCAGTAAGGGAAGAGAAAGATAAATGTGTTATATTTATCTCCCATGAGGTCATTTAACTCCCATGAGGAAGAGAAAACTATAGCCAAGTGCTTTCTACCCCATGTGCAGGGTTCTTTCTAACCACCTACCTGCTTGCCATCACAGAGCACGGCTCTAGTGCAATTTCCAATGGAGACGTGAGCAAATCTCCATTCTCACCTTCTAATGAGGGTGCCTGAGGCTAGATGGTTGAGGGCCTCTACTCTGAAACACTCTGCAGTTAAGTTCAGTTGCTCAGTCATGTCTGACTCTTTGTGACCCCATGAATTACAGCACACCAGGCCTCCCTGAAGTTCACTCAAACTCATGTCCGAGTCGGTGATGCCATCCAGCTATCTCATCCTCTGTCCTCCCCTTCTCCTCATGCCTTCAATCTTTCCCAGCATCGGGATCTTTTCCAATGAGTCAGCTCTTCACATGAGGTAGCCAAAGTACTGGAGTTTCAGCTTTAGCATCAGTCCTTTCAGTCAACACCCAGGACTGATCTTTAGGATGGACTGGTTGGATCTCCTTGCAGTCCAAGGGACTCTCAAGAGTCTTCAACACCACAGTTCAAAAGCATCAGTTCTTCGGCGCTCAGCTTTCTTCACAGTCCAACTTTCACATTCATACATGACCACTGGAAAAACCATAGCCTTGACTAGATGGTCCTTTGTTGGCAAAGTAATGTCTCTGCTTTTCAATATGCTATCTAGATTGGTCAAAACTTTCCTTCCTAGGAGTAAGTATCTTTTAATTTCATGGCTGCAATCACCATCTGCCTTGATTTTGGAGCCCCCCAAAATAAAATCTGACACTGTTTCCACTCTTTCCCCATCTATTTCTTTTTCCCAATAACTAATATCCAGTTCTGCTCCTTCAAACCCCCTCCCAGGGTGAGCCATCGGTTCTCTTGATGAAAACTCAGTTCAGTTCCATAGACTTTTCATCTCTTTGGAGAATTAGAATATTCTTATGCTGGTTCTTCAGGATTCAGTCTTCTTAGAACCTAAATCTAACACTTGATTCATGTCCTGCCCACCTCCTCCATCATGGGCAGACTGCATAGGTATCTCCCAGACCCAGGCAGGCAAGGGGGCACTCCCTCACTCCCCTCTCCATCTTACTGAGCCTGTCACTCTACACCAAGTGTCCAATGTCTGGGTCAACTTGGAAGCTCACTTACTCATTTTTGGAAGGGCCCATGCAGACCCCTCACTGCAAAGCCCCCTGAAGTGGGTTTGCTTCAGAGGGACCTCTTCCTCGTGTCTCTCATGACTCCAATGGCCCACCTGGTACCCTGTTGCTGCTGAGATTCCTATGTCCAGCAGGCATCCCACTGGGGTGGGGGTGGGAAGCAGAAGTCATACCAACCAGAAGCTTCTGCCCAGATGATGTCGGCACTGCACGCTGAATCCACAGGACATGTATGTGGCTGTGCTGGTGGCCCACTGGTACCCCTCTTATGGCACCAACAAGGACATGATTCTCTTTCCTTGTTCCAAAATCATCAGAGACTATAATGATTCACTAACTTGGCAATTCCCAGGCAATAAAAAATCATTAATCCCAAAATCAGAGGAAAAACAAGACTCAGGCACTTGAAATATTTGTTGAGTGGTGGGGAGAAGAGAGGCTTCCCAGGTAGCACTAGTTGTAAGGAACCTACCTGCCAATGCAGGAGACATAAGAGACATGAGTTCAATCCCTTGGTTGGGACGACCCCCTAGAAGAAGGCATGGCAGCCCACTCCAGTATCCTTGCCTGGAGAATCCCATGGACAGAGAAGCCTGGGGGGCTACCATCCACAGTGTTGCAGAGAGTAGGACACGACTGAAGTGACTTAGCAGGCAAGCAGGAGAAAAGACCCCTTCCCAAACTGTACTCCTCACAGTCCATGTCCTCCTCTCTTCTCAAGGCTAGATAAGGGACAGAAGGTATGTAACGGTAGAGAGTTTCCCTCACATAGCCCCACTCTGGGAGCACTTTTGAAAGATGGCCTGTTCAAAAATCTGAAGGATCTATTGGATACCTGAAACTCAAGACCAATGAGAAACTACACCCTGTTGCAAACGACAGGAAATAGATATTAAGTGAACTAGAAATGTAAAGGAGTGAGAAATTAAACTCAAATCTGGAAAGATAATTTGGGGCTTCAAGTTGGGGCAGAACCTGAGCTATGGTGAGGGGAGTGAGGCCCATGCCTTAGACCCACATTTAAGAGGCTGAGTAAAAAGCTCATTAATCAAGACAAGTAATATTATGTGCAATATTTTTAAAATCAAAATTAATGCCAAAAATTCAGGTTGAACAAAATATCAGATTTGTAAATAAAGAAGCATCAGTGAGAATGGAGGGAAAAACTTGAGCAGGGCAGACAGGATAAACTGAAAAGATAAGGTTAGGTTCCTGTGTGGCCAAAGCATATGGTTCTGGGAAAGAGAGGAGAGCACAGAACAGGTTTGTAAGATCGGAAAGAAGATATTATAGAGTCTCGAATGCCATATTAAAATTTTTTCTTTAATTATTGGAGAATGCTATTATCCTTTAATTATTGGAAAGAATCAGAAGAATTTCTTGGTAAAAGACAGTATGTTCAAACCACTTTAAGTGGGATACACACTGGGATGCTCTTACCCAAGGTGTCCTGAGGAGTGGCTTCTACAGCTTCACTCTCTTTGATAGCCAGAACTTTGTAATGCAGATGCTGGTAGGTGGGGAGTGGGAGTGATGGCATGTCTTGCTCATGAACTCCTCAGTGGTAGCAACAGTCATGGGGGGTTCTGGGGCATAAGGGTGGGTGAGGAATGGTCAGAGCATCACAAATGTCCCAAACTTAATCCATGGGGGATAAGAAAGGGTTGAAGGATGGAGGAGTGGACAGTTCATTTACTGATAAATTCTGGTCTTTCTCATGTAAATGGTGAAAGTATGTGATGTCAGAGAAAACTGCAGAACTCAAATTTTATGTCTCTACAACAGATGTTCCTAAAAAAAAATCAAAATCTTTATGAGGACACACTTGCCACATATCTTCACACCCCTCAGAACTTCAGCTCTTACAGTAAAATAATAAATGACTCTGAGCAAGGTCAAATCATTTACTCCTTGTATCCATGGTCAATCATTTAGAAACTTTTCTTTTTGATTAAGCACGTATGTACGTAAACATGAATTCAAGACCTTGTACAAATATAAATTCATAACCTTGTACAAACGATTGCTTTTCATTTTAAAAGGACTATTTCTCTCTGTGTGTAGTTATTTCTTCCTTTTCTGCTTATGTATTAGTGTTGCTGGGTTTTTTTTTTTTCATTTTTCTATCATGTATATACAGACAAAAATGTTGTAAACCACAAATTATTTAGTCATCTGACTTATTGGGATTTTTGCATTTTCACTTGATAGAATTGTCTCTCCCTTCAAATGAGATAATTTTCCACTAATAGAATAGGTGAAAAAGAAGTAAATATATATCATGCTAAAATACAGTTTTCTAGATGGGAGGTTTCTTTTATCCTAATTCACTACTTGTCAAAGTCATTTTTGTCAGTGGACATAAAATGATTAATCAGGGGAACTAGATCCTTTAATTAACTTGAAGAACATCAGTGTTAAGAGGGTGGTCACTCAGTGCAGTAAGATGGCGAGAGCCTCTTGGCTGGTGCGGCAGTCAGGAAGGGAAGAACAACTGTCTGTCCTGCCAGAGGGTGTGCACCATTTATCATGCTGACTGGCTGGCATACCAGTGGGAGGACCCTGGAGAGCCCTGACTGTGAGATTGAAGGTTGGTGCCAATTTACAACAACACAAATGCATTGAACAGGAAAGAGATACCTCCTAATCTCTTCAATTTTCTTACATTACCCTGAAGGCCAGAGAATTAAATGAAACAGTAGCGGATGACAACTTTAGAGGGTCCTGAATGCATGACAGGAAAAGTATTAAAATAGCTCAATAGTTTTATTGTATATGTGCGTTAGTCTTGTCTCTGAAAGAAGAACAAGGGCAGAAAATGCTGCCTTTTGGTTCCACCTATTTCTCAGTGAGAAAATGACACATTAATTCTGTTTGCCTGTCAGAGATTCCTATGCAGGCAACAACAAAAAGGAGAAGAAACATAAGGCAGACTGAACCTGAAGATACCCTGCCACAGACACCTGGATCATATGACTCACAATTTGTTCGTATGTCTTTAATGACTTATAGTGAATCCATTAATCTACTCTTGCCAGAAGTATGTGTCAGAAGAATATCTCTAAAAACATTAACACTATTCTCGGGTCACATTGGCTGAAATGGTTTCTCATTAAGTACAGGTTCTATGTACACATGTGATGAGTTTGGACAGGTTTCAAACATTCGAATGACTTTAGGGCTATAGATCACAGAAACTGAGCAAATAAATAGCCAAACAAGCCTTATTTCAGAGCCTTCTGAGAGTCATATTCCATTTTCTAATTTACTAAGTTGTTGTTGAATGCCTATTAAGTTCCAGGAATTGAATCAGATACTAGAAATACAAAATTCCACAGGTTGTGATTCCAGCCCTTAAAGGGAATTTATTAGAGCAGTAATTTAAGAGGTAGTTAGGAGTCTTAGTTTGGGGGTCAAATAACCTGTTTCAGATCCTTGAATAGATACTTACCAGCAGTGTAAATGTGAGCAGGTTGTCTGTGTTAAGCTTGTATGTCTTCTGAAAAACTGCAGGTAACAACAGTATCTGTCTTAGACTAAGTGTGAGAAAGTTTATGCTAAACATTCAACAAATGTTAGCTGTTATTGGCTATTTTAATGTGTAAAGAGTTATGGGAACACAGATAACAAAGCATCTCATTCCATGGGGGCAGGAGAGCTGAAATAAGGAGGTATAATATTTGAGCTAAGTTTTAAAATATGGGTAAAATTTGCCTGCTGAAAGTGATGATCTTTAGAGCCTGAATATATCAGTTCAGCTCAACTCGCTCAGTCAAGTAGATCTCTCCTTGTCAGAGCATGGAGATCAGAGGTCAAAATTAGAGTGAAAATTAGAGCCTCTGTGTCTAATGTAGAAATATCACTTCACACAAAGAAAATTGCTATTTTATGACCATAGGCCTGCCTCTCAACCTTACTTAATGGACACTGAAGATCAGTGGGCTGTTTGAGGGTTAATGGGTAAGTTAAACCCAGGAAGAGTTTAGAATTACTAAAAATAGCTAGAGATCACAAGTATTATCTTTCTACAATACTTGGAAGTTACCAAATCAATTAATCAGGAGACTCTTTATTCTATTTTTTATTTAAAACTAAAATCATAGGAAAATTTTAAGGTGAAACACTTCAGCTTGAAATTCAGTACAGGTATTTCTTGAATAACTATTATGCACCAGGAACCATGCCAAATCCTATGGATATAAACTATAAATGCCATAATCCAAAATCTAGAATTTTCATTTTTCAAGGAGACATTTATAGCATTGAGTTAGTACAAGCTGATGATATGTTAATTTAGAATGCAAGTAAGTTGGACTATATTTTACAAATATTCAAGAAAAAAAAATGAGCCAACATTCTAATAATGTATATAAAGAATGACATATTTTGATCAAGGAATACTGATATATTTAATAGCATAAGAGTAACAACCTTCACTGAGTTTTGAAACAAGAGACTGTAAGTAAAAATGTAGTACAATATAAAGACAAATAGATTTTAAAGTTAATATGCATTTATCAGCTTTCATATTGATGATATGCACTTACGTATTGATGAGACCCTGCTAAAGTCAAAAGCCAGAAAACACCAAAAGTTTGAAAAATGTTATATGAAAATGATCAACCTCACTAGTAATCAAATAAATGCAAATTAAAATGAGGTACCATTTTTGTCTATCAAATCAGCCAAAGAAAATTAAGGATAATCCCATATACCGACGAGGATGTGGTGAGACAGATGTTTTCATGCTCTACCGGTTGTCGGTAAACTGTGATGACCTTTCTGAAGCGCTGTTTGGCAATACATATTGAGACTCTTAAAATGATACTATTCTTTGGTACTTTAGTTTTACTCTTAAGATGTATCATGAGAAATTGTTGAGAAATTTGGTCAATGATTCGTGGAAAAACAGATCTCCACATTTTTTATACTAGTAAAAAATAAATAAAAATTATACAGATATCAAATATCCCCAATAAGGAAATGGATCAGTACATTCTGGTATATTCATGCTGAGGTGCAAAATATCCTCTGAAAATGCTATTTTAAAAAGGTAAATTTTAGAAGAGCTCAAAATGTAATATTTTAGGGGAAGAAGACAAATAAATGGATATTTAGTCAACAAAAATAAGTCAAGAAAAAGAAAATGTTATCCTTGCCCAGAGTTACACTGAAAATTGAAAATAATCTAAGACAAAGTATTATTATTAGTTAATAAGAGAGTTTACCAAGATTCTTGAATATGAAATCAATATACAAATACCAAGAGCATTTCATTTCCAGTAATAGATATATAGAAAAGGTAATTTGAGAAGAGCATTTGCAATAGCAATAAAATTAATAAAGAGAGGAATAAATCTTATAAAATATGTTTAAGGACTTAAAGGAGAAAATAATACAATTATAATGATTACATTAAAGATAACTTAAATAAAGTATTGATATACTTTGTTTATAAATAGTAAAACTCACTACTGTAGAGATGTCAACTTTCCCCAAAATTATTAATGAATGCAGTGAATTTTGCATTAAAATTCCAGTAGTAATTTGACAAACCTACTTAAAAGTTTGTGTATAAAAACAAATGGAAAAGAATAACAAAGACTCTTAAAGCAGAAAAACACATGGCATCAAAGACTAGTGGGTAAGGAAAGACTCGATAATTGGTCCTAGAATAGTTGGGTATCTAATATAACTGTGGAATTGAATCCTTTCCTCATTCCTTACATTAAAATTAATGCCAAATGGATAAGAGAAAAATGTGAATAGCAAATCTTTAAACCTTTTAGAAAAACAATATACAAAAAAATGTTTGTCATCAACCCAGGAAAAGATTCCTTGAATAAGACATATAAAAACACAAATCAGAGTGGGAAAATAGTGATACACTCAATTACTTTAAGCTTAAAAAATGTTATTCATCAAAAGACACCTTTTTTTTTTTAATTTACCACCCTGGAAAAGATGTTTGTAGCACATATAGATGGCAAAGAATTAATTTCTAGAATCTATGTGCTTAGTTGCTCAGTCACCTCTGACTATTTGCAGCCCTTTGGACTGTAGCCCACCAGGCTCCTCGGTCCATGGGATTCTCCAGGCAAGAGTATGGGAATGGGTTACCATGCCCTCCTCCAGAGGGTCTTCCTGACCCAGGAATCAAACCCGAGACTGTGTCTCTTGCACTGCAGGTGAATTCTTTATATGCTGAGCCAACAGGGAAGCCAGAAGAACTCCTATTAGAAAAATGACTAAAAGGACATGAATGGACAACTCATGGACTAGGAAACAGGAATGGCTACTGGTGTACAGAAAAATGTACAACCTTAGAAGTAGTAGTGGAAGTGGAAATTAACGAGACATCACTTTACAGGCACTCCAGTTTGGCATAGATTTTAAAGATTGATAGTATCAGATTTTAGTGAAATGAGGATGTGGCGCAATAGCAGCTCGATAGTGTTGATGGAAATGTAAGTGGGTAAAGTTAAACATGATCTAAATCAATAATAGAATGAGATTTTGAAAGAAAGAAGAATTGCAGAAGAGGGGGTAATATACACAATGCAAAAAAAAAAAATGAACAGCTAGAAGGACAAAAACTAAGAGGTGTAATTTTGTTTCACTCATAATTCACATCTTAACAAAAACAGTCACTTTCTTAACTCTTTCCCCTATAATTTTTAAAGCAGAATCTTTTGAGGGTTTTCCCTCCATGAATTTATATCTCTAGCTTTATAATTATCATAGTAGCAGAGATCAGCTGTTTTATCTATATAAAAATTCCTTTCAGAAATGTACCTCTAATTCTGGGACACACTAATTCCCCTGTTGCAGGCATTCTGGGCTGACATTATTTTAACAACCTTAAACTTCTCTGGCCACAGAGATTGGAATTGGGAACCTCATGCTAAAGATAATGCGTTTCAGTCCTCTTACAGTTACAGGTAGTCTAGAAGATGTAAGCCTCAAATGTATTGGCAGTATGTTTCCACTGACATGAAAAAATCTAGACTGAGAAAATAAAGTTTATGCATGTGCAGAAACAGAGAGGAAAGAGATAAGTGCTTTTGACAGAATTTAAGTCCCTATACCCAGGCTTAAACGACTTTGCCCTTCTTGCAAAGTTATTATGTGAGCCACCAATTCAGTCACATTTTGGTCTAAGCTGTTCTCAATTTAATTTCTTTCTTGCAATCCAAAAGTTTCAAATGATAGCTAATTTGAGTTTAAAATCAATTTACCCAGATTCATCATATGACCAGATTCATTTAAAAATATAAACCTCATAATGTAAATGAGTAAAGACAGTTCCTTCAATGAAAGACCAAGTCTAAATGGATAAATACAGTCACATTTATATTTGAAAACATATAATATTTTATTTTCAAAAATGTGTGTGATTAAATAAATTACACTGAGCATTTCTTAGAAACATTTTATGCCAGTCATATGAACCAGTTTTTTTTTTTTTTTTGCAATATTGCTTCTAGTATGTGCTTTCCAAACAGTTTTCTGCTAGCATTGGTGACAGTTACCATCATTTAAAAGATCGTTTTACATCAGATACTCTTCCAATATTATAAATCTTATCATTAACTCAAAGTTCAGATTAGCTGGGATTCCTGGGTCAATGAGACTACAAAAAATAAAAATAAAATTGAAAATCCAAGTGGCAAAGTGGAAAAAACATCTGTAAAACACACATTTAAAGAAGGATACAAAGAATACAAATTTGTAAAACCTAAAAATCAAATATCAACATATAGAAAAATTAGAACAAATGTAAACAATAAGTTGAGCGTATAATTCACAGGAAAAAATGTACAAATAGCTTAGAAACACATGAAAATAAATTTAATCTCATCAGTTCAGTTCAGTTCAGTTGCTCAGTTGTGTTTGACTTTTTGTGACCCCTTGAATCGCAGCACGCCAGGCCTCCCTGTCCATCACCAACCCCTGGAGTTCACTCAGACTCACGTCCATCGAGTCAGTGATGNGCAAGGAGATCCAAGCAGTCCATTCTGAAGGAGATCAGCCCTGGAATTTCTTTGCAATCAGGAGTCAATAAATTACAAAATAAAACAAACATCATTTTTAATCATGATATTTAACTACCATTGAAGAGTTTGAAAACATTATAATATACTAATTGTAATAACTATGCAACAACTAAAATAATAGTTTAACTGGTTAAAACTCACAATAAAATGGCTAATTATATCAAATGATGATTATGGTAATAGGACAGATGTACTCCTCATGCCACTGATGAGAGAATATACCAGTTCAGTTTCTTCAAAGCCAGTTTGGCAGTTCAGTTCAGTTCAGTCAGTCACATCTGACCACTTGTGACCCCATGAACTGCAGCACACCAAGCCTTGCTGTCCATCACCAACTCCCAGAGTTGACTCAAACTCATGTCCATTGAGTTGGTGATGCCATCCAACCACCCAAACATCCTCTGTCATTCCTTTCTCTTCCTGCCTTCAATCTTTCCCAGCATAAAGGTCTTTTCCAGTGAGTCAGTTCTTCACATCAGGTGGCCAAAGTTTCGGAGTTTCAGCTTCAGTATTAGTCCTTCCAATGAAAATTCAAGATTGATTTTCTTTAGGATGGACTGGTTGGTTCTCCTAGCAGTCGAAGGGACTCTCAAGCATCTTCTCCAACATCACAGTTCAAAAGTATTAATTCTTTGGTGCTCAGCTTCCTTTATCATCCAGCTCTCACATCCATACATGACTACTGGAAAAACCATAGTTTTGACTAGGCGGATTTTGTTGGCAAAGTAACATCTCTCCTTTTTAATGGAGACATTAAATTACTGCTGTCTAGGTTGGTCTTAACTTTTCTTCCAAGGAGCAAGCATCTTTTAATTTCTTGGCTGAAGTCACCATCTCCAGAGATTTTGGAGCCCTCAAAAATAACCTTTCACTGTTTCCACTGTTTCCCCATCTATTTGCCATGAAGTGATGGGACCGGATGCCATGATCTTCATTTTCTGAATGTTGAGTTTTAAGCCAGCTTTATCACTCCCCTCTTTCACTTTCATCAAGAGGCTCTTTAGTTCTTCTTCACTTTCTGCCATAAGGGTGGTGTCATTTGCATGTCTGAGGTTATTGATATCTCTCCTAGCAATCTTGATTCCAGCTTGTGCTTCATCCACTCCATCATTTCTCATGATGTACTCTGTATCATGTACATCTGCATAAGTTAACTAAGCAGGATGACAAATAACAGCCTTGACGCACTCCTTTCCCTATTTGAAACCAGTCTGTTGTTCTGCTAAGTCACTTCAGTCGTTTCCGACTCTGTACGACCCCATAGACGGCAGCCTACCAGGTTACCCCATCCCTGGGAGTCTCCAGGCAAGAACACTGGAGTGGGTTGCCATTTCCTTCTCCAATGCATGAAAGTGAAAAGTGAAAGTGAAGTCACCCAGTCGTGTCTGACCCTCAGCGTCCCCATGGACTGCAGCCTTCCAGGCTCCTCTGTCTATGGGATTTTCCAGGCAAGAGTACTGGAGTGTGGTGCCATTGCCTTCTCTGTGCCGTTGTCTGTTGTTCTATGTCCAGTTCTAACTATTGATTCTTGACCTGCATACAGATTTCTCAGGAGGCAGGTCAGATGGTCTACCATTCCCATCTCTTTCAGAATTTTCCACAGTTTGTTGTGATCCACAGAATCAAAGGCTTTGACATAGTCAATAAAACAGAAATAGATGTTTTTCTGGAACTCTCTTGCTTTTTGAAAGATCCAACGGATGCTGGAAATTTGATCTCTGGTTCCAATGTCTCTTCTAAAACCAGCTTGAACATCTGGAAGTTCATGGTTCACATACTGTTGAAGCCTGGCTTGGAGAATTTTGAGCATTACATTGCTAGCATCTCAGATGAGTGCAATTGTGTAGTAGTTTGAGCATTTTTTGGCATTGCCTTTCTTTGGGATTGGAATGAAAACTGACATTTTCCAATCCTGTGGTCACTGCTGAGATTTTCAAATTTGCTGGCATATTGAGTGCAGCACTTTCACAACATCACCTTTTAGGATTTGAAATAATTCAACTGGAATTCCATCACTTCCACTAGCTCTGTTCATAGCCCACTTGACTTCACATTTCAGGATGTCTGGCTCTAGGTGAGTGATCATACCATCATGATTATCTGGATCATGAAGATCTTTTTTGTATAGTTCTTCTGTGTATTCTTTCCACCTCTTCTTAATATCTTCTGCTTCTGTTAGGTCCATACCATTTTTGTCCTTTATTGTGCCCATCTTTGCATGAAATGTTCCCTTGGTATCTCTGATTTTCTTGAAGAGATCTCTAGTCTTTCCCTTTCTATTCTTTCCTGCTATTTCTTTGCATTGATCCCTGAGGAAGGCTTCTTATCTCTCCATGCTATTCTTTGCAACTCTGCATTCAGATGCTTATATCTTTCCTTTTCTCCTTTGCTTTTTGCTTCTCTTCTTTTCACAACTATTTGTAAGGCTTCCTCAGACAGCCATTTTGCCTTTTTGTGTTTCTTTTGCTTGTTGATGGTCTAGATGACTGCCTCCTGTACAATGTCATGAACCTCTGCCCATAGTTCTTCAGACATTCTGTCTGTCAGATCCAATCCTTTGAAACTATTTGTCACTTCCACTGTATAATCATAAGGGATTTGATTTAGGTCATACCTGAATGGTCTAGTGCTTTTCCCTACTTTCTTCAATTTAAGTCTGAATTTGGCAATAAGGAGTTCATGATCTGAGCCACAGTGAGCTCCCAGTCTTGTTTGTGCTGACTGTATAGAGCTTCTCCATCTTTGGCTGCAAAGAATATAATCAATCTGATTTCAGTATTGACCATCTGGCGATGTCCATGTGTAGAGTCTTCTCTTGTGTTGTTGGAAGAGGGTGTTTGCTATGACCAGTGAGTTCTCCTCGCAAAACCCCGTTAGCCTTTGAATGAATGAATGATGAACTCCCAAGGTCAGTAAGTGTCCAATATGCTGCTGGAGATCAGTGGAGAAATAACTCCAGAAAGAATGAAGAAACAGAGCCAGAGCAAAAACAACACCCAGTTGTGGATGTGATAATTTGGTGGTGGAAGTAAAGCCTAATGCTTTAAAGAGCAATACTGCATAGAAACCTGAAATGTTAGGTCCATGAATCAAGGCAAATTGGAATTGGTCAAATAGAAGATGGCATGTGTGAATGCTGACATTTTAGGAATCAGTGAAAATGGACTGGAATGGGTGAATTTAACTCAGATGACCATTATATCTACTACTGTGGGTAAGAATCCCTTAGAAGAGTAGCCATCATAGTCAACAAAAAGAGTCTGAAATGCAGTACTGGGATGCGATCTCAAAAAAGGCAGAATGATCTCTTCATTTCCAAGGCAAACCATTAAATAGCATAGTAATCCAAGTCTATGCCCTGACCAGTAATGCTGAAGAAGCTGAATTTGAACAGTTCTATGAAGACCTACAAGACCTTCTAGAACTATCACCCCGAAAAGATGTCCTTTTCATTATATGCAAAAGTAGGAAGCCAAGAAACACCTGGAGTAACAGGCAAATTTGACCTTGGAACACAGAATGAAGCAGGCAAAGGCTAATAGAGTTTTTCCAAGAGAACTCACTGGTCATCTACGGCCACACCACCCTGAACACACCCGATCTCGTCTGATCTTGGAAGCTAAGCAGGGTCGGGCCTGGTTAGTACTTAGATGGGAGAACGCATTGGTCATAGCACACACCCTCTTCCAACAACACAAGAGAAGCCTCTACACAGGGACATCGCCAGATGGTCAATACCGAAATCAGATTGATTATATTCTTTGCAGCAAAAGATGGAGAAGCTCTATACAGTCAGCACAAACAAGACCGGGAGCTCACTGTGACTCAGATCACGAACTCCTTATTGCCAAAGTGAGACTTAAATTGAAGAAAGTAGGGAAAAGCACTAGACCATTCAGGTATGACCTAAATCAAATCCCTTATCATTATACAGTGGAAGTGACAAATAGGTTCAAGGGATTAGATCTGACAGACAGAGTGTCTGAAGAACGATGGCGGAGGTTTGTGACATTGTACAGGAGGCAGTCATCTAGATCATCAACAAGAAAAAGAAGCACAAAAAGGCAAAATGGTTGTCTGAGGAGGCCTTACAAATAGTTGTGAAAAGAAGAGAAGTAAAAGGCAAAGGAGAAAAGGAAAGATATACACATTTGAATGCAGAGTTGCAAAGAATAGCATGGAGCGATAAGAAGCCTTCCTCAGAGATCAATGCAAAGAAACAGCAGGAAAGAATAGAAAGGGAAAGACTAGAGGTCTCTTCAAGAAAATCAGAGATACCAAGGGAATAGTAGACCACCTGATCTGTCTCTTGAGAAATCTGTATGCAGGTCAAAGATGGGCACAATAAAGGATAAAAATGGTATGGACCTAACAGATGCAGAAGATATTGAGAAGAGGTGGCAAAAATATACAGAAGAACTATACAGAAAAGATAATCACGAGCCAGATAATCACCATAGTGTGATCACTCACCTTGAGCCAGGCATCCTGGAATGTGAAGTCAAGTAGGCCTTAGGAAGCATCACTACAAAGCTAGAGGAGGTGACGGAATTCTAGTTGAGTTATTTCAAATCCTAAAAGATGATGCTATGAAAATGCTGCACTCAATATGCTAAAAAACTTGGAAATATCAACAATGGCCACAGGACTGGAAAAGGTCAGTTTTCATTCCAATCCCAAAGAAAAGGCAATGGCAAAGAATGTTCAAACTACCGCACAACTGCATTCATCTCACACGCTAGCAAAGTAATGCTTAAATTCTCCAAGCCAGGCTTCAACAGTATGTGAACCATGAACTTCCAGGTGTTCAAGCTGAATTTAGAAAAGAGAAACCAGAGATCAAATTGCCAACAAGCAACAGATCTCCAAAAAGGCAAGAGAGTTTCAGAAAAACATCTATTTCTGCTTTATTGACTATGCCAAAGCCTTTGACTGTGAGGATCACAACAAACTGTGGAAAATTCTGAAAGAGATGGGAATAGTAGGCCACCTGACCTGCCTCTTGAGAAATCTGTATGCAGATCAAGAAGCAATAGTTAGAACTGGACATGGAACAACAGACTGATTCCAAATAGGGAAAGGAGGTCGCCAAGGCTGTATATTGTCATCCTGCTTAGTTAAATTATATGCAGAGTACATCATGAGAAATGCTGGAGTGGATGAAGCACAGGCTGGAATCAAGATTGCTAGGAGAAATATCAATAACCTCAGACATGCAGATGACACCACCTTTATGGCAGAAAGCGAAGAAGAACTAAAGAAACTCTTGATAGAAGTGAACGAAAGAAAGAAAGAAAGTCACTCAGTCGTGTCCGACTCTTTGCGACCCCTTAGACTGTAGCCTACCAGGCTCCTTCCTCCATGAGATTCTCCAGGCAAGAGTACTGGAGTGGGTTGCCATTTCCTTCTCTAGGGGATCTTCCCAACCCGGGGATTGAACCTGGGTCTCCTGCATTCCAGGCAGACACTTTAACCTCTGAGCCAGTGAAAAAGTTGGCTTCAAACTCAACATTCAGAAAACTAAGATCATGGCCTCCGGTCCCATCACTTCACGGCAAATAGATAGGGAAACAGTGGAAACAGTGTCAGACTTTATTTTTGTGGGCTCCAAAATCACTGCAGATGGTGACTTCAGCCATGAAATTAAAAGACACTTGCTCCTTTGAAGAAAAGCTATAACCAACCTAGACAGCATATTAAAAAGCAGAGATATTACTTTGCCAACAAATTCCACTGAGTCAAAACTATGGTTTTTCCAGTAGTCATGTATGGATATGACAGTTGGACTATAAAGAAAGCTGAGCACCAAAGAATTGATGCTTTTGAACTGTGGTGTTGGAGAAGACTCTTGAGAGTCCCTTGTACTGCAAGGAGATCCAACCAGTCCATCCTAAAGGAAATCAGTCCTGAAAATCCATTGGAAAGACTGATGCTGAAGCTGAAACTCCAATACTTTGGCCACCTGATGCGAAAAACTGATTCACTGGAAAAAGTCCTGATGCTGGGAAAGATTGAATACAGGAGGAGAAGAGGACGACAGAGGATGGTTGGATGGTGGATGGTTGTATGGCATCACTGACTCAATGTACCTGAATTTTATTAACCTTTGGGAGTTGGTGATGGACAGGAAGGCTTGGTGTGCTGCAATCCATGCTATCACAAAGAGTCAGACATGACTGAGCTAGTGAACTGAACTGAACTGATACAAGAATTTTAAAAGATGATTTGATCTCTGTGTACTGTATTGTCAGTTCAGTTCAGTTCAGTCACTCAGTCGTGTCCGACTCTTTTCGACCCCATAAATTGCAGCATGCCAGGCCTCCCTGTCCATCACCAACTCCCAGAGTTCACTCAGACTCACGTCCATCGAGTCAGTGATGCCATCCAGCCATCTCATCCTCGGTTGTCCCTTTCTCCTCCTGCCCCCAATCCCTCCCAGCATCAGAGTCTTTTCCAATGAGTCAACTCTTTGCATCAGGTGGCCAAAGTACTAGAGTTTCAGTTTTAGCATCATTCCTTCCAAAGAAATCCCAGGGCCGATCTCCTTCAGAATGGACTGGTTGGATCTCCTGCAGTCCAAGGGACTCTCAAGAGTCTTCTCCAACACCACAGTTCAAAAGCATCGATTCTTCGGCGCTGAGCCTTTTTTACAGTCCAACTCTCGCATCCATATATGACTACTGGAAAAACCATAGTCTTGACTAGACGGACCTTAGTCGACAAAGTAATATCTCTACTTTTGAATGTGCTATCTAGGTTGCCCATAATTATTGTAGTATGAAATATTGGAATATGAAATATTCTCCAAGGCATAGAATTATGTGAAAAATACATCTAACAAAGCAATTATCACAATATCATTCAACCATTTTAACCCTTGATAACCTGGGTATAGAATTTTGAGTGTTCAGTATTTTTAGTGGTATAAATCATTGATCTCTGATTTCTAGTTATATGATGATCTATAATTTTCCATTGTAGTTCTTTTATCAAACCTGCATTCTAGATGTCTATATTTTTAATATATCTACATGTAGATTTATTGTTTTTTTTCTAGCTCAGCATTTAGTATAAATTTTTAATCTGAAGACTCATCTTTCTTCATTAGCTGAAAATTCTTATTTCTTTTGGAATATGGTTTTGCTTCCACTCCCTGTTCTCTGTCTCTGGAACTCCTGCTAGAAATATGTTGGAACATCTTATTTCATCCTCCTTTTCACTTAAATTCTCTTTATATATTTTATCCTCTCATCTCTCTGAAATTTTTTTCTGGGTGATTTCTCCATTGTTATATAACAATCTATCAATTATTTCTTTAATTTCAAGTCCATTATTGTTTCAATCTATTGATAATGTTTCAATGACTGTATTTTTTTATATCCATGATTTCCAATGTGTATTTCCCTATTCTGAATTAAGAATAGTTTCTTTTGTCTTTTTTATGGGTTATTATTACTTTTACCTTTTTGAGAATCTTGAACTTACATACAAATTTTAAAGCCAGTATCAGATTGTTTTATTTTTTTTTTTATGGCATGAATTCTTCCAGTTGTTGCATTGATTGCTAGAGTTTCAAGGTATACTTTTTAATGGATGTTGAAAATATTTTATGAGTAATTTTGAAGACTTCTCCTTTATGCCTGCTTGTCTGGTAGTTTTGAAGATGCCTCTTCCTAGCTCCCAGAGCCCCAGTGTAGAGCTGAGTCTTACACTGCCATTCCAGGAATTTTGTCCTATATGGGTGTACACAAAATCCAGCCACTGGGCCAGGAGGCACCTTGGCATACTTCCTCATTACATCATCACTTTGTACCCTCTGACCATTGAATAAAAGCAACATCCCTGGGTAGCAGTTACAGCTTTCATCATTCTTCTTTATCAGTTTTGCACTGTGGGCTCAATTTTCAACTCCACCTTATGTACAGGACACTGTTAATCTACGCACCCTGCAGTGATTTCATCCATGGCCATCTGTCTGTGTGGATCCACAACCTGACTATCTGTGACGTTAGTCCCTATGTGCTTCTGCCACATTTCTTTTCCACAGGATTTCCATCATGTATTTTAATATCTGTCTTCTCATTTTATGTATATCTTTTAATTGGAGGTGGGTGAGCAGTTAAATCAGGAAGTCACAATGACATTTTCACCAAGTTTGTAAACAGAATTTCTAGTTGAAAATTAAAATATATTGCCCTCTGAGAAGGTAGTACTCCAGGAGTTGGTGATGGACAGCGAGGCCTGGCGTGCTGCAGTCCATGGGGTCGCAAAGAGTCAGACACGACTGAGCGACTGAACTGATGTGACTAAGAAGACAGATGGATAAACAGGATGTAGGGGAAACATTTATGGTGATTTGACTTATAAGACATACTAAAAAGTTGAGTTTGGACCAGAGAGAACAGCTCTGATCTAACTAAATAAAGCTTTTTACTGAAAAGGGTGATTAATATTAGTAAATACAATCAATATATAAAAGTTGCCAGAATTCTGCCAGGAAAAAAACAATTTGTAGTGACTAACTTGAGTGCACAAGACATTGTAAACTGATTGAGAGGACCAAGTTAAGTACGTATTTCAAAACAAATTTTTTTTATTTGTTTTGAAAATTTTACTCTATTTAACATCACATAAAATGAGAATTAGCATCATCTGTATAGCATACTCAAATGGTGTCTTGATATAGACAGGGAGAATCTACAATCTGAAATTATCTTCATAGATTCAATTTACACATTACTGTTTCTAACTATTAAGCTACTGACTCAGAATAATGCTACCTTAGCAAATTTAGTGGAAAGTGCTTATTGGACTTGTAAATCTTGCTTAAGTCTCAAAAATCTTAATTAAGAATTACCTTTGTCCTAAAATAATAAGAATAGTTGATTACCATTAATTTTGGTGTTACTCACAAATGTTGTCTATAACAAATATAACTTCTTCCGCTACAAAGAAATGAATTAAATTCTCTAATTTAAACACAAAAGTGTGTTTCCAATTTTATCCAAATCCGATCTCCTCTCCTAAGTAGAAATCTTCTTTTCTCTGGCTTGGTGATATTGTGTTTGAAGGACGTTTTATAAAGAGCACATCATGTTATCCTTTGAGGATATTAGTCTATCAGATATTCAACCTGGGATTAAACAGCTCTGAACCCTCATCTTAATTTCTTCCTTTACATTCAGATATGTCCCACACCATTTAAGAGACAGCTTTAAATGCTGCTGCTGTTGCTACTGGTGGTTTTAGCTCAGCTGTTTCAGTCTGATGGCAGCACACTAAATTAACTCTGAATGGAGACAGTAAAATTAATTCTCACTATACCCCTCAGCCATCTCCAACTCTAGCAAGTACCAGCATTTGAAATAAAAAATTTTTTCTCTCCCACAAAAATCTTGGTGCCCAGCAGTGCAGAATTATAAAACTAAAGCTTAAGAATTCTTTCGTGGAGACAAAATGTATGTCCATTTCGCCTGTACACTTCTATTTTACTCCAATTTGCTACACCACTTCTTACATCCATTAATCTGTTTAAAAACTTTTCTCCAATATTCCTTGAGAGGATTTAATATGAATGCATTTACTGGGGTAGGATATTTTAGAGCTTAAGTATGGAGATAGTGGCTCCAATTTTCAACCTTACTGCCAAGTCAGGCTGCAACTTCTGGGAGTGATCTAACCTTTCAAGAGGAACACATCCTCTGTTCTGCTTGCTTTATTTTCTTGCACTACCAGTGGGTTTACCTGAGCCAGGGCTACTCAGCTTTTCTTTATTAAGATTGGATTCTAATGTGCACAAATCTTTTAACCCCAAAGTTGGGATGGAGGAAGTATAAGGAAGTGAGGAAGTTGAACATTACCATTTTTTCCATTTCTTATCTTAATTAATATCTCTATTATTATTCTGTTTTTCCTTTTCCTGTATCTTGTTTGGGCATTTTGTTTTATCTTCATCTTAAACAGATTACTAATTATGTGATCAGTCTTGTCATCTGAGCTAGTAGCTATACGGACAATACTTTCCCCAAATGCAAGGACATAGTTTGAATACACGGTTATCCTTAGGCTTTTTGTTTATAAATAAAAACATGAATACACTATGTAAACTTGTTGCTATTTTTATACTTTAAAACTCTAAGTTATGGAATTTATAAGCCTAATCAAAATATTCATAAGATATATTCAAAATGGAGGACCCATTTTGACTGTTAATTCTGATTTTAAAAATTCAGCTGCAGTCTATTGCAACAGAATGAGTTGCCCACTTCATGTCTACCCACCACTAGCTGGTTCAGCTAGACATTTTAGGTATAGTCATTTTAGTTCTATCAGTTCTATAACCAATTTACAGACATAGCCTAAGATTCCCTATTTACACTTGGTGTGTTGTAGTAAATGTCATGCACATTTTCAAAAATGACAGGATCATTCAAGTGACATCTTCTTACCAGAAAGATAACTTATCAAAGTTGGTTTCTGAAACAATCAATTTATCTTTAGCTTCAGCCCAGCAGCCTCAGTAACAATGCCCTTTTAGGTAGGAAATACCATGACATTTGATCTAGCCATGGAAGCATCATATGTGAATTCACTTTAAAAGAAAGAAATGATTAAATACTTCCTTTACCAGAAAGAGTAGAATTGAATTACTGCTCCTAAAAATGAAATTATGATCGATGAACTAATTAGCCTCCAAGATTAGGGAAGGGATGAAAAATTTACACATACTACCCAAAAGGGTAACTAAGTACTCATGGCAAACGACCTAAGGGATGTGGGTAGTGTTAAAATGAATAATTTGACAATATAAACTGTCATTGGAGGGTCTATCATTAAATTGTCATTAGAACAGCCTCTTGCTCTTGAGCAACAGTTTTATGAAGAAAATAAATATTGCCAATCACATGAGAAATAGAATTATCCTTTGTAAATCTCAAGACACAGTCTCAAGAGAGGTTTATTATAATATTATTTTTAGATGAAGAGGGCAACAAAAAGCACACTCTCTACTCTAACAGCTATTGAATACTAGACAAGCTGATGAAAAGCCACAAACAGTTCCAGGCAATCCTATTTATTCTAGAACAAAAGAGAGCGTTAAAACTCAACTGTTTGTGAAAAACTATTTCTTCATTTTAACAACTACAAAACTTGTATCCATAGGGTTTCAAGGCCCTGTTTAAGGAACTATTTTAATTAAAATCTGTACCTCTGTTAGTGAATATAATAATACAATTTCTTCTATAACTGGCCAATTTCTGGAAGACAATGTGAATTAAAACTATATCACTAATAGCAATGTTTGGCTGGAAGAGGTGAGAAATTAAAGCCAGTCTTTCATTTCAGATATCAGTTTGGTCACTAACTTCAACATTCTCTATCAAGCATAATGTCATGCCAAAGATAAGAAAAATTAGCAAAATGTACTTTCCATTTTCATTTCTATACATTACATGTATTTTTTTTTTAAGAGGAGAACTTTGTTCATGCAAATGCTCCTTCATTTTACTTTATTTGACCATGTCACAGGGTATATGGGCTCTTAGTTCCCTCACCAGGGATCAAACCCACTCTTCCTGCAATGGGAGCACAAAGTCTTAACCACTCAACTACCAGGGAAGTACCCATAGCATGTATCTTGATCTAAAATTAAGCCTCAGGAGGAAGAAAAGCAGCATTCTTGAATCAACAACCAACTCAAGCTGTTGAGGCTAGCAGTGACAATGGAAACTGATCCAAGTTCCAAACTGTCAAAAAGCAAAATAATCTCAGTGTGAAATGGAAAGCATTACAAGCCAACATAATTACTGTCCAATGTAGACCCCAAACAAATTACATATTAGTAAATGACACTGTCTTCTAAAAGAGATTCAAGCCAAAAACCCACCTTCATTGTGGCCTCTATTGCCCTCAGTCTTCAAATCTTCATCTCCAATCTGTCAGCAAGTCTTTTTTTTAATTACCTATTTATTTATGTTTGGCTGGGCTGGCTCTCCATAGATGTATGGGCTTTTGCTCTAGTTGTGGTGAGCAGGGGCTACCCTTCAGTTGTGACGTGCAGGCTTTCTTGCTGTGGTGGCTTCTCTTGTTGTGGAGCAAAGGCTCTAAGGCACATGGGCCTCAGTAGTTGCAGCACATGGTCTCATTAGTTGCAGTTCCTGGGCTCTAGAGCACAGTCTCAGCAGTTGTGACACATGGGCTTAGTTGTTCCGCAATATAGAGGTCTTCCAGGCCAGGGATCAAACCCATGTCTCCTGCATTGGCAGGTAGATTCTTTACCACTGAGTCACGAGGGGAGCCCCTGTCAGCACATCTTGGCGTGCTCTACGTCCAAATCACATTCCTGCTTTAGTCAACTTCTCTGTTTCCATAGCAATCACTCTAATCCAGGCCACCATCATCTCTCATCTCATTCATGGCAATCACTGGTCTTTCTGAGTCCCCTCCTCCATAGTTCATTATGTAAACAGACTGGTTGCTCACTCATTTATTCACTCCACAAGTATTTCTGTCTCCTAGATTTCTCAAGTGATCTTCTAGACACAATATTGAACCAGACAGAATGTGTTCTCTTGAGCTTAAGTTCTACTAGATGAGGACAGAAAATAAATGTCATAAAATTTCAATAATAAGAATAATAAATGAAAATGAAAGCATAATAAAAAACTAAACAAAGATTGAGGGTGTGAAGCGAGTGTATAGATAGGGAAAGTGTCTTTGAAGACATGAGTTTTGAACAGAAACTGAATTAAGTGAGGGAGAAAGACAAGGGAGTATCTAGAAGAGGTCAACGTCCTTGTTAAGGTAGTGTGCTCAAGAAAGAGTTGGGGGTAGGGGGAATGTAACTGTCTTGGATATTCTATTCACAGCTAAACATCCAGAGCCTAGCACAGGACCTACTTATGTTCAGTAACATATTTGTCATACTCAATAAGTATTTGTTGAATGAATGAATAAGAAAGCACTCTCTATAGATTTATTGAATGAATGAGAAATTTGAGGTGTGGCTCTTAGTGCTGGTAATCAAAACTGGATACTCGGGGAAGTAAATAATTGTTAGTACAAACTCGGTATGCAGAAAAGAACACTCACATGTAGAATTATCTTAAAAATGAGGGACGGATTACTCTAGCATGGTGCAGACCCAGTGGTGTAAAAGATAATGAGTAATAATGAAGTAGTCATGAATTTAGACAAGTATGTTAGCGTAAAATATGCTAAAAACATGAAACTACTAGCCCAAGTTGACCACTGTAGAGTCAAATTAGAACTTCCAGCTGCTGAAACAAGCCACTACTCAAACTGATATAAAAGTTATCAGATTTATCCTAAGCATTGCCTGATTAACCAATAAAATGATCTTTTGAGGGTTGATTGTAGTTTTCTCTTGATATAGCTAGTCTGATATCTGATATGAGTTGAAAGATAACATGAAAGGCCATAACATGTGGTTAGTCTTTAAGAAAATATCTATATGAGATAATTTAAGTGGCTATTACTCAACAGTGTATTTCATAATGAATAGTGGTATCTTTTGTGTCTTGGAAGATTTTCAGATGTTGCATTTTACATTGCCAACCAGTTTTCAAAATAATTAATGGCAGTTCCAAATCTGAAAATCAGACTCTGTTATACTGCACAGAATGTAAAAAGTCACCAAAAATACAGATATATTCACATTTGCTTTTTCAACATTGATATTCATTATTTCCTCTTGCCTCTGCTGCTGCTGCTGCTGCTAAGTCTCGTCAGTCGTGTCTGACTCTGTGCAACCCCATAGACGGCAGCCCACCAGGTTCCCCCATCCCTGGAATTCTCCAGGCAAGAACACTGGAGTGGGTTGCCATTTCCTTCTCCAATGCATGAAAGTAAAAAGGGAAAGTGATGTTGCTTAGTCTTGTCCAACCCTCAGCGACCCCATGGACTGCAGCCTTCCAGGCTCCTCCATCCATGGGATTTTCCAAGCAAGAGTACTAGAGTGGGGTGCCATTGCCTTCTCCACCTCTTGCCTCTAAACCTTTTTAAAAGTTAGTTCTTTTCTGGGAATATTTTTTCCTGATGCCAATGCTGGGTACCAAGCCTCCTAGATTTTAGTTTCTGCTAAAATTATAGTTGGTATAGTGGATGCAAAGTTAATCTTCACTCATGGACCCCTTCCCTAAGCAGCTGTCTGATGCCTTTCTTTCTTAGTGCACTTTTCCAAGTTTTAGGAAAGAATGCCTAAGTCCTCTATCCTATTCATTTATATCTGTCTACTATTATCCCCACAACTGAGAAATAAAACTCCTGATACAGTATCTGGATTCAAAAGCATCAGTTACTCTCAGTCCTTAATACCTTTCTCTTATCTTCTTTAAACAACAGACAATAACCTCTGTATCCTGGACTTTGTTGTTTCCATTTCCCTCCATGCATCTCACTGCATATTGCTGCCAAAGATTAATTTCTACCAGGAGTAAACACTCCATCCACCTAAGCAGTGAGTCTTCATGGTAAAGGAATATTCTTTTCCCAAAACTGTGCTAGATTTTCTTATTCATAGGCAGATCTTCCCTCTAAAATCTCCAACTGACATTTTCAGTTATGACCTTTTAGCCATCATTCATTTTTTTTTTCTTTTCTTCTGGGATTAGAAATTTGTAAGAAAACTGTCCCATGTTTCCAATATTTCTAAAGGTCTCTTTTCTTGGAACCCTGCATTTCTCCTTACCTTGTGCCTTCTGAAGTCATCTCATGTTGAAAATGTTATTTGAAACAAATATGCTTTGTGTTCATCTCCTTTAATCCTCAGAATGTGAGGTAAATATTCTTTCAGTCTCCAATTCACAGTAGGAAAATGAAGCAAAGAAATGTTAAATAATCTGTTCTAGGTCACCTACTACCAAAGGGATGGAGCTGAAACTCGAACATAGAGCCTTCTGAAGTGGGACCCTACATTGCTTCAGTGGTGCTCAAACATTTTAGATCAGTACATACCTCTCATTTACCCAGTTTTCTCAAGGTTATTATCTTCATGGAACCCATGACTTCTTTTTTATTTTTATTCTAAAAGTAATACTTTTATCCTATACAAAACTGAATGATATGCACACAAGTATACTATTTTATTAGCTTTCATTTTATTCTTCTAGAAATACATGAGTAATAATGTACATGTTCTTTTGGAATCTGCTTTTTTCATTAATGACAGATTCTCAAACTCGTGCTGTTTTTAATGTCTTCTGTGGATCCTTCTTTCTGCGGTTTTCTTGCAATTTATTTAGCCAACTTCCAATCTGGGAAAAGTTAGTCTATCTCCAGTTCTTTAATATTATAAACTGTATTGCAACAGCCTCTTGATTCTGTGCTTCACCATAAACATTTTTACTGAGATATGTTACTTGAAAAAGAATGTTTTGTTCACAGCATAAAGATTAGCCAAATAGTTCTCTAGAAAATTTTATCAATTTGCTCTTCCAATAGACCAACAGGTGTATATACATTTTCAGTATTCCTCAATAAAGGATGCTATAACTTAAAAAAATAGTTCTTCTTTAGTTTGATAATCACATGATTTCTTTGTTTAGAATGAATTTGTATTTTTTTGTTTATTCATATTTTTGTAGGTAGCCTATCATATTTCAAAAATCTTTTCCCTGTTAATTAATGAGAGAAATTGATGTATGACTTGCCAACATCTTTCTACTTTATCTTTTATAGTATTTAAAACATAAGAGAACTTTTTTATTTTGTTATACATATTTATTTTTAAAACCTAGAAATATTTTTCTTAATACTATCAAGTATTAGTATCTTGGGAAAGTAATCCACTTATAAGTATTTTCCACTTAATTAGTATAAGTATTACATGTTATTCAATTTTTTAATTACCTGCCTATCTGGGGTTATAGCTTCCAGTATCTCAGAATGTAACCTTATTTAGATATAGGATTATTACAGATGTAATTAACAAATATGAGGTTATAAAGGAGTAGGATGGGTCCCTTTTCTAACACAACTAGTCTGCTTATGAAAAGGGGAATTTGAACACAGACATGCGCACAGGGAAAATACTGTCTGAAAATGAAGGCAAAGATTAAGATGAGGCTTCTGCGAGCCAAAGAATATCAAAGATTTCTAGTCAACCAACAGAAGCTGGGCAAGAGACATGGAACATTTTTTCTTACTCTGTAAGAATAGGAAAAGGAGTACGTGAAGGCTGTACATTGTCACCCTGCTTATTTAACTTATATGCAGAGTACATCATGAGAAACGCTGGGCTGAAAGAAGCACAAGCTGGAATCAAGATTGCTGGGAGAAATATCAATGACCTCAGAAATGCAGAGAACACCACCCTTATGGCAGAAGTGAAGAGGAACTATAAAGCCTCTTGATGAAATTGAAAGAGGAGAGTGAAAAAGTTGGCTTAAAGCTCAATATTCAGAAAACTAAGATCATGGCATCTGGTNTAAGTTCTACTAGATGAGGACAGAAAATAAATGTCATAAAATTTCAATAATAAGAATAATAAATGAAAATGAAAGCATAATAAAAAACTAAACAAAGATTGAGGGTGTGAAGCGAGTGTATAGATAGGGAAAGTGTCTTTGAAGACATGAGTTTTGAACAGAAACTGAATTAAGTGAGGGAGAAAGACAAGGGAGTATCTAGAAGAGGTCAACGTCCCTGTTAAGGTAGTGTGCTCAAGAAAGAGTTGGGGGTAGGGGGAATGTAACTGTCTTGGATATTCTATTCACAGCTAAACATCCAGAGCCTAGCACAGGACCTACTTATGTTCAGTAACATATTTGTCATACTCAATAAGTATTTGTTGAATGAATGAATAAGAAAGCACTCTCTATAGATTTATTGAATGAATGAGAAATTTGAGGTGTGGCTCTTAGTGCTGGTAATCAAAACTGGATACTCGGGGAAGTAAATAATTGTTAGTACAAACTCGGTATGCAGAAAAGAACACTCACATGTAGAATTATCTTAAAAATGAGGGACGGATTACTCTAGCATGGTGCAGACCCAGTGGTGTAAAAGATAATGAGTAATAATGAAGTAGTCATGAATTTAGACAAGTATGTTAGCGTAAAATATGCTAAAAACATGAAACTACTAGCCCAAGTTGACCACTGTAGAGTCAAATTAGAACTTCCAGCTGCTGAAACAAGCCACTACTCAAACTGATATAAAAGTTATCAGATTTATCCTAAGCATTGCCTGATTAACCAATAAAATGATCTTTTGAGGGTTGATTGTAGTTTTCTCTTGATATAGCTAGTCTGATATCTGATATGAGTTGAAAGATAACATGAAAGGCCATAACATGTGGTTAGTCTTTAAGAAAATATCTATATGAGATAATTTAAGTGGCTATTACTCAACAGTGTATTTCATAATGAATAGTGGTATCTTTTGTGTCTTGGAAGATTTTCAGATGTTGCATTTTACATTGCCAACCAGTTTTCAAAATAATTAATGGCAGTTCCAAATCTGAAAATCAGACTCTGTTATACTGCACAGAATGTAAAAAGTCACCAAAAATATAGATATATTCACATTTGCTTTTTCAACATTGATATTCATTATTTCCTCTTGCCTCTGCTGCTGCTGCTGCTGCTAAGTCTCGTCAGTCGTGTCTGACTCTGTGCAACCCCATAGACGGCAGCCCACCAGGTTCCCCCATCCCTGGAATTCTCCAGGCAAGAACACTGGAGTGGGTTGCCATTTCCTTCTCCAATGCATGAAAGTAAAAAGGGAAAGTGATGTTGCTTAGTCTTGTCCAACCCTCAGCGACCCCATGGACTGCAGCCTTCCAGGCTCCTCCATCCATGGGATTTTCCAAGCAAGAGTACTAGAGTGGGGTGCCATTGCCTTCTCCACCTCTTGCCTCTAAACCTTTTTAAAAGTTAGTTCTTTTCTGGGAATATTTTTTCCTGATGCCAATGCTGGGTACCAAGCCTCCTAGATTTTAGTTTCTGCTAAAATTATAGTTGGTATAGTGGATGCAAAGTTAATCTTCACTCATGGACCCCTTCCCTAAGCAGCTGTCTGATGCCTTTCTTTCTTAGTGCACTTTTCCAAGTTTTAGGAAAGAATGCCTAAGTCCTCTATCCTATTCATTTATATCTGTCTACTATTATCCCCACAACTGAGAAATAAAACTCCTGATACAGTATCTGGATTCAAAAGCATCAGTTACTCTCAGTCCTTAATACCTTTCTCTTATCTTCTTTAAACAACAGACAATAACCTCTGTATCCTGGACTTTGTTGTTTCCATTTCCCTCCATGCATCTCACTGCATATTGCTGCCAAAGATTAATTTCTACCAGGAGTAAACACTCCATCCACCTAAGCAGTGAGTCTTCATGGTAAAGGAATATTCTTTTCCCAAAACTGTGCTAGATTTTCTTATTCATAGGCAGATCTTCCCTCTAAAATCTCCAACTGACATTTTCAGTTATGACCTTTTAGCCATCATTCATTTTTTTTTTCTTTTCTTCTGGGATTAGAAATTTGTAAGAAAACTGTCCCATGTTTCCAATATTTCTAAAGGTCTCTTTTCTTGGAACCCTGCATTTCTCCTTACCTTGTGCCTTCTGAAGTCATCTCATGTTGAAAATGTTATTTGAAACAAATATGCTTTGTGTTCATCTCCTTTAATCCTCAGAATGTGAGGTAAATATTCTTTCAGTCTCCAATTCACAGTAGGAAAATGAAGCAAAGAAATGTTAAATAATCTGTTCTAGGTCACCTACTACCAAAGGGATGGAGCTGAAACTCGAACATAGAGCCTTCTGAAGTGGGACCCTACATTGCTTCAGTGGTGCTCAAACATTTTAGATCAGTACATACCTCTCATTTACCCAGTTTTCTCAAGGTTATTATCTTCATGGAACCCATGACTTCTTTTTTATTTTTATTCTAAAAGTAATACTTTTATCCTATACAAAACTGAATGATATGCACACAAGTATACTATTTTATTAGCTTTCATTTTATTCTTCTAGAAATACATGAGTAATAATGTACATGTTCTTTTGGAATCTGCTTTTTTCATTAATGACAGATTCTCAAACTCGTGCTGTTTTTAATGTCTTCTGTGGATCCTTCTTTCTGCGGTTTTCTTGCAATTTATTTAGCCAACTTCCAATCTGGGAAAAGTTAGTCTATCTCCAGTTCTTTAATATTATAAACTGTATTGCAACAGCCTCTTGATTCTGTGCTTCACCATAAACATTTTTACTGAGATATGTTACTTGAAAAAGAATGTTTTGTTCACAGCATAAAGATTAGCCAAATAGTTCTCTAGAAAATTTTATCAATTTGCTCTTCCAATAGACCAACAGGTGTATATACATTTTCAGTATTCCTCAATAAAGGATGCTATAACTTAAAAAAATAGTTCTTCTTTAGTTTGATAATCACATGATTTCTTTGTTTAGAATGAATTTGTATTTTTTTGTTTATTCATATTTTTGTAGGTAGCCTATCATATTTCAAAAATCTTTTCCCTGTTAATTAATGAGAGAAATTGATGTATGACTTGCCAACATCTTTCTACTTTATCTTTTATAGTATTTAAAACATAAGAGAACTTTTTTATTTTGTTATACATATTTATTTTTAAAACCTAGAAATATTTTTCTTAATACTATCAAGTATTAGTATCTTGGGAAAGTAATCCACTTATAAGTATTTTCCACTTAATTAGTATAAGTATTACATGTTATTCAATTTTTTAATTACCTGCCTATCTGGGGTTATAGCTTCCAGTATCTCAGAATGTAACCTTATTTAGATATAGGATTATTACAGATGTAATTAACAAATATGAGGTTATAAAGGAGTAGGATGGGTCCCTTATCTAACACAACTAGTCTGCTTATGAAAAGGGGAATTTGAACACAGACATGCGCACAGGGAAAATACTGTCTGAAAATGAAGGCAAAGATTAAGATGAGGCTTCTGCGAGCCAAAGAATATCAAAGATTTCTAGTCAACCAACAGAAGCTGGGCAAGAGACATGGAACATTTTTTCTTACTCTGTAAGAATAGGAAAAGGAGTACGTGAAGGCTGTACATTGTCACCCTGCTTATTTAACTTATATGCAGAGTACATCATGAGAAACGCTGGGCTGAAAGAAGCACAAGCTGGAATCAAGATTGCTGGGAGAAATATCAATGACCTCAGAAATGCAGAGAACACCACCCTTATGGCAGAAGTGAAGAGGAACTATANGATGGCATCACCGACTTGATGGATATGAGTTTGAGTGAACTCTGGGAGTTGGTGATGGACAGGGAGGCCAGGTGTGCTGTGATTCATGGGATCGCAAAGAGTCAGACATGACTGAGAGACTGAACTGAACTGAAGAAAGAATAAACCTTGTTGACACCTTGATTTTGAACTTCTAACCTACAAAACAGACAATACATTTCTGTTATCTATCTTGTAAGTCTGTGGCAGAGTAACCTGGGAAACTAACATACTTTATTTTGAGCTCTTATAAATGATATAAAACTAACTCAAGATTAATAAGTATAATGTGGGCCATAGGGTCACAAATAACCTCAAATCACTAGCAAAGCAAAACAAAACTCAAGTGACATTTTACTGTTCAGTTTATCCAGTTAATATTCAGATTAATGAGAGTTCAAGTTAATCATTATCAAGGTACCACAATCAACTTTCAGTGGGTATGATATTTGAACACTTGCTTATTAAGGCTGACTATTACTTTTCATAGAGCAGAATAAGATGACACAAGCCCTGAGGTGGAAATGAACATCAATCCTTCCTTAGTTTAAAAGAGCTGCTGTATGTCTGCCTCAGACCTCCTCTCCCAAGGGGACTGTGTTTTCTTTGTTACTTAGCTTTTCATAAATCTTTCATTTTTCAATTGCTTATAACTTCTCCACTTTTTTCATGAATGTTACTTGTGTTCTATTCTTTTCTTTTTTGCAGAATCTGAAAAAATCTGTGTTGCCCTTATACATGAATGATAAATACACTGTATAACATTCTCCTACAATGATACTTTCATTCTGAAAGTCCAAAAATATTTCTATGTTATTTTTTGACATTATGGGTTACATGGAAGTCTATTGACAATCTCATTTTTTTTCTTGCTGATAACCTCTTTCTTTTGCTTGGATATTCATAGGATTTTTTTTCTTTACTATTGGCAGTCAAAAAAAAATTCATGAAGATTCATCTAGTTGTGTGTTGTAGTTATTAATTTTGCCTGTCATTCACTATAGCTTTTTATTTTAAACTCATTCATTCTTTAGCTTATGAAAATTTTCTATTGTTCTATCTTATTATATTTCTTATCTTCAATGTTTGCTCTCATTCTGAAATTCCTACTATGCAGAGTATCTGAGCCCTAATTGACATTTCTGCCTCATCTTTTAAATTTCGTTTTGCTTTCTCTTTTGAGTTCTTTGGAGAACATCTAGGTTGTTCTCTAAATTCTTAACATTGATTTTTGCAGTATTTACTGAATTTAATTTATAAAAAAATCTTTGTTGTATTTAAATACCAATCCCCAAGATTTTGGATTCTTAGTGAAGTTCAGATCATCAGTGGATCATTCTGATATCAGTTTCTGTATTCATCTTTGGCTTTTAGGTCTCTATTTCTGATATGTAGAGTTTTCTTTTTTTTGAACTTGACTATAGATTTACATTTCAAGCAAAGATTTACATTTCATGCAAAGATGGGCACTATAAAGGACAGAAATGGTATGTACCTAACAGAAGCAGAAGATGTTAAGAAAAGTTGGCAAGAATACACAGAAGAACCATACAAAAAAGATCCTCATGACCCAGATAATCATGATGATGTGATCACTAATCTAGAGCTAGATATCCTGGATGTGAAGTCAAGTGGGCCTTAGGAAGCATTACTACAAACAAAGCTAGTGGAGGTGATAGAATTCCAGTTGAGCTATTTCAAATCCTGAAAGATAATGCTATTAACGTGCTGTACTCAATATGCCAGCAAATTTGGAAAACTCAGCAATGGTCACAGGACTGGAAAAGGTCAGTTTTCACTCTAATCAGAAAGAAAGGCAATGTCAAAGAATGTTCAAACTACCGCACAATTGCACTCATTTCAAATGCTAGCAAAACAATGGTCAGAATTCTCTAGGCCAGGCTTCAATAGTACATGAACCATGAACTTCAAGAGGTTCAAGCTGTATTTAGAAAAGGCAGAGGAACTAGAGATCAAATTGCCAACATTTGCTGGATCATCAAAAAAGACAGTTCCAGAAAAATAGCTACTTTTGCTCTATTGATTATACCAAAAGCCTTTGACTGTGTGGATCACAGCAAACTGTGGAAAATTCTGAAAGAGATAGGAATACCAGACCACCTGACCTGCCTCTTGAGAAATCTGTATGCAGGTCAGGAAGCAACAGTTAGAACTGGACATGGAACAACAGACTGGTTCCAAGTAGGAAAAGGAGTACGTCAAGGCTGTATATTGTCACCCTGCTTATTTAACTTATATGCAGAGTACATCATGAGAAACGCTGGNCACAACAAACTGTGGAAAATTCTGAAAGAGATGGGAATACCAGACCACCTGACCTGCCTCTTGAGAAATCTGTATGCAGGTCAGGAAACAACAGTTAGAAATGAACATGGAACAACAGACTGGTTCCAAATTGGGGAAAAAGTATGTCAAGGCTGTACATTGTCACTCTGCTTATTTAACTTGTATGCAGATCACATCATGAGAAATGCTGGGCTTGATGAAGCACAAGCTAGAATCAAGATTACCAGGAGAAATATCAAAAGCCTCAAATATGCAGATGACACCACACTTAAGAAAGAAAGAGAAGAACTAAAGAGCCTCTTGATGAAAGTGAAAAAAGAAAGTGAAAAAGTTGGCTTAAAAGTCAGCATTCAGAAAACTAAGATCATGGCATCTGGTCCCATCACTTCATGGGAAATAGATGGGGAAACAGTGAGAGATTTTATTTTCTTGGGCTCCAAAATCACTGCAGATGGTGACTGTAGCCATGAAATTAAAAGACTCTTTCTCCTTGAAAGAAAAGTTATGACCAACCTAGACAGCATATTGAAAAGCAGAGACATTACTTTGCCAGCCAAGGTCAATCTAGTCAAAGCTATAGTCTTTCCAGTAGTCATGTATGGATGTGAGAGCTGGGCTATAAAGAAAGCTGAGTGTTGAAGAATTGATGCTTTTGAACTGTGGTGCTGTAGAAGATTCTTGGGAGTCCTTTGGACAGCAAGGAATCCAACCAGTCCATCCTAAAGGAAATCAGTCCTGAATATTTATTGGAAGGACTAATGCTGAAGCTGAAATTCCAATACTCTGGCCACCTGATGCCAAGAACTGACTTATTGGAAAAGACCCTGATGCTGCGAAAGATTGAAGGCAGGAGGAGAAAGGGATGACAGAGGATGGGATGGTTGGATGGCATCACCAACTCAATGGATATGAGTTTGAATGAACTCCGGGAATCGGTGATGGACTGGGAGGCCTGGCGTGCTGCAGTTCATTGGGTCACAAAGAGTTGGACACGACTGAGTGACTAAACTGAACTGAACTGATAGATTTACAACTTCAGGAGATGGTGAAGGACAGAGTCCTGGCATGCTGCAGTCCATGGGGTTGCAAATGGTTGGACACAACTGGGTATCTGAACAAGAATGGATTTACAATGAAGTTTTTTGACTAGCCAAGATACTAATCTCAGAATTTTTGTTCTCTTCTTGTTAAACTTGGGAATAAGTAGCACACGTCACATTATCTAATGTGAATTTACCCTCACTATGGGTTTCACATGGAAGTGGTTTTTAGGCACCATCGTAAACTTAGTTCCCCTGTAAAGTCCCAATGGAAAGTGAATTCCCAATGCAGAGTTCAAGGACACTACTTGTGTAACACAGGTAGCTTGGGGCCCAGACACTTCCTTGTAACTTGGTTAAATTTCCCTGTCCCCTTTTTCCTTCACAACAGTTTCTCAAAAGGTCAGCTTACTCACTAAGGCTATAATTCTGGGTAGCTACCACTGTTACAAATAGAGGATTCATATCATGTTTATATCCTTTGAGCCACATGTCACTATGGACAGAATGATTGGAAACATAGAGGATAGAGATTTAACCAAGACCCCAAGAGTTCTAGTGAGACCATGTCTAGGATAATACAAAGACATACATGCTACAAATTAACCATCTCAAAACAAAGTGACTTTCAGGCACTTATTTATATAATCTAACTTGTTGTAATAGACATTACACATATTGCATTGATTTAAAATTAAATGTTTGATATTGATAGATTATAAAAATTATTTACTCCAAATTTGAAATTTTAGTGATGAGGACTTTCAGACACAAAGGATCTGGATGACTTATACAAGGTCAACCACACATCTAGCTAGTGGCTATGAACTGGGCTTCCTACTTCCTAGTCCAAGTACTGTTTCTTTTACTACCTGTAATAAAACATCTTATAGAAAAATTCTATGTGTCATTTTATACTACCACACAACATATTTATCTCCTTTTCATATAGCTTGAAGCAGTGATTGTGATGGGAAAAAAATCCATATTTAAGCTAATCATAAACTCTTTGTAAAGCTAATAAAGACTCATATGTGTTATTTGGGGTCCAGGAGAATCTTCTAGGGACCAAATGCTGGACAGTATCACTTATTCAAGGATAGGAAATTTTGAAACTTGTAGCAACTCAAAAATCCTGACACATGCTCCTGAGAAGAAAGGGATAAAATAATGCCACTCATATTCAAGGTTGTCAAGTTGGCAATCAGTGCTGTGATTCACCTCTGAGTTCTGATAACTTGGCACTATCATGCAATAGATAAGTGCAAACCAAGTGACAGTGTTCAAATCAGAACTGATTTTAGTGTTCACTTGTGATAGATACAAGGTGCCTAAAAGTCTTCAATGATCTCTTTACTGGGAGAACTTAAAAGTGACAAAGAGGTTTTGATTTTATGCTCAAGTTTTTTTATTCTGAAAATATATGTATTTTCAGGTTTATATATGTATTTATAGCACCTAATTCAGAGATGAGCCAAAATTTTCAGTNAGGTGGCCAAAGTACTGGAGTTTCAGCTTTAGCATCATTCCTTCCAAAGAAACCCCAGGGCTGATCTCAGATTAGAGTTGTCAAATGAGCAGAAAGCAGTGAAATGACTCCAAAAGACTGAGAAAAGATAAACATCAACTTGAACTTTTATAGGCATCTAAACCATAGTTTAATCATGGTAATAAAAACAAAGATTTACAGTTTACTGCCCATAGACCCTCACCCAAGAATTATTAAAGAGTGTACTTCTGTAAAGTAATAATATTAGTAATATAATAGTGATAATAATAACAGAAGAAAAAAACATGACATACAAGCAGTGATAAGTAAAGGAACTGATAAGTATTTTGTCAAATATATGTAAGCACTAATAATGAAATGGAGAAGATATAATAAACCTATGTTGCTGTTTAAAAGAAAGATGGACTCATATGGGAGGGGAAATTATTGCTGAATATGTTACAACTGCCCTCCACTCTCAACCCTTATTGGCTGAAAATTTATTTTAGTTCTGCTATTGAATACCTTGAAAAGTTAAAATAAGTTTACATTTACAGTGTTTTTCCCCTAGACTAGTTGTAATTTATATAATCTTTTCTTATTCTTTTAGTGGTTATCCCTGAAATTTTAACTGGCTTCCCAGGCCCTAGTGGTAAAGAACCCGCCTACCAATACTAGAGATGCCCTATATGAAGTTAGATCCCTAGGTGGGGAAGATCTCCTGGAGGAGGGCATGGCAACCTGTTCCAGGCTTCTTGCCTGGAGAATCCCGGACAGAGAAGCCTGGCAGGCTACAGTCCATAGCGTCACAAAGGGTTGGACATGACTGAAGTGACTTAGCCTACAGCACTAAAATTTTAACATACATAGTTTCCTTAATTACACTTAGGCTTTATTGTGAATAATAAATCTAAGGATTTATATTTTTCTCTACTATCAAAACCTCTCAAATATCTCATTGGGTATTGCCTCTTTCCCCATTATATGTATCAGATTGCCAAAAATTTAAAGATTTGGAAATGCCAAGTGTCACATTTCCCAATGTGAAAACGGAAAATCTGTACTCTTCAAGGTAGACTATACATGAGCAGACTATTTCAGTGAGCAATTTGGCATTTATCTAATAAAGGTGAAAATCACATCCCTTATAATGCACCAATTCCACTTCTAAGTATATACCAGATAGACACTTACATACATTAACAAGTACATGGGCACTGAGTGTATAGCAGGATCGTTGGTAATTACAAAATAGCAGAATCACCTAAATGCTCATTGAGATGGATAAACAAACTACTATACTCATATGTTGTTGCTGTTTAGTCACTAAGTCACGTCTGACTCTTTGCAATCCCACGGATTATAGCCCACCAGGCTCCTCTGTCCATGGGATTTCCCAGGCAACAATACTGGAATGGGTAGCCATTTCCTTCTCCAGGGGATCTTCCCAACCCAGGGATCAAACCTGAGTCTCCTGCATTGGCAGGTGGATTCTTTACCACTGAGCCACAGGGGAAGCCATACTCATATAATGTTCAATTAATAATTTATTACACAGCAGTTGATATTAAATTAATCTAATTATATTAAAATAGGTAATATTTTAGGGCTGGGTACCCTTGCAGTATGCCACCTCTTATTTATTTCAATCAATACTGTCTACTGCTATGTATGTGTTGACAACTTCTGAAGATTTGGATGAAAGCCACCTCCAGGGAAGGGAGAGAGGAAAGAGACTTGGGAAGGAAAGGGAATTGGAAGAGGGATTCAGCTGTATCTGTAATGTTGTATTTCATTACNGGGCTGGGTACCCTTGCAGTATGCCACCTCTTATTTATTTCAATCAATACTGTCTACTGTTATGTATGTGTTGACAACTTCTGAAGATTTGGATGAAAGCCACCTCCAGGGAAGGGAGAGAGGAAAGAGACTTGGGAAGGAAAGGGAATTGGAAGAGGGATTCAGCTGTATCTGTAATGTTGTATTTCATTACAAAAAGGAAAAAAACTGCTAATTTTTAGATTTGGTTCTTAAACAAATTTTGATATTTTCTGCTTTGATTTTTTGGTCACTTTCTGTATGTTTTAATAGTTAATCTGTAGCTACATGCACCCATGAATAGCAGTATAAGATAAAAATCTGAGACAGATTTCAGCTACATTTTCATTCTCTTGATTTATGCCTCTGAACATTCTAGGACACGACTGGCTACCACTGTCTCCAGAATTCTTGTCATATCTCCTTATCACTTCAGTAAGCACATAATCATGGGTTCTCCCCAGTGATTACTCCCTACGCTGCCCTTGTCCATGACCTCTGTCTTCTTCCTCCTAACTTCCCAACCCAATCCATCTTATACCTCAATTCCAATGATTCTTCAGCCACAGAGAGACCTACAGTTCAAATTGTACCCCTGCTCTAACTACATGTGCCTATGTGTTCTCTGACTTCCAACTTAGGTTGTTAATCTGTCATTACAATCTCTCCTTTCCTCAGTACTTTTCTAGCTAAACTAAAATCCTGCTTGGTCCCCTTGCCCTGTCTCCTGTGGACCTATGCCCAGACAGTTGAATATGAGCTGGAGAGCAGCCCACAACTATGCTGAAAGAGTTCTCCTCAAACTAAAAGTATCTTTATTGCTGTCCAGCAACACTACTGGTCACTTTATTTTGTTCTTTCTCCCAGACTTTTAGACCATTATTTTATAGCTTCCCTTCTTTCCTCAAATTGCTGTCACCTCCTACTCCTTCTTCAATCAGCTAATGTTTTACTTCTTATTCCTGTGAAAAATAAAAACAGAACTTCAGTATGTCCCCACCATTACGTCTACCAGGCCTCTTGCATCTGCCCCTACTTTCTCTGCCATCTATTGTCCTATTCCTGTGGATCAACTCCACACCTTTTTATATATAACCCCCTGCGTTCAGCACTGATCTCGTTCCTCCTCTCCTATTCAAATCAGCCCTCCAGCAATCCTATCCTTTCTCTTCTGTACATCACTTTTTCTCTCTGCTGACTCCTTCTCATTAGTATGGAACATTTTCTAAATCATCCAGAAGAAAGAGAAAAAAAACACTTGCTCCAACATTTCCTTTCAACTACCATTCCTTTTCTCTGCTCCTCCTTAGAGCCAGACTCCTTGAAAGAGCTCTCTATATGTAACTGTATAGCTTGCCTACTGCCTTGTCCCCTATTCTTTTGAAGCACCGCCAATCAGTCTTTCTTCCCTACCTCTGTACAAATAGCTTTCGTCAAGTTCAGTGTTGATCTTTACGTTGTCCAATCTAATGAACAATCTTTTTTCCCCATCTTATAGGACACAGCAGCAATTGAAGCAATTGACTGCTCTTTTCCTTGAAATGCTTTTTTCACTCGACTTGCTGTGTTTCACTCTTCCCTGGTTCTCCTCCTGCCTCACTGGGAAATCCATTTCAGGTTTATTTCCTCCTTTCCTCATCTTCCTGACCTGTGAACATTTTAATGTCTCTGGGCTCAGTCCTTGAACTTCTTCTCTTATAAATCTTTGGTCATTCCCTTGGTGATATCATATATTATGGATCTAAAGGTCATCTATATGCTGATGACTCCAAAAGGTTTATCTCCTAACACTAGCCTCAGATAAGCAGCTATTTACTTAATATTTCCATCTGAATGTCTCATAACCATCCTAAACTTACTACTTCTGAATAGAACTGACGATTCGAACCTGAGATTGAGTTTCCACCTGTCTTCCCTGATCAGTAATTGGCAAGTCTATTTTTCCTGGCACTTAGGCTAAAATAAATTGGTACCTTTCTTCACCCCTTTCAGTCAGAGAACATTAACCCCATCAGTAAAACCCTGTCAGGTCTCCCTTCAAAATATTTCTAGAATCAGACTATTTCCAACCATCACCATCTGTACCACACTACGCCAGTACCACAGTCATCTATCTTCTGGACTGGTATAGAAACTTCCCGCTAGTCTCCTGCAGTTGCTCATCCATAGCCTACTCTTGATAAGTCTGCAAAGAGGTCGTTTTAAGATCTAAATCAGATCTTACTAGTCTTCTGCTCAAACCTTCAATAGCAAAGTCCTTAAAACGTCACCTCAACCCTTACTCCTCTCTGGCCCCATCTTTGAACTACCCCACCCACCCTCATTGCTAATCCTCCTCCAACTACTCCAGGATTTACTTTTGTTCCTAGTAAATAAGCACCTATGGCCGGTAACAGTATTATCACCAGGACTATTATCTCGGGTTTGAATTCTAACATAGATTGCTAGATGCATGCTCTTGGCCAGTTTACTTTCTCTGGGCGTTTCTTTATCTATAATCAGAGATAAGAGAACCTATTCATAGGGTTACATTAGTGATTCTCAAGCAATTTTTCACCTAGAAGACATCTGGCAACATCTAGAGACATTTTTGATTGTCACAACTTGGGAGGTGCTACTAGCATCTGGTGGGTAGAGTCCAGGCGTGCCACTGAACATCCTATAATGCATAGAATAGCCCCCACACAAAAAAAGTTGATCTGACTCAAAATACCGATTCTTCTGTGGCTGAGAAAACTTGGATTATATTATAATGATTAAATGACTCAGTATTTGTAAATCATTTAAGACAATATATAGCATATAATAAGTGCTATATAAGTATCAATTGATTTTTAAAATAAATACATTATATGTATATACAGCATATATAATACATACTCCTGATCCGGGGTTTCTGATCTACCTGCTCTCTGTCTGAAATGCACTTCCTACATTGTGTACTCTCTGCTTCTCACACATCTTGCTCAGATACCATCTTATCAGAGGAAACTTCTTTGACTACCTTCTCAAAATCTCACCAATCTCACCACTTTTGCTCCCCCACCTATTAACATTTTTCTCCATTGCATATTCAGCACATGAAATATTATATTATTTATTGATTTGTCATCTGAACTCCAGCAATAATCAGTTGCTGCTCCAACATTGCACTTATATTCTGCTGTGCATTTGTTTTAATGCTACAAAATAGGTTGTAAGATGCTTTCAGACATGAATCATAATTTATTATGTGGTTTTTTTTGGGAAATTCTAGTGTAGCACTCTGCAAACAATAGGTGTTCAGCCAACATTTGTAGAGATGTTCAGCAAGCAAACTGGAGACACAGACCTAGAAGTGGGGAAAGTAATGAAGTCACATATGGTTTTTAGGAGTCATCTGAGGTATACCATTATCCAGATAATTCAGACCCAGAAAATATCTTTTATTTTAAAAAGGACTTACCAAGAGAAAATAAGCCACCTCATTGGTCTTTGTTAATCTTAGTCTTGGGATCAGTCCCTAAATTTTCCTTCTGAAGATATATCTGTTTTGTTAATTGTAGCATATAAATCAGGCAACAGTTTCGAGTTTCAGAACCAATTGCCAGAGGGCAACATTACATCAGGAACTGGAGAGGGAAGGGGAAAGAGAGCGACTGGGATTTTCTAGAGTAAATACAATACAGAGTAATTCAACTGTGAAGAGTGGATATGAGACCCCCCACTGTATCTACATTTGGGGAGAAATGGAAATTTAAAGATGTGCTTTCATAAGGGAAAAGCTCTTTTTATTACAAACATACTCCCAGTAAGTGGCAGTTTCATACCAAAATGGTGCTGCATTCATAGCACATCACCTATCTCATGTGACAAAAGCTTGGAATGTGCAAGACATTCCTAAGTGCTTGAAATTCTTCAGAGATTGTACACGTTATATTATATGGCATTTATACAAGTAAGTGCTGCCATAGTCAGTTGGCAAAAACACTTCCAGTGTAACCCTCCCCTACGTTCACAAACACAAAACTTCCAAGATGAATTTTTCAGGGGTTGGTGTCAGCTAATAAGGGGTGTTGTTGCCTTTGCTTTGTTTTTATTTTTCACTTCCCAATAGTATGATTTAAATTATCTTGACAGTTATAAAAATTATTTTTATTTCAAGAGAATTTTTAAAAACTGAGCAAACAATAAATAGATAAGTTTAAACATCAGATTTCATGAATGCCCAGTTCCTTGGAAAATTAAAATTGTACTTAGGAAATTAAAATTAGCAAGAAATTTGATGTAGTCTCATTCATTATAATGTTTTCCATTACATATGTTTTGTGAGATCCAGGAAAGAAGAAACATTCCCTGGAGAGTAATTTGTTTCTATTTTCTTGGGATTTTTTTTTTCCTTAGTTTAAACTATCCTTCAGAGTTGTTCATTCATATGAACTCTTCCTCCCTCTCCAAGCCTATTTCCTAGTGATCCTCCTCACGCACTCTTTTTGCCAGGCCCACCGCCTCCTTATTCTCTCCCTCATTTTCTCCCCCAAATACTGTGTATGTTCCCATCTCTATCTCCTTTCTTGTGCCATCTCTTCTCTTCCTCCCTCTCTGCCTTTCCAAATACTTCCCTTCTTCAGTTCTCAAATCCTCTACTATCAGATTTCTGCTTTGACCCACAATGTTCTATCTATCCTCTAAGCTTAACATAATTACTTTAAACTATATTTTTCTTTAATTTTGAAGTAAAACATGCATACACAAAAAGGCACAAGCTATAATTATGCAGCTCAGTTAATTTAAGGTGAACACACCTTGCGTAATCAGCACCTAGATCAGGAAAGGGAATATTAACAAATCCTCAGAACTAAAGTAAATCAAGGATCTAGAATAAAATGCTGTAGGGGTCATGCTTTGTAACTATAGTGAAATAATGATTTATCTTTGAAGAAAAAAAGCTAAAATCATAGAAATATATTATGGATGTATTTGAATCTAACACAATATTGTTAAGCAACTGTACTCCAATAAAAAATAATTTAAAAAATACATTATAGATATGGTTTATGCAAGAAAGATGGCAAGGAATTCCACTCTTCAGTTAAGTTAAAAAAATTAAAAATAGTAGTAACAATAAGAAGAATTAAATTAAGAAACAATAACAACAGTAAGAAAAACCTGGACCCTATAGTCTAAAGCTAAAAGACTGTTAATATGAATTTCATATTTATAATTAATATGAATTCTTATAGTTTCTATTAAAATAGATTTTTAAGGTATCATTTTAAATATTTTACCCGTTCTGACCTAGTAAATATGGATGATGGTCAGTAATGGTTATAAAAATGCAAAAAATGTGATAAATTTGAGAAAAACTTGGAATGTAATAGTGTTAAGACTTGTTCCAGTGCTAGGGTAAAAGAAAGAAAGAAAACATGAAAAAGTTCCTATTTCTAGCCTGGACAATGGGGTGGGATTAATAACAATAGACAACATAGAAGAAGGAAAAGTTGGTGAAAGAGACCAATGGTGAATTTGATGGATAGTTTGATTTTGTCTATGAGACATCTGAATATAAAAATCTACCAGATCCTTGATTGTAGTCACTTGAAGTTTGGGAATTACAAATGAAGAATTGATCTGGGAAGGAGGGATTTCTCAAAACCATAAGCATTATATGTAAAATCAACCAAAAAGCTTGCATGTTAAAAGGGTAGATTAGGGAAAAGATGACTGCAAAGGAGAAAAAAAAAAAAAGTGAAGCACAACTGATTTTGATTTTTCACTGTTGTTATTGTCTATTAAATCACCACTAACACTGAGTTAGAGAATCCTGAACCATTGCTGTGGTCACAACATTTTCATCAGCCAATAAATATATAACTTTGGTTTATGCATAGTGCTATTAGAAGATATCCTATTTAATATATACATTGTTGATGCATTCGCATTGAATTCGTGATCAACAGCACTCTATTTCATGTTTTACAGAGTGCATTTTTTGCATAAGGCATGTCAGAGTCTTCTCTCTTTTAGAACATTAGATAGCATTTCAACAACTATGCTATGGGGCCATTTTGAACATTGAAATTACCAACAAGAAGCACAGAAATGCAAAAGATATGGCACTAAATTGACTGTGGAGAGGATACTTGTTTACAGTATGAAAGCTGAAACAAGAAAACAGAGTACTGTCTTTTAAAACTGCATGTTGAGTGCCTCAAATTTTTCACGACTCTGCTCATGACCATAAAAGTGGTCTGGGGTTACAAATAAATTTTAGCATGTATGTAAATTTGCAAATAAGGAATCTGCTAGTAATGAAAATCAAAACTGTAGTGAGAAATACTTTAAGGAGTCATGGGGCAAATTTATTGGTTCTTAGATCATTTAAAGGGAAGAAGACAGCTTGCATTATATTGAGGAGCAAGTGTGTAGTGAAGTGAAGAGAGATTTTTCTAAAGAATAACTCTATAAAGTTTGAAGGGAAGGGACTAGAAAACTGAAGACACCCTAAAGACAAAAGAAATGCGTATCTCTCTCCCAACCAGATCACTGGTACAGAGATTAAGCTGATTCTGACACATTCATTTTCTACCTTATTTGGGAAAACAAAGGTAGGCATCTTAAGGATTAAGGAATGTTCCTTCTTGACAACTCTATATGCAATGTTTGCTATCAACTGTTGTTAAAATAACTGTCTCCATGTAGAACAAGCAGCCCAAGAAGGATGAATCCACTGATACCTAATAAGACACTGATAAAAGGACACTATAGTGTTTGACGCATTTTTTTTTAATGTAAATTCTTAACCTTCCTGCCCCAGCTGCTACATTAAGCTGACTCAGTAGAGTGGCTCACAGATGGTTATTATTCTTTGGGGTTCACAAACTAATGTCTACCTAGACTTAATTATGACCATAAATGTTTCAAGCATTTAAAAAGTACAAATAAAAAGCAAACCATAAGACAACTGTGCCTTCTAAAACTCTGTGTAATGCTAAAAAACACTTTTGAAATTGAAAAATAATATGTCCTTAACCTGTTCTTTTAAGGGACCACTGAACATACACTTTTACATGGAAGCAATTTAACTAAAATGAAAGGAGCAAAATTCTTCAATATGCAGAATGGTTGTTGAATCAAAAACCACAAAGAGTTTGCTGTAAGAGAAGGCAGATGTTTTCAACTTTTTTTTTTCTCATCTAATCTCTAAACTTATACTTTATGTGGGGAAAATTACAGTTTGTGAGAAAGACCATGTGAAACAATTTATACAGTATTATTTATATTTTCAATCATTTCTATTACACTGTTGGCAACACTGAGTAACCAGAATAAAAAGAAACATTTAAAAGCAACCAGAAGAAAATGACTATGTTAACATATTTTGACAATTTAGGTCAATATCAGGTAAAATACTTAACAGTATCCAGAATGTTGACCTATAAAGCCCTCAGTAAAATAAATATGTCAAAGTGAGTAATAAGAGTGGCAAGTTCTGTTTTGAGCACAACTAAGTTCTTCCCAGATTGACACCCAACTGTCCCCTCTCCCACATAAAAACTATAACCCTGGCCAAACTATAGAATCACCTACCTGAATGCACTGAAGAGTGAACAAGAATACAGATTTTAAAGAAAGTCAACCCTTGAAAGAAGGGAACTGCACAGGGTGAGTTTCCCATTTTTTCAGCTTTTAGCTTTGGAGAAAGGTGCAATTATCACTATGTAGGGGAGCCAATATAAAGCTTGAGGTTTCTTCCTGCCGAACACAACATTGTAAATCAACCATACTTCAATTAAAAATTAAGTGAAACATAAAAGTGAGACTCCAACTCCAATTTCAGTGCATGCTCTTGTCTTTAGAAGCTGTACTCCTATAGGAGATAATTTTATTAGTTTTCATTTGGACAACTGACCTTGCCATACCGATAAACTAGTTTGAAAAGTTGAAAAATTCCATGTAGAAGGCCCTGCAGGGCACCAGGCATCTGGTTAAGAAGACAGGTTGCCTGAATGGATGGATTTCAGATGCTCAGTTTGAACTGAGCGCAAGCCGGGTACTCTTGTTCTGTGACCCTCTCTACATCTTCTGTCGTTTCTTGAGCAAGTGCTTTCACAAAAGCGATCCTTAGGTTTTTAGAGATGTGAGAATTTTTCATCCACAATGAACTCTGTTGGTGTTAGTCTGGTGAAAATCTACTCTTCGTCTATTTGCTTGTCAAATTGGGAGGGGGTGGCAGAGAGGGGTTAGAAATGTTGTTTTATTGTTATATTTCATAGTCAGAAAAGGTATAACCTTGCTGAGAGGGTGACAAATTCAGTTATAGTCAACCAGTACTTGACAGGCTTTATCAGAAAACCAAACAAGGAAAGAGTATGTATGCCTGCTACCAGCTGTCACAGTATTGAACAATAAATGTTTGATGAAGCCGACCTGCAAATACACACATCTCTGTGGAAGTCAACTTTAAGTAGCAACTAGCTGACAAAATTAACAAGAAAAAGCCTTGGTAGAGGATATCAAAAGAAAAGGGAAAAAAAGGAAAACTCAAATCTGCCAATTCCTTTATTTGTTTAGGCATGTATTGAAGAGCCTCCACACAAGGTAGAATTTCAAATGCAGTTGCAGTTTTGTTAAGATAAATACACAGTTTCCATCTCAGCCCATACTGAAAATGCAGTTTGAATAATTGTCAGATTTTCCAAATTAGTTGTGCTATGAAGAAGCAGAATCTGGTCTGCTGGAAATGCGAGAGTTTGGTCGTGCTTCTGAAGCAACTCCGTGCTTCTTGCTGACAGGACAGATGTAGAAGGAGTAGCCAGCAAGGCACAGCTGGAGGGACTCACTCAGTCCTCTGTCTTACACCCTCCAACCCTGGTTTGGGCTATCCTGTTCAAAATCATTTTTTCCCTAGAGCTGCCTCCTGCTGCTGCTGCCAAGTCAGGCCAGTCGTGTCCGACTCTGTGCGACTCCATAGACGGCCGCCCACCAGGTGCCCCCATCCCTGGGATTCTCCAGGCAAGAATACTGGAGTGAGTTGCCAATTCCTTCTCCAGTGCATGAAAGTGAAAAGTGAAAGTGAAGTCGCTCAGTCGTGTCTGACTCTTCACGACTCCATGGACTATAGCCTAGCAGGCTCCTCTGTCCATGGGATTTCCTAGGCAAGAGTTCTGGAGGGGGTGCCATTGCCTTCTCCCCTGAAGCCTAAAGAGGAACAACAACTACAAAAAGCCCTTAAGCCAACAAAAAGACCTCTAGCTAAAGATTCCTGTTTCCTAGCCTAACTTCTCCTCTTCCAAGTCAAAATCAGCCGTGTTTTCCACCTTTAAGGGGAAATCTATATGATAATTTTAGGCTATAGGACAAACCCAGTTTCAGCAGCTTATGAAATTAGAGAAAGAACAAGCATTATTAAGATATTTCAAGTAAACCAAAAATATGCTTTCCCCACCTTCATTAATTTCCTCCCCAGTGTTTTCACTGTGCTGTTTTTTATGCTTCCATTACTAAGCTAAGTTGCGTCTTGACTTGTATTCGTTTTGCATGTTAATTATAGGTTCCCTGATGACAGGACTCTGATCTTACTTCTTGATAGCGCTCCAGTTCCAGCTATTGTTCATAGCAGGTCTCAATGCATAATGATAAAATTGACCATCTACCCAGAAATGNTATTTCATAGTCAGAAAAGGTATAACCTTGCTGAGAGGGTGACAAATTCAGTTATAGTCAACCAGTACTTGACAGGCTTTATCAGAAAACCAAACAAGGAAAGAGTATGTATGCCTGCTACCAGCTGTCACAGTATTGAACAATAAATGTTTGATGAAGCCGACCTGCAAATACACACATCTCTGTGGAAGTCAGCTTTAAGTAGCAACTAGCTGACAAAATTAACAAGAAAAAGCCTTGGTAGAGGATATCAAAAGAAAAGGGAAAAAAAGGAAAACTCAAATCTGCCAATTCCTTTATTTGTTTAGGCATGTATTGAAGAGCCTCCACACAAGGTAGAATTTCAAATGCAGTTGCAGTTTTGTTAAGATAAATACACAGTTTCCATCTCAGCCCATACTGAAAATGCAGTTTGAATAATTGTCAGATTTTCCAAATTAGTTGTGCTATGAAGAAGCAGAATCTGGTCTGCTGGAAATGCGAGAGTTTGGTCGTGCTTCTGAAGCAACTCCGTGCTTCTTGCTGACAGGACAGATGTAGAAGGAGTAGCCAGCAAGGCACAGCTGGAGGGACTCACTCAGTCCTCTGTCTTACACCCTCCAACCCTGGTTTGGGCTATCCTGTTCAAAATCATTTTTTCCCTAGAGCTGCCTCCTGCTGCTGCTGCCAAGTCAGGCCAGTCGTGTCCGACTCTGTGCGACTCCATAGACGGCCGCCCACCAGGTGCCCCCATCCCTGGGATTCTCCAGGCAAGAATACTGGAGTGAGTTGCCAATTCCTTCTCCAGTGCATGAAAGTGAAAAGTGAAAGTGAAGTCGCTCAGTCGTGTCTGACTCTTCACGACTCCATGGACTATAGCCTAGCAGGCTCCTCTGTCCATGGGATTTCCTAGGCAAGAGTTCTGGAGGGGGTGCCATTGCCTTCTCCCCTGAAGCCTAAAGAGGAACAACAACTACAAAAAGCCCTTAAGCCAACAAAAAGACCTCTAGCTAAAGATTCCTGTTTCCTAGCCTAACTTCTCCTCTTCCAAGTCAAAATCAGCCGTGTTTTCCACCTTTAAGGGGAAATCTATATGATAATTTTAGGCTATAGGACAAACCCAGTTTCAGCAGCTTATGAAATTAGAGAAAGAACAAGCATTATTAAGATATTTCAAGTAAACCAAAAATATACTTTCCCCACCTTCATTAATTTCCTCCCCAGTGTTTTCACTGTGCTGTTTTTTATGCTTCCATTACTAAGCTAAGTTGCGTCTTGACTTGTATTCGTTTTGCATGTTAATTATAGGTTCCCTGATGACAGGACTCTGATCTTACTTCTTGATAGCGCTCCAGTTCCAGCTATTGTTCATAGCAGGTCTCAATGCATAATGATAAAATTGACCATCTACCCAGAAATGTTTAAGGGGCTCACTTGAACCAGACATGGACATCCCAGACCAGCTGCCACAGCCCCTACGTTATTATTCCAATAATGTTATTTTAATTAGTAGTTGGCAAAACATAAGAATAAATCCACTAGCTATGGAATAAAGACATAAAAGATTACATCCCAGGCTTTCCATTCAGGCGATTGAAGTAAACAGAAACTCAGGAAAGAAATTCCACATCCGTATCCCCAGATAAAGGCTTTAATGAAATATGATACACCATAATTAAACTATCTCTCGACACATTAATGAGTTTTCACATATGCATTTACCTTGTGAACTTTCATTCTGTTTGTTCATTTTTGAGCTCATCTCATGATAGTATCTAGTTTTTTATGGTGAAGAGAGTGATGTTATAAATTATGTGTTCTGTCTATCTGGAAAAGCCACAAATATTACCTATTGGGGTTTCTTGCTTCTCATCTATGCCTCTCCAAATTTTTTCAATCTGTATTGTGTTAAAGAATTTTCAAGATTTTTTGAAAAGTCTGTTCTATTATTTAGCTATTTTCAGAGTATTAAATAAAGTTTTATCTTGGCAATAGAGGTAAAGAGATGAAAGTGGTCTACAATGGATGCTATAAGAAGAAATGGTAATATAACTAAATTACCATTCATGCTGCATAGATGTGAACCTCCATATGTACCTGAAAAGGCAATAGTTCATTGCAGTTTGATAACTTACTATTTAAAAATATGAAAAAGAGAAGAGAGATGTTGGAGGAGGAAATGAATGCCTTTTTCTCTTTGGCCACATGGCATGGCATGTGGGATCCTAGTTCCCCAACCAGAGATCAAACCCCTGCCCCCTGAAATCAAAGTGCAGTCTCAACCACTGGACCTGCAGGGAAGTCCTCAGTGAATGCCTTTATATAAAAAATGTTAGGGGACAAAATTCCACGAAGAGATTTTGTGGATTTGTGTGATTTGTGGATTGATTTGTGGATTGATGACAAAAACATACCCTGTGGTGATCAGTGAAAAGAAACAGAGGTAAGAGTTAACCTTACAGCCAGTGTTCTATAGAAATGAAACTGTCAGTCAACCTTCTATTTCTCCTTGAAAATAGGAGAAAAGACTTGCTGAGAAATCTGACATCTATCTAAAGTGTAATGACCAAGACACAATTTCAATATCCTTTTGCCAATATCAGGCACAAATCTACATGTTCAGATAGATTGCTACAATCCCACAATCCCTCTCAAAAGAAGGAGGAGAAGCAGAAAGAAAAATAGTGGTTATATATGCATAAACCCCAAATAAATTGTCAAATGCAATTATACTGGTTGTGGTTATGTGTATCCTTTAATCTAGAGTTCCACTGTGAAAATGGAAGGAAACCAAATGTTAATAACAACCTTCATCTACCTCTGCTTCATGGGCATCTGTAGCTATATTACGAATTCACACCACATTTCTGTGAACTGGATATAATGTGTACAAGCAGCAAAACACTCTAACAAATCTTGCTGAAGCAGAGATTCAATTATATATACAGCCCATGCCTACTCCCTGAGCTTTGCACTCAGTGAGGAAAACCCAGGCTCTTATTAATATCATCAGTGCAGTTAGACCGAAGAATCTAGTGATCCTACTTCTGAGTATGTATCCAAAGAAAATGAAAACAGAGTATGGAAGAGATATCTGTACTCTCTTGTTCACTGCAGCATTATTCACAAGAGCTAAGATATGGAAACCACCTAAGTTTTCATCAACAGGTGAATAGATAAAGGTGTGATGTGTGTATATATATATATATAAGATGGAATATTATCCAGCCATAGAAAAGAAATCCTGCCATTGTGACAATATGGATAGCCTTAGAAAGCACTATGCTAAATGAAATAAATGAAATAAGGGAGACAGCAAAGTAAACACTACATGATATTACTACTTTTATGTGGAATCAAAAAAAGAAAAAAAAATCAAAAATCACAAAGAGAGTAAAAAAAATGTAGTTGCCAGAGGCTGGAAGGTGGAGGAAATAGAGAGAGGCTGGTAAACAGGACTTTCAGTTATGAGATTAATAAGGTCTGAGAGCTAAAGTATAACATGGTGACTATAGCTGACAAGACCGGTATCAATACAATAAGTTTGCTAAGACAGAGAATTGTCTTATGTTCTCATCAAAAGTATTTTTTTTTTAACTAAAGTAGGGTTGACTTACAATGTTGTATTAATTTCAGGTGTACTGTAAAGTGATTCAGTTATATATACATATTTTTTTTCAGATTCTTTTCCATTATAGGTTATTACAAAATATTGAGTATAATTCCCTGTGCTATACAGTAGGTCTTTGTTGGCTATCTATTTTTATATATAGTAATGTGTTAATGTTAATCCCAAACTGCTAATTTTTCCCTCCCCCGACCCTTTCCCCTTTGGTAATTGTAAATTTGATTTTTGTGTCTTCAGATTTATTTCTATTTCATATATAAGTTCATTTGTATCATTTTTGTTAGATTCCACATATAGGCAATATCACATTTATCTTTTTCTGACTTACTTCACTTAGTTTGCTAATCTCTAGGTCCATCCATGTTGCTGCAAATGGCATTGTTTCTTTTTTATGTCTGGGTAATATGTATCTTTATCTCAGTTCAGTTCAGTCACCCAGTTGTGTCTGACTCTTTGCGATTCCATGGACTATAGCAGGTCAGGCTTCCCTGTCCATCACCAATTCTCGGAGCTTACTCAAACGCTTTATCTATTCAAAATCTTTATCTATTCAACTTTATTCATCTGCTGATGGATATTTAGGTTGCTTCTATATCTTTTTTAATTAGAGTTTTTATCTTTTCTGTGTATATGTCGAGGAGTGGGATTGCTGAATCAAACAGGAGCTCTATTTTCAGTTTTTTAAGGAACCCTCTTACTGTTCTCCATAGTGGCTGTACCAGTTTACATTCCTACCAACAGTGTAGAAGGTTCCTTTTTCTCATACCCTGTCCAACATTTATTATTTGTAGATTTTTTTGATGATGCCCATTCTGCCCCATGTGATGTGATACCTCCTCTGTAGTTTTGATTTGCATTTCTCTAATAATTAGTAATGTTGAGCCTCTTTTCTTGTGCCTTTTGGCCACCTATATGTCTTATCTTGAAAAATATCTGTTTCAATCTTTTTCACATTCTTTGATTGATTTGTTTTCTATATTGAGCTGTATGAACTGTTTATATATTTGGATTTTTTTTGCATTTAGTAATTATTCTCTTTTATTGTTGCATGTTCTTTTTAGAAAATGAAACAAAAATGAATATTTTTAATGATAAAAGGTCTAATTCAAAAAGAAGATAGACATCATAAACCATTAGGCACTTGAACAACAAAGAAACAAAGATATAAATCTGTAAAAATCTGAAGAAATATAAGGGAAAAAATATATATAATCATAGTGAAACATATTAACATTTATCTGAGAATATTTTNAAAATCAATACAATATTGTAAAGTAATTTTCAATTAAAATAAATTTATATTAAAAAATTTTTTTTGTTTTTCTTTCCATTCTCTAGGAGACAGATCAAAAACAATATTGCTGTGATTTATGACAGAGTGTTCTGCTTATGTTTTCCTCTAAGAGTTTTAGAGTGTCCAGTCTTATAGTCTGGTCCATCTTGAGTTTATTTTCGTGTGTGGTATTAGAGAATGTTCAAATTTCATTCTTTTACCTATAAATGTCCAGTTTTCCAAGCATCACTTTTTGAAGAGATTGTCTTTTTTCCATTGTATATTCTTGCCTTCTTTGTCATAGATTAGATGACCATAGTTGTGTAGGTTTATCTCTGGGCTTTTTCTTCTGTTCCACTGATTAACAGTTTTCTTTTTATGTTAGTACCATACTGTTTTGATGACTGTAGCTTTGTAGTATCTGAAATGAGGAAGCCTGATTCCTCCAGCTCTGTTTTCCTTTCTCAACAGTACTTTGACTACTTGAGGTCTTTCATGTTTCCAAACAAATTGTAAAAATTTTTGTTCTAGTTAATTGCAAAAAATGCCATCGGTAATTTGATAGGGATTGCATTGAATCTGTAGATTGCCTTGGGTAGTATAGTCATTTTGCATTATTGATTCTTCCAATCCAAAGAATATAACATATCTTTAATCTGTTTGTGTCATCTTCAATTTCTTCCACAA